>OZ005740.1:72685906-73285906 GCA_963930735.1 Dioctria linearis | reverse complement strand
TCTTGTATTCAACTCTGTATAAATAATTTCGGTAAGTACTCAAAAGTATTGTTAAAATGAAATAAAATAAAAGGAAGTTTAATAGATTGGGGAAATGAATCGCTCTAAAAACATACGACGAGAAGCTAAAGCTATTATCAATTCGGTTTTGAAAGGAAGTAGTGAGTTGCCTGATATTACTTCTCCTGCGTCATGTTCCCATGTTTCGGAAAATCCAGAAAAAGATTCTATTCCTTCACGTTTTTCATATGCTTCCTATAATAAACGTTTACAACACAATTCAAATTCAGAGAATGAATTCGAATGCAATAAAAGAAGAAAAAAAAACAGAAAAGAATTTACATTGTGGGCTTATAATTAGCTTTTTTTGTTAGCGTGTCCTGCGCGTAATGGAAATGATGCATTGCACTTTTCTCGAAGAATTCTTTGGGAAGGCCAGGAAACTTTTCGTGAAATGCATCTATACAAAATGAACAATTGTAAATGCAATCTATTAGTGCACTTACTTTTTACAGCCGTAATTATCCTGAGCTCCCTCGCTGACTGCTTGCCCTTTTTCCCAAGCCAACAGAACTCCTGAGTAATGTCATCCGTAAATATCTTTTAGAGACTTAATAAATATTTTTGGATCAGAAGATCCTTTTTGTACAAAAGATCGTTGCTGCCGTAAATATTTTATTTTGTTAGTAATTGTAGGAGTACGTATAGCAAATGAAAAGTTGGTACCAGTTCTTCGAATTTTTGAATATTTTCTTTCAATATTTTTTCAAACTCAAGATAATCTTCTGTGCCATCATCTACACTATACGTTAAGTCTGTAAACATTTGCTTCATTTCCTCTTTGAAGACATTAAGTTTTTCTGAAAATTGTGCAAAGCAATTGCAATTATTGAGTGGAAATAGGGGACGTATAGGAGCAGTAATATTTGCAAAAATTAATGGAGATCCTCCTTGTGCAGATGTATGAATTCCTGAAATATTTTTTTAAAAAAGGACAAGATATATTTAGAATCTATTTTATACATAATGAATGCCATACTCTACAATGGTACATTCTGAAGAGTGGTTATTAGCTTTTGATTTTATCTATGCTTGCAATAGGGTTTTGGTAACTCCTAGACAAACAACATGCATATAATCGGAGGGGGATCTGTTGACGCAATCAATATTAAGAGGTTCTAATATAGTAGTACTTTGCTGATGATGATATTGAGCCTGAGTTCTTAGACGATCGCTTTCATTTGTTCGAAGGGGGCTATTGTCAAGGGGAAAAATGACTTTATTTCCTGCACGTGTGCCCTTCGTAGTGCATTTAATACAAGGATAATAGCCTGAATGGCCTTTCGTATTCAAAACAAAGGAACTAGCTGGAGCGTCAAAATTGAAGCCCTAACTTCAACAAAAATTGTTTTTGAGTTAAAAATCATTCCATTATGAATAATTTCCTTCAAATCTGAAACAAAAGTAGATAGGAAATCATCGGCATTTGCCGGTTTACTCGTGTCTGAATAGGAGCCTATCACATAGACATATCTAGTTCCGACAATATTACATAAAATTGGCCAAAGTTGTTGTCGTTAACTTTTTGCGACAGCAAGGCCGTTTATGTTACAACCAAAAATGAAACTATTTTTTCCATAAGAATTACTCATTGAAAATTCAGTTAATCTATCCCTTATTCCGTAGTGGAAATATTCACTATCGCCGAGAAGTTCCGCAATGCTCACCTTTGGAGTTCTTTTTAACGTTCTAGGATCCTTTGGTAAATCTCTAATTGACTTTGAAAGAATTTCCAAGAATCGTTTAAAGCTTTGTAGCCAAATAAATGTTTTGTTTCCCATTCGCTTAATAATTTCTTTATGGTATCATTTGAAGGCTGCGAAGGACCTGACACAGAGCATTCGAATTCGTTCTCTGAATTTGAATTTGAAGAATTTGAATCGTCTTGTAAATCTTTCTTATAGGAAGCATGGGAAAAACATGAAGGAATAGAATCTTTTTCAAATTCGAAAATATTTAGCTGAAAACGAGTATCGCTCAAATGTTTGCTGGGATCTCCAGAAACTGACGAATACACAGCTGCACTCCATAACTACAGACACCTGACTACTTCTGCGCGGGAGAGATTTCGCCAACTAGGGGCTAATGGTTCTGGCACTGGGTTGGAAGATGCTTTCGTTTTGAACAGACCACCTCACACATCATTCAGAACTCTAACAACACGTGTGCTCCGTAACATGCTTATGTCCGTAAGACCTCCGGAGTTTATAGTATGTAACAGATGGCCAACATATGTTCCTCGGGGTGAATATGGGCGTAATGGGAGGGTAACTTGCAGGGTAGTCTAGAGTATCTATCTATTTAGAAAGATTTTGATGTGGAATTCAAATAGTTTCAACATAGTCTTATGCTTGCTAATCAGTTGTCACCAACTGACATGTTAGTTCAGAAGATCTGCACACTTAGTGCTGGTAAAGGCAACCTGTTTCACGAATTTGCCACTCGCCTGGCTTTGCGAAATCTAATGGAATTCATGCGCGATATGTGTTAGTTGGACAACCGGATTTCGGTAATACAAGAACAACGTGGACGTCGACTAGCTTCGATTATGGTCGGAAAAATCTGGAATTCACTTGTACTAAATGAGAATCAGAGCCCAGAACCCACAACATCACGCATATGCACTGAAAGGGCACTTTATTCTCAGATTGAAGAAACGTTTACCTCTTGAATATTTGGTAATGAACGCAGACGCATTCAACTGCATATGGCAACCACTATCGTCGGTGCAGGACGGATCTCTTGTCTTTCAATAGTAATAAGTTGCTTCTCTACACCTTGGAATAATTATAAATGCTGTCGGAAGGATAAGCACTCCATTGGAGATTTTCAGCTGGAGGGATGATCGGGGTGGTTTGTAGAGTTCTATGATACTAAAGGCTACCACCTCCGGTAACGGTAAATTTTTTCGATTGTTCTGTTATTAAATTTTTATTCGTATGCGGTAAAAATTTATTCCTTTACGAAATTATTATTGCCAAAATGGGTACACTACTAAATATTTGCATCTTTTAGGATCGTTTCAAAATTCCTGTATCCGTATACATACATTATCTCTTTTCAGAACTTAATGTTAGTTTCTTTTTGTTTCTTTAACCGTCTAGTTTGTCTTTGTTGTCTTATATACATTTATTATCGTTTAGATTAATAAGTGCTTTTGTTTTTACTCCTAGGCCTTTTAATTATAAGGAATTTTTACATGAGTCAACAAACACAGTGTCCATATATATAAAAAAAATTATTATTATCTTACTTGTATAAGTAATTGTAATTTTCAATTTTATTAAACCTTCATATGCGCGAGACAAAAGTTTGGTGAATACAGACTGGAGCATTAACCCTACTTATAACAGACAGTTTAACCCACAATTTATTCCCAATGTCAATGGATGTTATTCATTATTTAGTGTGTTGTATTCACGGATACACTCCAAATCGATAAATATCCGTCAATTTATTCATGTGTTTCATAAAACAGATTTATTGACCACAATTGAAAGTGCAAAATAAACTCAAAAATCAAGCTAGTAGATATTCTGAAATTGCTCAAAAATCCTTACCGTCCTGCATTTTACCATCAAAGCCACCGAGCAAATGACTCGACAGCTTTCCGTAAAAATCTCCGATCGATCCCCCACAACTCCTTCCCATACTCACAATGTCCGTACTACCAATGCAATCAAATTTTCCACATGAAATTTTCAACCTTTCATAGAAAATCTTTAAAATCCACGTATTCTCACACCCACGAAAGGCAGCCAACCCCTTAACACACGACGAGTACATCATGACCATAAAGATATTTATGGGAGCACCATGCCAGAGATTGAGCGCGCTAAGAATAATAATATTTTTCCTGTAAAGGAGCAAAATGGATATAAGGAGCTCAACCGCATGGGTTCAGGGCGGACAGGATATTTTGAGATGGCTTAAAAATGCCAAACTAAACGTGTAGATGGCGTGACGTGATATATGTATTTTTGTCAGGAAAATTGAAAAAGTGATTGCAACCAAGTGAAAAATATTTTCCTTTAAGGTTAAAACTTCTGCGGCTAAATTCAATAATTTAGTGCATATGGCGGGATATTTTAATAGTTTCTGTAGAAATATCTTTCTTTGATAATTGATTGAAAAAGCATTTTTGATGTTGGCAATATCTAACCTAACCTAACCTAACCTAGAACTTGATATGCATATCTAGAAGTATGGCATCAATTACCGATGAGTTCTCAAGACAGTGAATTTTGTATGTGGGCATATATTCTAGTAATAACCATCAACGGTCGATTCACCCAATTTAGTATAAGTGATTGATAATTATTTCAAATACTACAAGTGTGGCAATTTCGGCTATAAACCCTAGGATCCTAAAAATGGCAGGATACTAAGGTCACGCCAAAGTTTTATAAATTTCTAAAAGCAAGCCACTTTCTTACGTAGTATGGTGGGAGGTTCTATCTCCATTATTCCAGAAATAGTAAAAATATAAAGCTGGTGCTGACCATTGTCATGCCTTCTCTTCGGAAAAAATGGTTTTAACCGTGGTGATACTTTATTTTATATATAGCTACATAATATTTTTATTTCTGGACGACCATTCTCTAGTAGAAGGTTTTTGAATGAGTATTAAGATGTGTTCAAGTTGACCAGTGGCATACCGTTTCAGTGACGTAACTACCAACTTGGGTGTTCGCAGAACACGGGCCGGTGAAATCCAAAGTCCCACGCTCCACAGAAAAAAAACAATATCTGAAGGCTAAGGCATTCAAGTACAGAAAGAAACAAAATCATACATGTTCTTTGAATATTTGAAATTCATCTTTCGCGCTTTTAGCGAAGTAAAAGTTTCAATTATATTTCCTGGGCTTCTTTACTTTCGATGGAAAGTATATCCAGGCTTGTCAACCTTCTATAGGCCACCGTGCTTCTGAAACAATTTTCTATTACTTATAGTCTAGAAAATGACCCTTTTGAACTGGATGTTGCAAGAGTGAGTAAGGCCTGAGTTACAATGTGACGCTGTCGCGAGAAGCGGGCGCGAATGATGTTGCTGATGCAGACGCGGACGCATTACCCTTTGCTTATGCTATTCCAATGATGACGCTCTAACATGTGTTGAATTTTCGTTCCATCATTAAATAAAATCATTGAACCGTAAATAAATAAATAACCTAGTTATTAAATACTGTAGCATTACTTAAAACTTACAATTTTCACTCACAATTTCAATGTTCTGCAAAATTAAGTTGCTTCAACTCCAACTGTCAAGGTGTTGCGCGTCTCAAGTTGAAATATTTTCAACTTTAAGCAACGCGACCAGCATCAGCAACATCCTTAGCGACACGCTGTACTCAGTACTTTCATACATTTTAACTTTTGACAGGTTTAGCGACAGCGTCCGCGACTCGCGACAGCGTCACATTATAATTCAGGCTTAAGGTTATTTTGTTTCGGTATGTAAGGTAGCGTTGTGAGTATTTTCTTGACAAATATTTTTGTTTTATTACTCTTAATTCTAAGAAATGGACGTGAAACTATGGTATACATGTGGGGAAAATTGCAAGGTCATTTTTGGTGTACTTCCTATGAAGAGTATGAGTTTAAAAAGGAAAAGTAGGAATATTCATTCGTAGTTTTGATTTTCTGTAGTAAGGATCTAATCGTGTAGTGTTGTGAAATTTTAGCTTAAAAGAAAAAAACATTGATATTTATAATAACAATTTCTAAGTATAGTGCTATGACGCGTAAATTTGTTAAATCTCCCGATTTATTTGGAGAGTGGAAAGAGTCCAAAATCGGGGTCAGTGAAAATTTCATCGCCGAATTTGGTAATAACAACCCAAACAGAGAGTACTGAGGTATGACTAGCAATGGATGAGATTCAGGGACTGATTCCAGAATTCAGTCCTGGGTGTGCTAATAGCCTTCCCGCCCAACAATATATACACATAGTCGATACGATGAAAAGTGTTTACCAATTCTCTGACCAGCGTACACTGTTTTACGCAGCGCTGAGACTTAAAGGTGCCAGTAAATATTGGTTTCAAGGTAGGCAAGAAGATATAACAACTTGGGAGCGTTTTAAGGTAGAAGTTCGTGCAAGTTTTCCACATATATGCGATGAATCCTCGGATTACATGCAGCTTTTGTCAAGGAAACGACGTGCTACGGAGCCGATAGAAAACTATCCTTGCATTAACGAAACGCGCAAACCTCAATGATGCCACTCCTATTAAATATTTAATATCGGGTCTTGACAACAAAACATTTGAGCAATGTATTAATGGGGGCGAATTGCCAGTGAAACAATGAAGTTCTGCGACGGATCAAAGCGTTCGAGGGTATAGTAGAACAGGAGCAGAATAGATCCCTTTTACGTCCATCGACAGAAAGCAACGGGCCCTTTCCAGTATACGACAAAACAAAAATATGACGAAGGCTCAAAGAAACTTAAATTTGACTCAAGAACTATGACGGACAACAGTAATATGCAGATACCAGAGCAGTCTGCTAGTTTTCACGGAACTTGCTATCGCTGCAGACCAAATGAGACCGTGGTGTGGTGTTGCCTTGATGATTTAAGTTTTCGGAAATATCGTCAGATTCAGAGTCAGTAGAGGAGTCAAATTTATATGTTCAACAATAATAAATTGTTATCGCTTAACTGAACAATAATAATTACAAATGCCTAATATTCTCTTGTTGTTTGAATTTTTACTAGACCTCCAATTTCAGCAAACATTATTCCAGCATGCAAAAAAAAAAATTTATTCTGGAAGGCGTTCAATAACTTTTCTGGGAGTACCGGTGTAACAAAAATTCTGGGAGTCCCAGGTTGTTGATTACTTTCTGGGGGTTCCAGTGTGAAAAAAAAATAAATTCTGGGAGTCACGGGTAGTTGATAACTTTTCTGGGAGTACCAGTGTGCAAAAAAAAAGATTCTGGGAGTCCCAGATATTCAGTAACTTGCTGGGAGTACCTGTGAAAAAAAAAGCTGGGAGTAACAGTGAAAAAAAAACTGGGAGTCCCAGGTGGTTAGATAACTTTACTGAGAGTCACAGCTATATCAGGAATCCTGGTAGAGTGGAAGTTCGACGGTTATTGTGATTATTGAATGGTAGTAGCATATCGGGAGTCCCGGCGGTTACGATGTCGGTGAGGACAACCGAGCCAAGCTGTTAACGCTTTGGATCAATATCCCCGATTCTAAGGAAAATTAAATGAAGGTACCGTCAGCCCGTGACTGTGGTAGTGAACGTAAAAGGACGTCGACAATGCGCTAGAAGAAAATCAATAAAAACAGATCATTTGACTTTTATAGAGAAAACTCAGAAGAGACAGTCAGTGAGTGAAATCCGAACAGGCATGTCGACAATGACAATTTCTCTGCGCGGAACGCTACTTACGGGCGCAGTCACTGCTTGGGCGAAATTTAATATTAAATTTTTAATCTTTTACTATGCAGTGGCCAATCTGACAGAGTAAAATTCACTTCGAAATACAGACATTCTATCGTACGTATTTTTCACACAATCATACAATTTTTGTAACTCATAATTCGGTGTTTGGAGTAATTGAGATAGGACATCTATTTATTTAAGATTTCAGATTGTATCACAATATAAAGGGCAGTTATAAAACTTTCCATCTTATTTTTTATATTAATTGCATCATGAAACGTTTTTGCTTCCAAAACTGAAGTTAATACCGCATCATTAATAACCAAATTTAGGTTGTGGACAAAACAGTTATTACTTATACGCAGCTTTCGGTTGACCTGAAAGAATTCGTGCCTGTAAACCTTTGTAAGCGTCTCTCACGTAAGCTGCACCATCGTATGCCTGACCGCGAAGTCTATCTAGACTTAAATACTTTTTTTTCAGGAATTGAAAAGTTAAAGTTTTCAGTGTTTCTGATTTTTGATCGTTTGCTGTTACGAGACCTAATAAATCTTCTTTAATTTCCTTTTCCGAAATATTTTAACATGTTAAATCTGACCATGTCGACTGTTGACTAATTAAAATAATTATTTATCATCAATCATTCCTACATTATCGACATATCGTTCAGTTGTAGGTTAAGCACATGTCTAGAAATAAGAAGTACTAAAATATTTGTAAATTATATATAGGGCCGTATGTGGAGGGCAAAAAAAACTATTCGAATCAATAAAGGAAAGACGAAAACAAAAGTCAAGTTATAACGAAAAGGAGCTAGGTAATAAAGACGCTAATTAATAAAAGAGGCCCAGCCCAAGTCAAAAATCATGCTAGCGGAAAACGGAAAAGAACACAAGTAAATGAAAAGAAAACACGGACAAGACAGACAAGTTTAGAGTATATACTCATAAGATCATATATTTATGTATATTGATGTTTAATCTCAAGAATAATTGTTTTTCTTTGTTTATATATCTATTATAGTATAGTACTCCGGAGTTAGGTATCTAGGTACTACGTAAGACTATAACCAAATAAAAATAGTCTAAACGAAATGTGCAGTCCAGCATTCTTCACCACTCAAGTTCTTTGGTGGCGCATAAATTTTCACAATAACCTAGGCAAGTGTAGCCAGAGCCAACCAAACCAAGCCAAAACCAAGAAAAAAAAATCAGTTTTATGTTCATAATCGAACCATTATGATGACTTGGTCGACCTTAGATATGTCTTGTGTACATTAATTTCATTTATTAAATTTTATTTTCACTTTGTTTTCCAGAAGTTCTATAATTTCATGTTGTATCTTAGGGCTCAAGTATTTTATTTTTCTAGTGTTGTCTGCTAAGAGCTCATTAAGAAATGGGCCATATTTTGCTAAGAGTTTGACGATGTTTAAGTAATTTCTTGAATTCATGGTCTTATTTTTAAGACTTTCGTTATGTGCTCTAAATGGTAAATTACTAATGGTTAAAGTTAGAGTCATGTTAATGAACCTTTTGACTTTCGACCAGTAACTGTCGTTTGTGGTTAAGGGATCTTGGAAATTTCCCTACATCAGGTCGAAGCATCGCTGATTTTATATTGGAGCGGCGAGGCATTGCTGGTTACGTCATCAAGTCGAGACATCGTTGATTTTATTTTCGAGCGAAGCGTTACGGGTTTTTGCTCCACTTACTCAGCCTTTGTATGTTATTAGTTGTATATTACAATAGGTTTATAGTAGGGTTAGTATGTAAAATTTTACATACCCGAATATCTGGTTAATTGTATGTTCTCACTCAAACGCAAATTTTCAATTTAATTAGCGCTTGACGTGCTAACGCCCTAAATTGTCTAAATCACAATACGGGAACAACCTGACCGAAATTATCGCGGCTCCGATATAACCGCAACAAGTCCGCCGTCTCGGACAAGTTCATGCAAGAAAATGAGCATGCAGAGTCCTGCAGAGACAAAAGTGTCGTATTGTTCGGCTGTTCGATAGATGCTGCATAAAGAAACAATGTATGTAACATATAGAGTAATTCATTCATCATATAACAAAATTGATCTTCGCTTATGAGTTGTTGAAAAATAAATACAGTAGAATGATCACTTTTTGGTGAGAAATTGGTGGGTTTGATTTAATCAACGACATTGATTGTTTTAATAATCGAATGACTTTCTTACCAAATGATCTTTCGAGGCGTGTGTGTTTTTTCTGCGAATTCGAGTTTCTGCTTCTCATACTACGTATATTAGTGCTAACTGAAATTCTTGGAAAACGTAGTTGCATTTAAAAATGTGGGAAAGCACTGGGCGTCCAGATTGAATAATTGCACACGAGCCCACGGAAACATAGTTACGCTACTGTACCGTTCTATGTATTAATTTTGCTCAGATCCCCTATAGCAACCTAATTAATAAAACCCACATAAATATTTTTACTTATCTAATACAAAAAAAAATTTAATCATTCTTTCCAGAAAGCGGAAAGCATTCTTAAGTAGTCTTGACATTAATAAAACAAGGCAAAGATTCAGAATTGGTCTAAGATCAATTTTTAAATGATTGAGCACTTTCAGAGGATTTTATATTCTAAAGTACTTTTCAGTACAATAAAAACGTGTAAAACTGATACAAATAGAGTTAAAAATACTGGAATTTATATAACCATAGTGCTCAGTCCACCCACATACATAATCGATCCCTCGTTGAATACCACATATTATTTAATTGGTTGGATCATATTCCACGGTTTCCTAAAAGAAATATAAAAAGAGAAACACAAAGTTTCATGTTCCTAACACAAGATACTTATCTAATAATATTTAGTACTCCACCGCAATTCCCTTCCCTTAGCCATCCTATGCAATATTTTACCTAGAAAAAATAAAGATATACATTGATTACATATAAATTAACCAACACCTCCAGCATATTTCCATTTTTGTAATGTCATCTAGTGACATTTCGTCAAACAGCTGGTGTCGCCACAATCAGAATTTGACCAAAACGAACCAAGCGTTGTCAGGGCAACACATTATGGAGCTGAGATACAGCTGTTTACGGCGGCTACAAAAGGTCGGCGAGCTGCAGCAAAATCACCCATTCGGTTTTTAGAGTCTAATCTGAAAGCATCCTCCACCAGAGTCTAATCTGTTTCCTATCCTTTGAACAAAAGTATAATTTTGTTGATTCCTTCATATAGAAGTATAATTCTACTTATATCCAGCATCCAATTTTGCCGCATATTATAATTTCAGAGTTTAATCTAAAAATATCATCCGTCAGAGCCTAATCTGAATACCCGTCCTCTGAGCAAAAGTATAATTTTGATCTGTCTTTCATATAGAAGTCTAATTCTATTAAAGTCCAAACTTCCAAAATCTAACACTTGATCCCCAATCGTGTGATAGAAGTTTAATTCTGCTTAAACACTCCAAGACGTTGCGACTGAAGTATAGCTCTGCACACACGTTTTGACATCCGTGAAGTGTAATTCTGCTTACACGCTTCAGCACGTTACAACCGAAGTATAATTCTGCTACACCGTCGATCTCACATTCAGAAAATCCTATTCTACGTTTAAATTTGTGGAAGTCTAATTCTGAAGAAGTAAAAACTTTCTTCTTCTTCTTTTCAGAAACAAATGTAAGGAAGGGAGTGTGGGCACAGCAGCACGAATTTTAATATAGAATTTTTTATTTTGAATTTTTAAATTGTCGTTATTGTTTTCTATTGTTGAATTTTACTGGTTTTAATAATATTAGTAGTTTTTTAATAGATCTTAAGTTATTATTAAATTTGAATTTGGAATTAAATTAATGAACTGTAATATTTAGGTTACGATATTGAATAAAGTTTATATTTGAATAGAAATCAAAGCTGAGTTGTCCTTTCCAAAACGGGCACCCTCCTTTACGTTCGAGGCTAGATCTCACATCAACAAAGGTTTGCCCAATTTAGCACATCTTTGAAATTATTTTCGCAGTTTTTTTCAAAGGCCGTGTAAAAAATTTCATCTCCCTACGTTGATGCATTCTCAGGCAGTGTCCAAATATAGAGTGCAAAACGAACATATTGTACGGAATCCCCACGAATGAGTTACCCGATTTGTCCCACTTTCAAACTTAAATTCACTTTTTTTTTCGTCCTTGTGGAAAAGTTCAACACACGCGCTCTCGAGGTTGTTCAATCCATTTCGCTCTACCATCATTATTTCTATGCGTCCATTTCTAACGCAAAACTTTGTATATGCTATAAATTTCATCTAGGGTATAAAATGTTTTACTGACGCATATCCCAGCATAGGCGAGTGGGGAATTTTTTTTCATTGTGTGTGCGTGTGTGTATACATGTGTTTTTTATAAATATTATTAAGTCAAGCTCACACCTATATTCCCCATAATGCGAAGTCTCATGGCATTAGAAAGACAAGGAAAGGATTAGGGGATTAAAGGAGAGTGCCGGATGTGCTGATTGAAGCTCAAAGAAATACAGAAAATGGTAGCTTGTTCCACATTCGTACAGATAAGTATAAGATGCATCACGGAGTTTCACTGAGTTCCCGAAATTATTTTGAAGGATGAATGGATGTAGACGGCTTGCAGCACGAGTATAGCGTACATGAAATATTTTACAAGGAATCAGACTGGAGCATTGACCATGCATGTATAGACAAGGGAGCGAAAGGCATGCGAAATTGCGGCAATTCTCGAGCGAGTCGAAATGATACGTCATTGCCAAATTGCCAATGATTCTGAAGGCTCCCTTTTTTACAGTATCTAATGAAGCTAAGGCTGTGCCATAAGGTCCGACCCTAATATAGAGCTGTATTTCATTTTAGGACTGATATGAGACATGAAGAAGAACGATAGATTTGGTAGTCTGAAATATTCCTGTACCTTTTCAGAAATGCAAGACATTTTCATGCTTTATTAACAATAGAGAAGATGTGATCTGTCCTGCTTAGTTCAATGGAACTATTAATGCCAAGAATGCTTAGGGACAGTGAATCGAAAAGTAATGCGGTAAAATGATGATCTTGTTTAAAAATATATGACAGTTTTTGGTCTTAGGCGCGTTTAATTTGACCCGATTTGGTTTGCCTTGAGCATATCAAAAGAGTAAGGGACGTCAAGAGTACTGTTATCAGCAAAACAATGGATCGGATGTAATTTAAGGCAATGCAGATAATTAATGAAAATTAAGATGAGAGTTGGGAAGATAACAGATAGTGCCCACCGACTTTTGTAAGGCAAGGCTTAGATGTAACTTCATCTAATACCACCCATATTTTATGACCAAGCAAAAAACTTTGAATTCATAATAGAAAAGGAAGGGAAATACCAAGTGTTTTAAGTTAATTGATAAAACTAATGTTTTTTTAGGCACTTGGTAGAACACTTTGGTAATCCTCGTTTTTTTTTAAATTTTTTCAAAAAATATTCAAAATAAAAATACATGTAATACTGTTCTACAATAATTTTATTTTATTTGAGTCGCGACGTGTTTCGCCTTCTTAGGGTATTGTCAAGTAACTGAAAAGCAGATCGTTAGCTAAACCTGACTATCGTAATATTTTAGAAATTGAATTTTACTGTAATGGTCATTATAATTCCATACATAAGAGGGGGCTATTATTCATGAAATCTAACTGATCGTTTACCAAAAATGAACCTTTACGACTTTCATTATTAATGTAATATATCTCGTATTTATCTTGGACTTTTCCACTATCCACGTTTTTTAAAAGTTGTAATTTATTTAAAGATGTGTTATGACCAGTATCAACTAAATGCTTACTTATGCCTGATGTTGGTCTATTATAGAGTGCCGATGATACGTGTTATTTGTATCTAATTTAAATTTCCTTGACCTTAACATTAAAATTATTAATAACAAATTTTTATTATTTTATTTTTATTAATAACAAATTTGAAATATAGAAATATATGTATTTTCGTTTGCAATTGATCCTGAACTTGTCTAAGAAACACTCTCTGAAGAATCAGAGTAATCCGAATCTGATCCTGCTTTGTCCATTTTGCTACTACCGTCACTCACTTTAGCTTAGATCTATACATTTTATATCTAAATATAATTACGTTTTCTCTCATTATCAACACTTGGTGTAGTCTTTCATGGAAATAATTTCCCAGAAACACATTTTCTATCTTTGGGACAAAGCTGTTAATGAATTGAGGTTATGGTGTGTTTCCTATTTGCTTTCACTGGATTGGAATTTCTAAATATAAATTAGAAAATATGTGTCAATAAAGGTACAGTTGTCCAGTGTCCCGTTATTGGAGGGGATCCAAGTAAACATAGTCGTTTTAAGAGAAAATCCAATGTTTTTCCATTCGAGAATAATTCAACGGCTACTACCATTTACATGACATGTTTGCCACTTGCCCTAATTTTACACAGGTATAATTATATACACTTTATAATGCAATTGTCTGTCTTGCAAAATCACTGCACGAAAATCTTGCGGTAGAGTGTGAGAACAACAAATATAAATTGAATATCTTTTCACAGTCACATCACATAAAGTCAACTGCTGTAAATTGCTGTAATTGCCTAATCTCGTGGCAAGTAAAATATACGAGAACGATTGCGTACGCTCATTGAAAAGGCCACAACTTGGATAAAGTTTTCTCCAAAAACTCTTTAAAGAAAGGAGCTACTCTCTCTATGAAAATTGCAAGTGTGACAATCGGTAAATTTAGTTCTTCTAAAATAATTTAAATTAATTTTATGTTCTTCATAAATTTTGCACTCGCCTGCAGTAAAAGTCCCAGCAAGGTAGTTTACAAATGAACTTACGTTGACATTACTTGCATTACTTGGGCCATTTCCATGAATCATACTCGGATATGTCATAAAATTCACCTTATATCAAGTTCTTTCTCCAGTCTGTGTATTAGCATCCAATTTAACATCAGCTTCAGCGCCATTGAGATGTTGAAAAACTTCAGATTTCTAATCTAATCTAATTTTACGCTTTTTGTGAATGTCCTTGCTAAGAATTATTCACTTTTTTTCCGGGTAACGGAGAGCACCCGAACTCCCACAAACCATTGATGAATAAAGTTTTTATTGCAGCTTTCGATGAGGGATAATATTCCTTGCCGTTCCCTGAACTACTATCTTCCGCGAACGCTGTTTCGTTCTTCGAAAGTATGATAGGTTGATCAACTTCACACCAGTCGGGAAGGGTGCTCCATGCGGAAATTAACTTGCAATTAGTGGGGTTATCTAAACTTCACGCGGATTTCTTCTGCTAACGAAGAAAATATTTTTTCCTAATTGAAATTTTAATAATAGTAAGGATAAAAATCTTTTGGACTTACGGTATGGATGGAATGCCTTGCCGATGGCTTTGGACAATTTTCGAATAATTTTATTTTTTTTGAGGCGTTCACTGCGAAAGGTTTGCCAAAATGAGTCGGTTGTCTTCTTCTTTCTTTCCTTCCACCAACATGTCATACTGAGGTTGAGGAAATGCATCTCTCTCGGTCGGGGTGCGTTAATTTTTTTTATGCTTGACGCAGCCGCCTACACGATTCAGTACGTGTAGCATATTGCTATATGCAATACGCTACGACCATAACAACGCTATTTGCCTACTCTCCATGAAGTGTCTAGACTTTTCGTGAAATGCTGACTTACGACATATATATCTTAATATATAATAAACCAGTGTCACTATGTTTGTAGATGCTAATCTCAGAAACCACCCAACCAATTTCAATGAAGTTTTGTGAATGTGTATGGTTGGTTCCAGCTTGAAAGATATGATAGTTTTGGACGGAGCTGTTGTCGAGATCTAAAAAACTGCCTGAGAACGCATCGACGAGGAAAGCTGAAATTTTTTACACGGCATTTTGATAAAAATTGCAAATACAAGCTTAAAAAATGGACTAAATGGTGCAACTCCTTCGTAGGATTGCCATACAAATATTTCGTTTTTTTTTTATATATTTGGACACTGTGTGACAATGAGTGCAGGTAGAGAGCTGATATTTGGTTCCTGGTGTTTTCATAGCAATAGTAAAAAAAAATTAAAAAACCGGACTAAATCGGGCAACTCGTTCTTAGTGTTGCCATTTAAAATTTTGCTTTTTCACTATATATTTGTAATTTGTCTGAGAACGCGTCGATGTGGAGAGCTCAGATTCTATATACAGCGTGCTTATGAAAATTTCAAATACAAGTTCAAAAATGGACCAAATGGGGCGACCCCTTTTTGGTGTTGCCATACAAAATTTTAGTTTTTCACTATACATTTGAAAACTACCTGAGAACACGTCGAAGTGGATAGCTCAAATTTTATATGCGACGTTTCTAAAATAAATGTAAAATTATGTACAAAAATGGTACAAATAGGGCAGCTCCTACATAGGGTTGCCATAGAAAAATTTCGTTTTTAACTATATATTTCGCCACTGCCTGAGAACGCGTCGACGTGGAGAAGTAAAATTTGGTACATGGTGTTTTCATAGCAATACTAAATAAAATTACAAAAATAGTCTAAAGCGGGCAACCTCTTCTTTATGTTGCCATACAAAACTTTAGTTTTTCGCTATATAATTGCTAGCTGCCTGAGAAGGCGTCGAGGTGGAGTGCTCATATTTTGCACAGGACGTTTACATGAAAATTGCAAATACAGTTCGAAAATGGAACCAACTGGCTAACACCTTCGTAGGGTTTTACTATATATTTGAGCACTACCTAAGAACGCTTCGAAGTAGAGGGCTACACTCTCCCACACATTTGAATGTATGCACGCATACTCATACACACACAGAAACACACATTAACACACATGCACAGGCTGAAACCTAGAGTACGAAATTGCGCGTTCGAGTCAGATAATAGCTTAGATATTATTTATCTCTAACCACTTCACCCCACCCCGACCCATCTAGGTATCTATATTATCGCCGGGCAACGGCGACGGGCTTCCCTAATATACACATAGAGATTGTAGAAGATTAATTATTACCAAACAAAGATATCTGAGTTAAGAAAAAGGCAGAAGATATAAAATGAAAGCAAACTAGATAGAAAGATGAGCGCAGGTCCGAGTCGAGGTCTGATACATACCTATGATAAAAATATAAAAATCGTTGAATAAATAGTCCTTGTGAAAATGGCTCGTTATCGAATCGTACTTCTCAACGAAATTAACCTACACCAATTGGAAACTGCTACTGGAGCTTTGCATTAACGGAGGTGTGGATGTGAAAAGATTTTTATTGCTTTTGAAAACCTTCAGCGCAGCAAAAGTTTTCTTTGGCTGATACTGCAAATGTGCGAAATGTACCAAACTCTGCAAATGTCTTGACCTTCCGTATCTAAGATATTTAACTATTTACATAAAGTACAACAACATCGTAAATAACGAGTATTTTTGTCCAAAAATTAATTAATAAATATAGTAATTGGTATAAATTAACTGAACTGAACTGTAGTAGAATGTGAAACAGTCAAAATGCCATTTAACAAAAAATCTATTTTACCATCAAGCGAAAGAGGCCAGGAGCAATAAAGTAAACATTCAAAGCAATTTTATTGCCCAAAAAGTATTTCAGTCACGTAAAGAGGTTAAGCAAGACATAAGAACTCCTGCCTGAAAATTAAAGTGTCAAAATTCCAGAATGAAATTTGTCTCGTGGACATGGGCAGTTGCTTACTTGCATTGCTACCATGGCAGGAAGCGAAAAATATTGTATGTTCGTAGTTGCGAAGTAGGAGATTTACGTGAAACTATGTGCCCATGAATATATTTTGCGCCGAGGTGTCTTTGCTTTCAGCTATAAACGAATCCAAATTGCAAGCAATTTTGTGTGCGCTCTTAGCAATGGGATCTAGAAAATATCTCAGAAATTCCTGAAATTTTATTTATCTTTCCACATAGGAAGGGATTTTCTTGGAATATTTTTTAGATTAACTAGATTTTTCACCTTGTACGGGTAGTTTCTTTTCAATACATTGCTGGAAAAGAAATTTCAGAGCTGTATTTATTTACACTAGTTCGTTTAAATAACCAGATTTTCCAGTGCCATGTGCCCTCCCAACATGAGTATGTACAAATCCAACAACAATGTGCAGAAAAACTCTTGTCGTAGTGGATTGAACTTTAATATTTAGTGGAAGTGTTAACATGCTGCTATGGAATTTTTTTTCTTTAAACATATGCACATACCTACATATTTATGTTATTATTATTCTCTTTCACCTAACCATTATTCATAATGTAACCAATTACACCTTCCAGCAACCTTATTACTAAATTGCTTTAATGGATTCAACTGTAGCAAATTTTCCAAGTTAAAAAGGATTCCATCAGCTTAAGTGAAATGGACAAATATGCATCTCGCCTTAGTGTTATTCGTCATATTTTCCTGAAATGTGACTCTAGGAATTTCAATTTCTGTCTGCATTGCAAGTGAAGCAAATGAAGTTTACATCAGACAAAGGAAAATTGCAAAAGTAAAGAATTGAAATGAGGCATGTAGGCTATGAACTGAATGAGAAATATGTAGATGGGTTTCGATAGGTATGTAGTTGACATTGGGAGCTCTTTCTCACTGCTACAAATATGCTCGGGACTATCATGCACAGTATGCCAGATGATTTCATGGAGTGAACAGAGCCTTTTCATATTCAGTGCTTCCTTGTTGGGTAACATTAGGATTACTCGGTGCCGAAAACAAAGGGGTCTACTAACTTTGTCGTCTACCTACGTGTACAAATATAGAGAAGATCTATAAGACATATTTTCCTCCATCAATATGTATGACATTTACCTTAAATTCCTTCATAGGACGGAGTTGATGGTTCGCCATAAAATTTTTAACGTAAACTGCCGGAAGCACTGAAATTATAAGCGAACACGGGCCATAACGAGGTATGTAAGGGACTTTCACACATATTTATTTCTAATACAAAGCATATTACCAGTTAACAATTTAGTCAAAATAAGGGATTAAGTAATAAACAATATAATAATATGAAAAATAATTCATTTGCTCTGTTGTACTGTATGTTCGTGTTCATACGGCGACTCTGTTATAAGAACTGTTTTCCCATGCCGTCGAGTAACTTTCAATTATGACATGCGATGATTTAATGGACTTCTCACATTTGCAGATATGTCTTGCTTTATTGTTCTGGTCTTATTGTTAGATATCTCAGGTGTGATCGACTCTGATGACAATGGATGGACTAAAATGAATAGCCAGTTCAGGAAGCTAAATTTATCTCAGTAGCAAATTTCAAACAGGATAAGATTTCTGGTATTGATGCCACTTCTGATATACTCTCACGTGGTTTAATAACTGTATTTGGTTGGCTGGTTGTGCGTCATTAATCCGTGTATTTTCTTCGGTGCTTTTAGTTTGATGCCATAAAATCCACATCTGTAAATATATTGGGGTTGAGTGGCCAGATTCCTAAGGAATGATTCAACTTTTGAAGTAAATGTCGTACTTAGGGGTTTCAATCTAGGCTCTTTACGAGTTTATTATTATATCACGGGTTAGCGTGACAAATGCTCCTGCCCATTGATTTACTTCTTGAAAATTGCAAGTTCGGGCAACTCGCATATGATATGTATCGACTGTTAGTATTTAAAATTTTCTTCAGAAAATAATGAAGGGCCGAGTCGAGTGACTACATTAATAAAACGACCGAGAAATTGTCTACTAAGGCCAATTACATTGCATGAATATGGAGTAGATGAGATGAAGAGTTCCTTCGCTTGACTCATGCCAGGCCGCCACACCAGAAGAGATTCAGTTTTCTTTATTTTTTTATTTTTGTAGTTTTCCCCGAAGTGGCATTTTGGTAGGCCAAATGTTGGGTAGGGACCAGTATACAAACTGTCGTCCTCGCTTTTAGACAAATCGTCCGCTATATCATTCTCTTCACTCCTTGGTATTCAGAAACAAAGAGCAAGGTTACTTTGTTATCCCTCGTTTGCAACTGGAGTTTTGTGCGGCAGCTTCAGACTAGCTTCGACTCAATGTCTTGAGAGGACATAACCAAGAGCGCAGTTTGGCTGTCTGGATAAATGTAGTTGCTGGAGTATTTGTCGAAAAGTTTTAGGATCCCTGAGCTGCAATCTCTATAGACTTCTGCCTGAGAGAGTAGCAAACGGTGTGGAGAGTTTCACTAGTTACTGACCCCACCACGACCGAACATATTTTGTTATTCTTCCTGGATCCGTCTGTGTGCCAGATATGGGTTCATTCTGGTAACTGGATCCATCTGCTTAATATCGGTTTTCTTTCGTTAAAGATTACTTGGTAATTCTAATCCCACTGGATATGGGGTAGAGTAGAAAAAACCCAGAATAACTTCAAGTGTTTGTTAAGGATACGATTTGGAGGCGCCAGTGACGCCTAAATAAGCTTTTTTTTGCATCTTAACAAGAGCATTTTTAGTAGATTTCTGCAATGCTTTACGCCACGAATTGTAAGAAAGTATGGGACTATGGGAAAGACCCACAAGGTCATTTAGGATCTCAGCACCGAAAAGTCTTTGGTACAAAACGAGTGGCGCTATCTAATCTTACTCCCAAATATTTTGTTTCGTTGAAATATCCTAGTGTAAGTCCATTTATTCTAGGAGCTGGGCAGTGGTGCCACTTTTACGAGTGAAAGGCATA
This sequence comes from Dioctria linearis, assembly GCA_963930735.1. Classification (NCBI taxonomy): domain Eukaryota; kingdom Metazoa; phylum Arthropoda; class Insecta; order Diptera; family Asilidae; genus Dioctria; species Dioctria linearis. Next base: position 73,265,746 of record OZ005740.1, on the reverse strand, counting down.
CTGAGTTTATTGATAGTCCCATATTCTGGCATCATCTAGCAGGTAACAATTTCAAGGGCAGTTTTCATAAGCTCGGGTGAAGCTGAGCAAAATTTGCCTTTAACCCAAATGAGACCTCCTTCTCCTGTGAAGCCTTATCAATAGTCTTTACTGGGCTACCAAAAGTATCTTCTGTGGTTGTTCTGGTTTGGGAGAATATATTTTGGCGTATAATGGACACCTTTTGATGGTTCTTGTCAAAATATAGTTGTCAACTATTTTCTCTAGAGTTTTCATGAAAATAGATGTAAGATTAATATGCCTGTATGATTTTGGCTCGCTGGGTGGATTGTTTCGCACTTTCGGAGATATATGTAAAAGGATAATATATAAAACTTCATTATTTAGTGAGCTCTCGGATAAATCTGCCCAGAAAAGGTTAAAGGGACTGTTCTGCCCGTGGTCGGAGTGAACGCGCAATAAGGGAAGGAAGGTGGTGATAATTTGGCCACTGATTTAAAATCACTAACTCTGCACTTCACCTACACACTAAATGTTTCAAGTTTAATAAATACATAACTTACGAAATACTAAATATATATAATATATAAATTTTTTAAAATATGATTAAAGATAAATTTGATTTCTTAAAATGTTGTTGCAATTGACTTCGTACTTACTAGCTCAATGTTTGGCAGATGATTCAGTTGCCTTTCTATTGAGGTTAAGGATTGGATATTTTTTATTCCAGTCTCAAGAACCAGAGTAAAGTGAGGTTAGTAAGTCTGATTGCAGTCGATACCCCCAGACAGAATCGTTATTGCAGGCGATATCCACAATAAAAATCTTTATTACAGTCGACACCCCCAATAAAGTATTTTGTTAGTAAAATATTCAAGATATTCAAACTATTTTTTTTTTGATTTTATGAATAAAGCAAAAAAATATGAAAGCGCAAATTACATGCCATACAACGAAACAGGGTGGAAAATAATTCATTCTCGCAAATAAATGGGAAGATGTGGATTTTACTCTGATGCAATGTTCCCGGGCTTTTGTGCAAGCATACTTTTCTGAAATATTAAGGGATACTGTGCTGTTTCCTATGATATTTTAGCAGAGCACTTGTGCTTACATTCGCTCGCTTTGCTCTAAAGAGATTAAGTGGGTGTAACTCATACTGGATTCTCTGATAGTTTTGGGAAAAATGAGAATTTTATTTTACAGAAATTATACATCTGTATTCAGCACCTTGGCCAAGTGAAATATATCTCCATTTTTTTTAATTAGGGTAGTGTGACCAGATGTACGAAAAACTCATCATTATGAATAGCTAAAAAGATTCAAAAAGACTTTATCGTTCGAGTAAGTTCACTCAATTTTTGTTCTTAACTCGTTGTCTCAGTCGCACTATGACAATGCATAGTTAAATTATATCTACCCCTTCATGCAAAATACAAAAGTATATGGTATACATTTCTTTTTTTATTCTAAAAGAGGAACTATTCCAATTTTGTTTGTCTGTTTCCTAACGTCTTTTCCACCACCTCAGCTTATTGCTCACTACTCACCGCTACGGTCATATTACTGATGAAGAGAAAAACAAAGATTCGGTACCTACTTATAACGTAAAGAACTGGGAAAAAGTATCGTTAGCCAGTCTGGTAATCATATAGGCACAATACCCAATGCCATGAAATTTCATCCAAAAGTTTAAGCGAGTAGATACCGATGTAGAGCGAATTGTTTTTATTTGGTTTCCGGTGTTATATGGTATCCGTATACGTATTGTTATAGAATTTTCTTAATCTCGCCTAATGAACCATTGACTGTGTTTATTTAATCCGGTCGGAATGGGCAGCACTCAGCCCGTTATGATTCGCCGCTATGGCGTTGCCACCTGGCCGAGCGATTACCGGTGGGCGATGGTCAGATCCGGGCAATCGAACAAATGCGACGGGCTTATATCGGCGAGATAAAATAGAAACGGTTTTACATTTGATTCCTTTTTCGCTTTTCCAAATGGGCTGGTGATATGAGGCTCGGGCTCCTCCCTGCCGTCTCGCTGGTTTTCTTCCAATTGTGCTAAATTTTTCCTTTCGGGTAGAAACGGATGTAGAACGGTAGACAATAAAAGGAAATTGCGGTAGAAATAACAAAACTTTTTTTTTTATTTACTTATTTAATTTATAGATTTTTCAAACAAAATTCTACTCGCACACACTTATCTCAAATTCAGACAGCACCAGAATGGCCGCTTACACACAATCTTATTTTCTACTTGACTTCTTCTACTGTACAGTACAATTCAAAAACTTAATTCTCCGATCATCTGGCGGCAAAAATTTATTTCAATTCTTTCTTCTTTGACACAGTTTTTTTTATCTACTTTGAAGTCTATGTGAGAATACAAATTTACTTCCACAATAAATTTTTCTTTTTACAGGTTTTGCCTACTTGGAATTCTATTTAAGTTACAAATTTAATTCAATTCTCCTACAGATTTTACGTTTATTTTACTTGAATTCGAGGCTACAAGTTTACTAAACCCACTTTATCTACTTTCATTGTCCGTACTTGTCAAACTTTAATTTATGATTACAGTGTTGATTTTTGGGTTCCATAACCGTAGGAGTATTAACTTTTACTTTTCTACTTTTTCCAACCTGGTTTACTCTAAAATTCATTAAATGTCAAAATTTCAATATTGGCTTGCGTTTTCTAGATCTGTAAAACTGGTTGGTTTTAGATTCGATTGCTGAATGGATTATTCATTGGCTTTTTCTTTTCTACAATTCCCAAACTGGTTTGCTCTAAAATTCATTAAATGTCAAAATTTCAATATTGGCTTGCGTTTTCTAGATCGGTAAAACTGGTTGATTTTGATGTCCAATAGATGGCCAAAATTTTAGACCGGATTGTACGAATGGACTTGGTTCAGGTTAAAACTCAATAGCTGTCGCGCGGAATTGTAGAGATTGATTTGAGAATACACTACGGTTCAGTGCCTATTTGCGACAATTGGCAAATTCGATTTCGTGTTTTGGTTTTTATAGTTTGAGTTTTATTCACGATTAGTGCTGATTTCTTTGATTTAAGGAAAATCTACGATATCCTTTGTCTGCGCATGCCATTCGTATGAATTGCGCTATCAGCAGTATGGTGTTGAAGAGGTTGAAGAACTACGAGAACCACTGTTGGCGATTTTATTCGGCAGTTTATCCAAGAAATGGAAATATGAGCTTGACCTGTGGCGTTTGCAAGAAAGTCTTTAGCGCTCTTGCACACCCAGTTACGATGCATAGAACGCGTATGGATGATTTAAAGAATGTTCCCGATACTATTCTCGCCGAGGTACGTAATTTTGTAACACTACCTCCCCCTTCCAAAGCTTGTAGCTCCGACCAAGCTGACTTATTGCTCGCGCGACCCTGTGGCCTGGTACATCCGGTTGCGTTGATGTGAAAGAAGGTGGTCTGGACTAGCGGGGAGGTTTGTGGAGATGGGGGAAAACCGGTTCTATTGTTAGTATTACTAGTTTACGGGGGTAGCCAATGGTTTAACTGTGGACTCTTTCTCCCGAGTTGGCACTCGGTGTGACTATTGCTTGGGGATTGTAGACGAAGAAGAGAGATAGGAAAATTAACACCTTTTAACGGAGGCTAACTAAGAGGGAGTTAGTGAGAAATCATCTGTCCATTTCATGCAGAGACAGGTTAAACAAGGATCTTTTCCTTATGAATTTTATTCAGCTACCACGTGTTGTGGAAGTAATGAAGAAAGGATAGGAAAGTTAAAACGTCCACTGAAAGATAACCCAGAAGGGGTTAGAGCTATAGACGGTCAAGCAAAATTCATCTACACATTTACGGTAGAGATGGGTTCTACTAGGATCTTGTCCTTTTAAATTTTATTCAGCTACGACGTATTATGGAAATAATGAAGAAAGGATAGGAAAGTTAAAACGTCCACTGAAAGATAACGCAGATGGGGTTAGAGCTATAGACGGTCAAGCAAAATTCATCTACTCATTTACGGTAGAGATGGGTTCTACTAGGATCGTGTCCTTTTAAATTTTATTCAGCTACGACGTAATATGGAAATAATGAAGAAAGGATAGGCAAGTTAAAACGTCCACTGAAAGATAACCCAGATGGGGTTAGAGCTATAGACGGTCAAGCAATATTCATCTACTTATTTAAGGTAGAGATTGGTTCTACTAGGATCGTGTCCTTTTAAATTTCATCAGCCACCACGGATTGTAGAAAGAATGAAGAAACGCCCTTAAGACTTTGTCGGACTTGATATGTACATGGCGAGTCAGAAGCACACCCCCGACGTCACGCCGGTCCTTGGCCAGGGCTCGATAACGGTCTCGGTGTCAAAAACCAAAGGCGCACTCGCAGCCCAGGAACCCAAAAAATCTGGTCCTCCAGTACGCCTCTGCTCCCCAATACTAAGACCAGTCGGAGAAGCCTCTACAACCAACTGATTGCAGGACCTCTTCCGCACGGGGCATCTTCCTCTGACCGCAGATCGACATTCGTTCGAGGGTGTGACCCCAAGTCCCCAGCAAGGATTAAAATTTCGAAGGCAGTCTGTCTTTAATATGGACTTCCTACAGCAACGCGGCCTACGTAGGGTACCATGCGGGATCGGGTTTAACTCATTGTCAAGCGAGGGAGTATGAAAAAGTGGACTAATTTACAAGAGGTATACCGGCCGCTAGGTGGGGTAGGTCCTAAGCGGCACCTTGGTATCCTGTAGTTACCAGTTTAGCTGGCTGGATGCCTTCTTAGGGCTCCCAGGAAGTATTAGTGGATATAGGGGGAGGTCGTTTCTTTAGCGGTATGGTGCCAGTCTGTCGACATGAACGGTTCCCATCTTTCCACCTTGACACTTTTTTATTTTGAACACCACTTCGGGTACATCGTCGGTGATCTTATATGGCCCATCCCAGTCGAACTGCAGTTTTGGACACCGCCCAATTACGCGCCGGGGGAAATACAACCAAACAAGTTGACCTACTTGGAAACTGGGTTTCTTTAACCGCAAGTCATAGTATGTCTTCATACGCCGGCTAGCGGTGTTCAAGCTGACAAGATTACTCTCATGAATCGCATTCAGTGTCGTGGTCAGATCGTCAAGGTAATCGCTAATCGACATAACTTCAGTAGGTGGGCTTCCTAAGACCATCTCCAGTGGCAAACGAAGTTCTCGCCCAAACATGAGTTTAGCCGGTGTCCGTTTAGTCCTATCTTGCACACTCGCGCGATATGATAGCAGTAGGTACGGAACATACTGGTCCCATTCTCTTTGGTGCGAATTCAGAAATTTCGCTGGGTAGTCAAGAATTGTTCGGTTAAATCTTTCGACTAAACCGTCTGACTGTGGGTGTAGAGCTGTTGTGCGCGTTTTCTCGACCCCGAACTTCTCCATTATTTCCTGGAAGACGGCGCTTTCAAAATTTCTGCCTTGGTCTGAATGGAGCTGCAGTGGGGCCCATGTCGGCTGAATACGGCTGAGATGAGTGCATCCGATACGGTCTCGGCTGTCTGATCTGGTACTGGAATTGCTTCGGGCCACTTAGTGAAATAGTCCATACAGACTACCAGGTAGCGGTTACCTTTATTGGTCTTTGGTAGTGGTCCCAATATGTCTACAGCAACTCTTTCGAAAGGTGCACCAATAGTGCATACCTGTAGAGGAGCTCGCCGTCTTGGTCGCGGCCCTTTCCTCGCTTGACACTGTAGACATCCAGCACACCAGTCCTTTACATCAGTACTACTACCCACCCAATAACATTTCTGTCGAAGCTTACCTAGAGTCTTGTCAATGCCGAAGTGTCCACCACCTAGAGAATCATGTACCTGATTGAGGACAATTTTTCGAAGAGATTTTGGGACTAGGATTTGTTTTATAGTCTCAGTCCCTTGACTGATTAGTCTGACGACGATGTTATTTTCCAATCTCAGAACAGACCACATTGACCAATACGCTTTAATGTCCGGGCTGAGGTCTTTGATGCTGTGCTTATCTGGGCGCTGACCCGTAGTCAGCAACTGCGAATGTGTCGTAATGTCAGGTCATCCTCTTGGTGTTGAGCTATATCCTCTTGCGCGGTAACTAGACGGATAGTGATGGTGTCTTTCTCTTCGATCCGCTGACAATACTGACATTCAGTCGTTGAACAAGGACGACGCGACATTGCATCTGCGTTACTGTGACTTTTACCTGGACGGTGCACGATTCAAAAATCATACGTTCATGCGTTCTATCCATCTTGCTACTTGTCCTTCGGGACTCCGAAAGTTCATCAACCATCTCAAAGATGCATGGTCTGTTCGAATTATGAACTTTTTTCCCAGTAAGTAGGGCTGAAATTGTGAGCAGGCTTTGACTATTGCAAACAATTCTTTCCTGGTGGCGCAGTAATTTTGCTCCGGGCGACTGAATGCCTTGCTGTGGTACTCCACCACGTGCTCCATCCCGTCCTTAACTTGCGAGAGAATAGCTCCGCATGCGTGTTGACTGGCGTCTGTGTCCAAGATAAAAGATAAATTTTCGTCAGGCTGAGTGAGGATAGGCGCAGTGGTTAAGCGGTCTTTCAACTCTTCGAACGCTTCTTGACAAGCTTCTGACCAGATAAACTTTCGAGCTTTCTCCGTAAGCTCTGTTAGTGGCTTCGCAATAGCTGAGAATTTTTTCACGAGCCGCCTATAGTAAGCACAAAGACCGAAGAATGACTGTGTATCTCTTCGTGTTTGCGGTTTGGGCCATTTCTTAACAGCATTCGTTTTGTCGGGTTCCATTGATAATCCAGAGTCACTGATGACGTATCCCAAGAACTTCACCTCTCTCTGACACAACTGACACTTCTTCGGTGAAACTTTTAGGTTTGCTACTCTCAATCGGGCTAAGACAAGGCGGAGATTTTCTACCATTTGTTCGAACGTGGGGGCGTGTACGATAACATCGTCCAAATATACTAGGCACGCCTGAGGTGGAATTCCTTTGAGGACAATTTCCATTAGCCTCTGAAAGGTTGCAGGGGCATTGGTCAGTCCAAATGGCATAACTGAAAACTCCCACAGTCCACTGCCTGTAGTGAACGCAGTCTTTTCCCGGTCTTCTTCTTCCACTTCTACTTGCCAGTAGCCCAACTGTAAATCTAATGTCGAAAACCAAGTTGAACCGGCGAGTGCATAAAGTGTTAGATCAATACGTGGCAGCGGATATGAATCTTTTTTGGTGACCTCGTTTGACCGCCTGTAGTCGACGCAAAATCTAGTCGAGCCATCTCTTTTTTTAACCAGAACCACTGGAGAGGTCCAGGGCCTGTTAGATGGATTTATAACACCATGGCTTCTCATATCGTGTACTAGATTTTCCGCCTCCTGACGCTTGCCCAGCGGAAGCCTCCCTGGGGGCTGCTTAATTGGTTTGCTGCCGCCAACGTCGATCCGATGCCTCATTATTGTGGCTCGGCCGAGTTCAGTTTTGGTTTTCGCAAAAACGTCTTGATGTTCCCTGAGTAGTTTTCCCAGTATTATTTTATGTTGATTATCAAGATGTACAGTTGTGGGTTCCAGCAATTGGTATAATTCAGGTGGTAAACTATTAGGTGTTACTTCCTCGGACGGACTGACAATGTCTGCAGGCACTTCAACATCTGCTAAAGTGGTGTTAGCCTTGAGTTTGACTGGGTTATCTGTTAAGTTTGTCGCACGAACTATCAGATTTCCATTGTTGAACTGGCAGACCGCTGGTTCCATCCAGAGGGAAGATGGGACATTCTTTGGACATTAAAACAATTTTATGTTCAGCCAGTAACGGGTTGTAAAGTGTTACGAAGTAGGATGGCTCAGCTGGTATAGTACAATCCTGTATTGTTCTAACAAAATTGTCAGTGCTCTCTTCTTCGATTATCGGAACGAGTTCGTGAGCTATCTTAATAGTGTGCTTTGCTAAGTCGATTGAACATCTGTTGCCTGCAACAAAATCCATCCCGATGATGCAGTCGTCAAAGACATCAGCTACGTAGAAGGTGTGTGTTGTGGTAAGATTTCTAATAGCTACTGGCAGCTCAATGACGCCGTCCACTACGCTGGTTCCTCCAGTGACATTTCGAATCCGCGTTAAAGATGGGTTGAGACTATAAGGGTATTGCAAACGGGCCAGTGTTCTTCTGTGCAAAATAGAATGCGTCGCTCCTGAATCCACAATCATGTGGCAGACAAGTCCTCCAATTTTTCCTTTTATCTTGATGGTACTAGAAATCGTACCTAGGCTCACAGTTATTGTAGGTGGGGGTGATAGCCTCAAAGCTGGTGACCCCACGGTGCCGTGCGTTTCTACGTTGTCTAGGGTTATTGGTGTTGCGGGAATTGGGGTACTATCTAGACATGTGTGGAGGTTTGGGGTTATGTTTTGGGATAGTGCGTTTGTGGAAAGTGGACGGTGTATCAGCGCGTAAGTGGGAGAGGAGGAATGTATTAGTGTGTTAGTGGAAGAGGAAGAATTTATTAGTGTGTTAGTGGGAGAGGAGGGATGTATTAGTGTGTTAGCTCTGGGTGTGTGAGTGGTTAACGAGTTAGTGGGTAGTGGAGGGTTTGTTAGGAGGTTAATAAGAGATGGACGGGATATTAGGGCGTTAGTGGAAAGTATGGTTTTGATTAGTTGGCTAGTAGGGAGTAGATTAGTTAGTGGGTTAGTGGGACGGGGATGCGTTGTGTTAGGGGAAAGTGGAGGGTTTCTTAATGTGTTTGTGGGATGTGGAAGGTGCGTGGTTGAATGAATGGCCGGGGTCTTAGTGTTTGAGGTGTGGGTGATCGGTGGATGAGTAGGTAGTATTCTAGTGTTTGCTGTAAATTTGTGTATTAGTATTTGGAGCATATTTGGTTATTCTGCTAAGGTCTGTTAATTCTAGGAGGCTCGTTTTCAATGAACAGTCGATCCTTGTGCGACCGAGGATGTACTTGCAGACGGTACGTGGAGCGTTTGTGAAGTATGCTGATCTCTGCCCCCCTCCCCCGAGATCAGCTGGCCTACGTTTAAAGTTCCTGCTGAGCTAGACGAGGCGATTTTTCTAGTATATCCTCTGCTTCCGGATAGCTGCTGTGTTTGCGTTGGTTGCAAGTTAGACGGTGGGTCGTCTCGTAATCCAGGAGTGGATTTAGGTGCTATATTATTCCTCCCTTCTTCGATAGATATTAGCAGAATGTTGATTGCTCTATTGGGTTGGCAAAATGGAAGAAGACGTCTATTTGACTCTCATCACGCACGATAAACCCGTACCTTCTTCGAAAGTCGCACCGGCGGATGGTCCTTGTGACGTTTTGGGCTAACGGGCTGGGCTTTGGAGAGATACTGGCGGATGTAGGAGCTGTTGACTTTGGCTGAGCTAGCTGCGGCTCCTCGCGCTAGCTCGTTCGCGTTTCTCGATGACATCCGTCCCAATTGTTCTCTTCTGAAATCCGGCGGTTCTCGCGGTGGTGGTCTATCATTACTAGTTGCAACTGCTACTCGTATATTGCGTCTCGCAGCTCTGGTTGCTCGATGATTAGCTTCTATCCGAAAGGCAGTTTGCACTGCGTCTTGCAGAGTTGGTGGGTTAAAATCTCGCACTCTTTCTTGGACATCTAAGTTAAAAATTCCGTCCAGGAAATGTTCCAAAGCGATCTGATCCCTTGCATCCTCCGGACAATATGCGAACTTGAGCCTAGTCAGCCGTAAAAGATCAGTGGCAAATTCTGAAAAACTCTCCCCATTCATCTGGACTCGGTGCTAAGCTGTACGTGACTTACTGCTTGTATTATATTCCGCACCAAATTGTATAGAGAGCGCATTCCTCGCTTTGCTATAAGACCTCCTGGCCCCTTGATTCAGTGTCTCAAAGAAGCCCAAAGCCGTGCCTCGCAGAGAGGCAGCTAAGTAAAGTGCTTTGGTCTCGTCGTCCCAACCGTTTGTTTCCGCAATCGCCTCTAAGTGCAATTCGTAATGATTCCACTCAGCCTTACCGTCGTACTCCGTCGGCGAAAGCATCGGCTTTCGAATTGGCTTGTCACTAACTGTATGCTGTCGTCGCGGAGGTAGTGACCAAGACGGCTCTCTTGATGGCTTAGGCTCGGCAGGATTAGAACATGAACATGCGGCGGTATTTGTCATAGGCGATTTCTGCCTGCAGTTGTCTTTAACTTCTTCTAGAACTTTCTCGGCCGTCGGAGTGGATTGACTATTCGGTGGTGGAAGACCAGCTGTCTCATTAACGGATGGTGCATTTTGTTGCACCTCGGTATCATCCATTACTTTATGGGCGAACGCAGATGCGCTGAGGACTGATATATCGGACATTTGCCTCCGTAGTGTACTAAACTCTTCTTGGAAAAACGTATGCTGTCCCTTTAAAGCGTTCACCTCATTGCTGACTTCTGCAATTGTGTGTCACTGGGCACTAAACTTATCGCTCAACTCCCCGAGCTTCTGCAGAATTTCGCCGAGTTGCTCTTCGGCCATGCTGCTCACTTCCTTCTGGGTTTGGTCGTGGCCACGAGTTTACGACGATACGCGAAAAGTACACTTGACACCAAAATGTTACAAGAAGTCACGTGTGTAAATATGCGTTCGTTCTGCTTTGAACCACGATAGTTATGAAGACTTTACCGGTTACTAGAAGGCAGAATGGAAACAGAACCTATCCAAGGGAAGAGGTCCCGGTAGGCTCTTACTTACTCGCTAATTACTAAAATATTGCTTATTTCGGTCACTATCGATGATATGGGGAATCATTCGGATGTAGTATAAGGTGAAAGACAAAACGACAGCAATAATTCTACCAGTTGAATAGGGATCTCAGTTCGTTGTCTCGCATTTATTTAGGCCGTACCAGAAAATGTTCCCTCAAACCAACAGCAAAAGACAAAATGGCGGTTTATTTCTCTCCCGTTGGTTAAAAAAATTTAAATGGTGGATGAGTAGGTTTAGATCTTCGGCAAACCGTTTGTCTCGGACAAATCGCTGAGTAGCAGAGGTAGGATTAGAAAATATTCTGTATTTGATAAATAGTTGGTGAGCGAAGTTTGAACAAATATGGCAGAAATTTGACACTTAGTAGCTCACTGGTTATCCAATATTGAACCAGTTAAAGTCCTCTTGTATTTTATTTGTCGTTGACGTGCGAAGACTAAGAAGGATAGAAGGTGTTTGATAATTTGTCGTTAGCTTGTCAGCAAATATTAAACCAGTCTAAAATCTCGGGTATCTTGCAGTTATTTAGCCCACACTTGGGTCTTGGTAGGCCATCGATTAGCAAATATTAAGCGGATTTAGAAAATAGTTGGTACTCTATAGCTCGCTAATTATCCAATATAAAACAAATATAGAAAATCGTTTGCCGTCGTTAAACCGTCGATTAACAAATATAAAGCAGATCTAGAAAATTATTTCGTGCTTACGTCGTGCTGGTGAACAAGAGGGATTTATTAAATTACGATGATTCCAACTTTATCTCGTCCCTTTTCAGTTGTTCTCTACAAAATGCAACAAACTTTTCCGATTTTTTTTTTTTTTTTTGTATTTCTGAATTCGTCTACATTAGATATAGAAAACTTTACCAAATGGAGGACGATTTCGAGTTTATTTTCCTTATTTTCGGTTATTCGTTTCAAAATCCAATTTTTCAGCAATTTTTTGATATTTCCGGAGTCGTGGACAACAAAGATGGAAAAGTTTACTAGATGCAAAAAAAAAGAATCTGGAAGTTGTGCCGTGTATTCTCAATCGTTGACGATCGAGTATAAAATTTCTTCGAAAATATTTTGCGTCTCGTAAACCATGAACGTCCAGTAAAGGGAGTTTATCGGAGGTAACAGAGACCCGAAAATTATTTCTCGTGCTTCCAATCGTTGGCCCCCCGATAAAATCCAATAAAATTTTCAGAAATTGTTGAGTATCTCCTAAGTCAACGACAACAAATATAGAAAAATGTATCAGTCCTAAGACGATTTTAAATTTATTTTGATGATTTGTGACTGTTTCTTACAGAACGTAACGACTTTTCAGAAATTATTTAGTATTTCCGAAGAGACGACACCAAATATAGAAAAATTTTCCAGATCTGAGACGGTTCTAAATTTATTTTCACTATTTTCAGTCATACTCTATAAAATTTTCAGAACTTGTTGAGTATCTCCTGAGTCAACGACAACAAATACAGAAAAGTGTATCAGATCTAAGACGATTTTAAATTTATTTTGATTACTTTCAATCGTTCTCTACACAATGTAAAATTTTTCAGAGATTATTTGGCATTCGTTGGTCGTTGACACCAAATATATAAAAGTTTAGCCAATTGAAAACGGTTTTAAGTTTATTTTAGGTTCTCTCTACAAAATATAAAGACTCTTCAGAGATTATTCGGCATTCCGGAAGTCGTTGACACCAAATACAGAAAAATTTAGCCAATTGAAAACGATTTTCGGTTCTCCCTACAAAAATGTAAAGATTTTTCGGAAAAGATTTGGTATTTCTGAAGTCGTTGACACCAAATCTAGATAATATGCGTGTATATATCGTCAGTTTGCAAATACTAGGCGGATCTAGAAACATTTCGATGGCTTATAATTGCCACTAGCAAATATAGAAACAATTTGGCAAATATCTCTTGTATTTTCCAAATCGTGTATATGCAAATCGTAGAATTTAAGAAATTGTAAAACGTGTTTAAAGTTTATCGATTTTCGCCGACAAATGTGAAATATTGAAATTAGTCCGCACTGACAATCAGGACAATATTTCTGGTATTTTCCAATCCTGCTTTAACAAAATCATAAAACGAAAATTTTAGGAACTATACTAAAGAAAGTAAATATAGTGAATATAATTAATATTTATTACATAGCAAATATAGCAAATATAGCCTAATTTAGAAAGTGGTAACCAACGAGAATTTTTTTTAACATAACCTACTATTATTACACAGGAACACTTGAGCCGCTTCTGCCTTCGTCGATAATCGCCTTATTTGTAAAATGGCGCCTACGTCTAGCTCATATGATGCTGCTTCCTATTTTCTGGTTGAGGGGGTGAGTGGGGTCCCCTTTACGAGGTCAAAGTGTAACCCACACTTGACACCAATTGTTATAGAATTTTCTTAATGTCGCCTAATGAACCATTGACTGTGTTTATTTAATTCGGTCGGAATGGGCAGCACTCAGCCCGTTATGATTCACCCCTATGGCGTTGCCACCTGGCCGAACGATTACCGGTGGGCGAGGGTCAGATCCGGGCAATCGAACAAACGCGCCGGGCTTCTTTCGAACGGTAGACAATAAAAGGATATTGCGGTAGAAATAACAAAACTTTTTTTTTTGTTTTTTTTTGATTTACTTATTTAATTTATAGAGTTTTCAAACAAAATTCTACTCGCGCACACTTATCTCAAATTCAGACAGCACCAGAATGGCCGCTTGCACACAATCTTATTTTCTACGTGACTTCTTCTACTGTACAGTACAAATCAAAAACTTAATTCTCCGACCATCTGGCGGCACAAATTTATTTTAATTCTTTCTTCTTTGACACAGTTTTTTTTTATCTACTTTGAAGTCTATGTGAGAATACAAATTTACTTCCATAATAAATTTTTCTTTTTACAGGTTTTACCTACTTGGAATTCTATTTAAGTTACAAATTTAATTCAATGATTTTTCTCCTACAGATTTTACGTTTATTTTCCTTGAATTCTAGGTTACAAATTTACTAAACCTACTTTATCTTCTTTCATTGTCCGTACTTGTCAAACTTTAATTTACGATTAGAGTGTTGATTTTTAGGTCCATAGCCGTGGGAGTATTAACTTTTACTTTTCTACTTTTTCCAACCTGGTTTACTCCAAAATTCATTAAATGTCAAAATTTCAATATTGGTTTGCGTTTTCTTGATCTGTAAAACTGGTTGGTTTTAGATTCGATAGCTTAATGGATTATTCATTGGCTTTTTCTTTTCTACAATTGCCAAACTGGTTTACTCTAAAATTCATTAAATGTCAAAATTTCAATATTGGCTTGTGTTTTCTAGATCTGTAAAACTGGTTGGTTTTAGATTCGATTGCTGAATGGATTATTCATTGGCTTTTTCTTTTCTACAATTGTCAAACTGGTTTACTCTAAAATTCATTAAATGTCAAAATTTCAATATTGGCTTGCGTTTTCCAGATCTGTAAAACTGGTTGGTTTTAGATTCGATAGCTTAATGGATTATTCATTGGCTTTTTCTTTTCTACAATTGCCAAACTGGTTTACTCTAAAATTCATTAAATGTCAAAATTTCAATATTGGCTTGCGTTTTCTAGATCTGTAAAACTGGTTGGTTTTAGATTCGATTGCTGAATGGATTATTCATTGGCTTTTTCTTTTCTACAATTGTCAAACTGGTTTACTCTAAAATTCATTAAATGTCAAAATTGCAATATTGGCTTGCGTTTTCTAGATCGGTAAAACTGGTTGATTTTGATGTCCAATAGATGGCCAAAATTTTAGACCGGATTGTACGAATGGACTTGGTTCAGGTTAAAACTCAATAGCTGTCGCGCGGAATTGCAGGGATTGATTTGAGCATACACTACGGTTCAGTGTCTATTTCCGACAATTCTCAAATTCGATTTCGTGTTCTGGTTTTTATCGTTTGAGTTTTATTCGCGATTAGTGCTGATTTCTTAGATTTAGGGAAAATCTACGATATACTTTGACTGCGCATGCCATTCGTATGAATTGCGCTATCAGCAGTATGGTGTTGAAGAGGTTGAAGAACTACGAGAACCACTGTTGGCGATTTTATTCGGCAGTTCATCCAAGAAATGGAAATATGAGCTTGACCTGTGGCGTTTGCAAGAAAGTCTTCAACGCTCTTGCACACCCAGTTACGATGCATAGAACGAGTATGGATGATTTAAAGAATATTCCCAACACTATTCTCGCCGAGGTACGTAATTTTGTAACAGTATTGTATTAGAATACCGAAATTGTTATGGAATGAAGACTTTGGATCAACTAAATATGAGTACAAGGAACGAATATTTATTTGGGTATGTATTCTGTACGCGGTTTTTAGAGACGAAACGAATTGTTTTGTACCGAATGATTACTATCCACACATCTCTATACTCTAATGCTAACGGGATGCGTTAGCATCAACCACACAGAACTTCTTGGGGCGAAACATACCTGACCCAGTAGAACGACAAATAGTCCTTCGGTCTCCACAACATTTGCAGAAGAGAAGTATTACAAATCACAATCTTTTGTGGCGCGTAATATACCGGAGCATGCTGAATATACCAGCCTATCACACTCACATAATTCTATTAATCTAATTAAAATATTCTATTATACTAAACTACTATATGGAGAATTTGTAACAATACTACAATTATAATATATAAGTGATCTAAAAACTTTCACCCACTTTATGGATATTATTCGTCCTCGTCGTATATTATCAAGATTACTTTGTAGCCACTTTAAAATCGATGGTTGTAGTTAAGCTGATCACGAAGCAGACACACATCGAGTGTTGGGTCGCGGTAGGTACAACCAATTTCTCTCTTGGAAATTTATATCGGCACCGGTGTTCTAACAAGGCTATCAACATCCTTGTTAATTATTTAGAAAGTTATTCTGGCTCATAAAAGACACGGCTGTGCATGAATTTTTCCCCGAAAGGCAAGAAGGAAACAAATCAGTTTATTGTAGCTTCCTTCTGGTAATGGGTTTCTTTTGGTTTTCTTACCATATATCTTTGGTTGTTGTTGGCACATGACAGTTGTGGTTAATTATGTAGTTTGATCTCTTGTAGATTAATACTCTGAATACAATAGTCGCATTGTAAACTGCATCTATTCATTAAAAATACTATCGGCATTACGCTATCGCCGTATTTTCATTTTTCCAACTGTGCGATTTTATAATAGTTCATGATCTTCTTCCTGCTTACATTTAAAACCTTGAAAAGCAACTCTCGTCAGTACCTCTCCACACTTCCTATCTTCCCTAGTTACCTAACCAGTCTCCTTCCAGCCTGTCCATGCTTGTATAATAAGGCATGCCCTTGAGCTTAGCATATAATATATGTATGAAATGCAAAACATCAAATATAAGTCGAAGATTCCCGTCATCTTACTTCGCATTAAAACTGTTCCACACTATTCGACAAAAGTATAACTTAAATCCTAACGGGCACCTGATGATCCTTTCCTTTTTTTAAATTTTCCAGCCAGCAATATATTTCCCACGTCACATAAATTATTTCGCTTTGCTGCCTCCGACATATTTACTGATGATTTTCGAAAAAGTTTCGTAAAAGCAAGAATATTCGCCCTCTCACTGTACTGTACCTAGATACTACTTAGAATAGATATCTTAAAGCCTTCTTCAGTTATAACAACAACAAAAATAGTTGCATGAACTCAAGGGGTCGAGGTGCGGGACGAGGAGCTATTGTTGAATCTGCAGTGGATGCAGAGGATGTGTTTTCATGGTTATCCTTGGCTAGGGAAGGATGAAATGCATGTATGCCAGTATTTCGCAGGTAAACACCTGGAACAAATGCAAACACTGTTTAGGATAAATATTTAGCAAAATTTGTCACGTACGTCCCCCGAATTTGAGTTCTTACCATTTTAAGGATATTATGCAAATCATGTATTATAAAAACGAGTGATGATGGGGTATATCTAGTGCTCGAATGAGCAATCAAGACAGAATTTCTCCTTAATCTATCTTTTACTCATATTTAAGGTATCTGGATTTGAAAGCTGATAAGCCAATTGTGGTATTAAAATAAAAGATTACGATTTAGCTTAAAACCAGGTCTGAGTCAAATTTGTAGGTATGTTCATATTCGGATTATTTCTTCGGGATGGTACAGGAATTTAATCGTCTCTCAATAAATCTAAGCAGTAAGTCCATATTGAACTGAACAGAATTACTCGTGATGAATATAGAATCTGCATATATTGTTAGAAATATCTGGTAGGTCTGTAAACTAAGTTTGTATTTAGTTGGTTAGGCACTTCAGCGAATGTGATGTTGAGAAGCGTAGGAATTATATCGTGCAAAGTTTGGACGAGTACAATCTCTGGTGCAGTGCAGTGACCGAAATAAAGTGGTCGCGATTTAATAATTATGTGAAGTGGTTATAAAGAAACATAAACGGGTGAGACCATATTTGCATTAAATTAAATAGTAGGTTTAATGTTAAGCTGGGTAGTTCCGGCAATCTAAATTGTATTGTGAAGCCAAGGATAGTTAGTTTGTGAGCGTGAGTGATTAATGAAAGTATCGAATGCCCGCCCTGCGTACGTCGCACCCCACCCTCAGAAATTGCTTCTTCTACGTATGTCACACTCTATTTACTATACGTGTGCCGTAAATACATTTCAAGGGATGAGTTCCTAGGTAACAACGGTTCATCGAAAGTCGCTTTCTTCAACCAGTCGGTACACATGAATGCGCTGTATTACACTTGACGGAAATCTATGATTCGTTTTATGGAAGATGGCGATCAGCGTGCTTCGTGCGTGATTTAATAAATCTTTGATAATTTAGTGGTAGGAAAAGTGTTAAATCATACCTCGGCTTAATCTAATTATTATAATTAGGTAAGATTGTTTCAAATAATAAAAGCTAAAGTAAAATAAAAGTGATTCCGGCAAAGAAAAATAAAGAAAGGATTGCCGACAAGGGCAGTCCATACACAGAAAGTTTTAAAGCTAGAAAGAAAAAGGTACAAAATGTAGTTCACTAGATTAATAGAGACTTATATTGTAATTTGCCCCTGTGACGGAATACAGGATTGGCAGATCTTAATAAGTCAAAAGTAGTATTGGGAGCTGGATACCTCAGGCTTGTATTCCCCTAGTTTGTAAGCTAGCATATAAAAATAATAATAATAAAAAAAAAACAAAAAAGAAAAAAAACAACAGGTCGGAATATTGTATCTGGTAACACCGGGCGCAAGTGTGCGCTGTAGAATTTTTGACATTGCTTAGTGACATAACACGGTTCTCTAGTATTAATGCGTTGCTCGCTCGCCTGTATGAAAATAAATGTAAAACATAAAACGAAAATCTTTTGAGCAATACATTGCAGCTCATAACATGTACTTGTAGCTAAGAATGTTATAAATTAAAAAAAAAACTCAAATGTATCATTGAAGTCCAAATAAATGAAATTGAATTGAATTGACGCAAAACGATAAGGATGTAGCGAGGATATGATTGAATGTGTATGCGTGCGTGAATATAATATAAATGTTTGCTATATCTCACTGAGTTTTATACTCAAACGTTGCTCTACCTTTTTTCACAGCTCCCGGATAACAGCAGCTAATTAGTAAGTATGTAAGCTACAACATTCCGACCTCTGCAATTAAGTGTATACATAAGGATGAATATATGCACCAAGAGCGTAATGAAAAAAAGATCTGCGCTTAGCCATATTCTACCTTCCCGAATTTTTCCTAGTTTCCCTTTATAATATATGTATTTGATTTTACACTTTTTAAACATACATACATATAAGACTTCGCTAATAAAACACTTCATAAGTTGTAAGTAAATTCATGAAGTTTGCATTACATGTAAAGGCGACAACTGAATTGGATTTTACAAATATTAGGAAAACAGTAATTTATTGACATAAGTCCGCTGATGATCCACTACTTTATTATTTCATTATGGAGACTGTCTGGCTAGGTGTATGATAAATTGCAGGGAGTATTTGAAATGCAAAACACTCACGCCTACTTACATATTAGAATTTATCTGGCTTTAATCCGTCGCGTCGCTTAAAACACCACAGTTAAAAAGATGGAATCCAAATTTCTATAAGTATAGATTTTTTGTATGTTGTAATACATGTATGTATACCTCCTAATTTAACAGACTTATACAGTGTCCCAGACTAATATGATTATATGTTGCCAAACGATTCCTCTCGTCCAGTCATGTAAAAACGTGTGTGGCAGGAGGGGGGGATGGGTAAAATTTCACCCAACCGAGTTACAGGGTGATTTTTTAAACATTCTATTTTTTCGATAAACACTCTATATCTTGAAAAGTGCAGGATATACTATCTGCTTTTGGAAGAATCATTTAGCAAAATAAAGTCATATAAATTTCTTACAATCAATAACGGTTTTATCGAAACTAAATTTACATTACTTGTGACAATATTTTGAAAAATTAAATATTCTTTAATCTTAACTACAGAAATTAGATCTTCAATCAGGAAAAGAATAAATAGAAATACGAATTTAAAAAAAAACTTTGAATACACCCAACCCCCAATTTGCATGGTTTCGGTTTAAGACGACTGAAAAATTGAGAAAAAATTCCATATATATTGTACTAATTTTCAGTTTAGCACGGTCACAAAAATTAAAAAAGATTTTTTTTTAAAATAATCTCGCAAATTCAAAATTCAAAAAACTAAAAAAAACTGCGATGTAGTACACATTTAACTCGCCTTCTCAATTCGAATTAGCATGCGTTATAATGAAATATTTTGGGGTTGCGTGTGCATTCATGGTTTTATTTGAATGAACTTGAAAATATTTATGCTTGAGCTTTCAGCTCTCAAAAGAGGAGAACAAGGCACATGATACAACACATCAGAATGAAGCAATAAATAGGATAGGAATTAAGGCTCAAACACAGTTGCGGCGGCAGGCGACAGACTGTTGAAGTAATAAGAACGATCTTCTCCAGGAGCATTTTATGGAGCGTGTGTTAGTGGACTAATAGGGCTGGATTGGGATGGGATTGAAACGGGGTTGAGATAAGAAAATGGTCGCTGGAACGTAGGCCACAACAAGACCCATTGTTCACCCTCCAGACTTATGAGCAATTGCTAATACGTCTCAACCGTACGTTCTAACAAAATTCAAAATTGTCCCCAACCCTTCTTTCCGGTTTCATGGAGTTCTTCCAGGAGGTGTTAGCCAAGAAATATCTAACGCTTTCCTAAGAGGGCCTGAAAGTGAACGAAAGTGAGTCACCGTTTCTGATTCCTCTCCGCATTCTCTGCCGGATCTTCAACAAGCCCCATCCCGTGCAGGTGAGCCTTGAGGATGGAGTGTCCAGTGAGAATTGACAATAGAGTTTTGTGGGTTGGCTTGTTTAATCTCATTAGCATTTTCGTTTTATTTGGATTTTGTAAGCCCCACAGCTCCTTTGTAGTTCTGCATTAAGGGTCATCAAACCAATGCTGACTACGTTGGCAGTCGGCCCAAGCCGAAATAGTACAGACAAAGGTGTTTTGGTGCGATCCCAATTGTGGAGGAGATTTCCTCCGGAGTTGCACCAAGACGAGCAAGTTCCTCCGCCTCTTCATTGCCGCTAATACCGCTGTGACCTGGCACCCAAAGAACTAGTATTCCGTTGTTCCAAGAATGGAAATTCAGGGTGGTTTTATATTCCAATACAAGTTTGGAGGTTGTAAAAGGAGATACCTTCCTACTTCAAGCATGGATTTGACTTCCGCCTGGTGTATGGCAATTTCTATGTGGAGCTCCTCGCAGAAGACACCTGCTCCGGCATTCTCTTCCGATTTGGAGCCGTCTGTATATATGACAGGGTTTGTCAATGATTGAAGCACGGAATACGATTCCCATTCTGCCCTATCTGGAGTTTTCGATTTAAAGTTGCTCCTCAGCATAGTCTCGATCAGGCACCTCCTTAATTCAAAGTCGGAAATCGTTAGCCCAGTCCATTCAGATCGCATTCTGCACCCGTTCGCAGAGTTCAGATTCGTAGCTACCGATGACCACGATCACCTGCTCCTCAGCGTAACATACTCCTTTGTATCACATCCCACATTTCGACAATATCGGTACTTAAATGGACAGCTGAAGTGCTTCTTCTGCTTTTTGTTAAAGATAATACTCGCATTTCCATAAAATACAATTTAACTTTTGCACTTCCACCAAAAGCCAGAAGCTGCAAGTTATGTAGATACAAAATGCTGTGTGCCTATACATAAAGTATGCGAAAGCTGTTTAGAGAAAGTTCTTACGGCTGTCTATTTCTGAAAGTGACAACAGAAGAAGAAACTTTTAAATTGTATATTGAATAAGGAATTGGAAAATTCTCATTGCATAATTTTCCTACACAGAAAAGAGATAAATGGATTTTAGGGGGACGAATTTTTTATTGAGATGCACCTGCCCTTTTAACTTGAGTGCATCCATGGTATGTATGTATGTCGTATTTATATTTCAATGTACATATGTGCATATTTAACTACCTAGATTTATTGTAATAAAAACAATTGAAATATTGCCTTATTATTAATAAATAGAAATATCGCCTTTTTGCTGCACAAAATTATTTCACGATCTTACATTTTCATACATGAAGCTGTCCTCTGTTCTAATCGTATGCTGTAAGTTTAAATTTGTGGCTTTGGGAACCAACAATTCGACCGTCCTAATAATTTTGTTAACCTGGAAAATTCGGTGAAATGGTGTTCCAGGTTACCCTTCATCGCATTCGGACTATTCCTTCATCGGCTCGCTTCGTCTGTTGGACCAGAGAATTGTGTTTCCCGGAGACTCCCATTTTCCTATAGTTATGCTTTCCATGGATCCTTAGACTTGCAATCTGTCGGATTTATCAGTTTTCATACAAGTGTACATTGCAAATATCAAACTCTGCACTTCACCCGCATGTCGCGGATAAAATCTTCATGTCGTTTAACTTACACCATTCCAATCCGCGGACTATACCTAACGTTGTCCATGTGTTGTCCAATTTATTATTCACGCCTATTTGATTGATGCTGCAAAGAAAATCATTTCATTACAGAAAGCGCCTATACCTCCAGAAGGACACTTCAGGAACACCAATTGGTATCCGTCGTCCGAGGGAACTCGACAGGGATGTATATCGGGCTTGAGTCAGAAGGGCTATGCGAAAACAGGTTCGTAGCTCTAACTCATGTTTCAAAGAGAGATAGACAACAAGGAGAGAAGCTGGGTAAACCGTCGATCCCAGAAGGAGTAGATGACTTAGACGAGTTACATAATCCCATAATAATAATAAAGGGGATCGTAGTTCGTCATCATAATTATATATATACATATATAAAAAAAACATTGAATATTGCTGCCGAGTTTGAATAACTGCACACCATACAAATCTTCCAGATTTCTGTCGAAACATTTTGTTTTTGGATTTACGGCTAGCGATAATAGTCAGGGTGCTCATTTTCTCTTGGAGTGTTCTTGCCAAGCAATAATTTGGTCCTAGCGTATTACAAAGTTGAAGTGACTTTCGTGATGCTGGAATAAATGGAGTTTTGGATTTATTTTATATTAATTATTCGAACAAATGGGTTTTGTGATTTTTATTCAAATCAGTTAATGAAGTGATGTCGTGTATCTTAGTACAGAAACTATTACCATAAATGGAAGATGGTTTTATTTATATACTTAATTTTAAGATGTACATACCTTTGGTATTAGCGTAGCGTATTTGGTCAAACTGAATTTATTTGCGGGAATTGTACACTAATTTGATTGTTCCGCTTAATTTAACATTTGGATTTCTATATGTTTTTTTTTGTATTGTGGTTTCCTCTATTCATCATTTCCTTCTGAGTTACCGAGCTAGTATCACAATTTACCTCTATATCTCATTCATTGTCTGCATCCAATTGTGGCGATTGTTATTTAGCGATAGTTTGCAAAGTCGGTACGGATCCTAGCCAGTAGAGAAAACCTCACAATGGAAATCAATAGGCTAAACACAGACGAGCTGACGTATGAGCTCATTATCCGCGGCCTTCCAGTGGCAAGTGTAGACGAGATGCGGAAGACTCTACGGACAGCGTTGAAAGCTGAGAAAGATGGTAGATTACTAGTTTTAGATCCTTACGCTTATGAGTTCGCTGAAGATATGGAAGCATTGAAGAAAACAGTCAAGGAGGTGGGAGAACTTCTCGATAAATTTGAGGGGGATTCGGGTAGTTCAGAATATAAGAAAATTCTAACGAAAGTCGAATGGGCTCTAGGCCGATTAGGTAGGGTAGAGGCTAGTGGTGATGACCAGGAGAAAGAAAGAAGTAGGGTTCGCGCAGAATTGGTCTTAGCTCTGGGATCGTTAAAGCTTAAGGCAGATGGGGACGAGGATGAAGAGGATCTCTCCGAGGTGGGGCTATCCACAACTGCTAGGGTCATGACTGGTCGCCATTCTCGCGTGCCATTGTATAAATGGGAGATTAAATACTCAGGGGAACATAGTCAGTCACTGAACACTTTCTTAGAGAGAATAGATGAGTTGGCTGATGCTCGAGGTATTGACAAACAACAACTGTTTCGATCAGCTCTTGATTTATTTACAGGGAGGGCCTTGACCTGGTATACGGCTAATAAAGTTAAATTTCATTCATGGGCGGACATAGTGCGCGAACTGAAAAAGGAATTTTTACCCTCCGATTATCATGACCGTCTGCTTGACGAAATTAAGCGGCGGACACAGGGGAAAGACGAGACTATCGGCATGTATGTAGCCGTCATGTCAAATATGTTTAATCGGTTGACCGTTCCACTATCGGAAAGTCAGAAATTAAAGTTATTACAGCGGAACAACAGCCCTTTTTATCAGACCCAGTTTGGTCTGACTGAGATAACAGCCGCGGAGGATTTAGTAGAATTAGGGAGGCGTTTGGAGTCAGTAAGAACTTCAGTGGAGACTTTTGTACCACCTCCCACAAAAAAGAATAATAACCTTCTCGAGCCAGATCTTGCTTACGTGAATACGGCGATAGAATACCCAGTGTCAGAGGTAACTATCCCTATTAGAAACAATGAACGTAAATGTTTCAAATGTGGCAACGGGGGGCACATTGCTCGGTTTTGTAGGAAAGATATAAAATGTTATGGTTGCGGGGCTCCGGGGGACTCGCCCAAATTGTACTAGCTGCACTCGTCGAGGTCAGCATGCAGAGGGCACAGTAAGCAGAGAGGTACCATCAGGGTCGGGAAACGGACGGGGAGCTCGATATTAGGTGACGAGTCGAGTAATCCGCAAATAGTCGCCACTTTAAGAGGTTTGAGGAATGGGACATGGACGAACTTAGCATTCTTATGGATTATGTTTTCGCAGAAGCGGAGAACGATGTTCAGCCTCATTTGAGAGTCAGGATTTTTGGACTAAATTTGTGTGGATTATTGGACTCAGGAACCTCGAGAACTAAAATAGGTGGACCCAGATATGAACTGTTGAGGAGCATGGGACTGAGGGTTAGATCGACAAGTGCAACTAGAATAAGCCTAGCTAATGGGGGTTTTGTGAGTGTTAGCGGAGAAGTGAGCATACCCATTGAATTAGAAGGCCGGTTCAGAGTATGCGATTCTATAATAATACCAGATCTTCCGCACGCTATAATCCTTGGCATTGGTTTTTGGAAGGGGATGAATATTCAAGCAAATTTTCAGAATAATTCGTGGCACTTCTCAGATAAAGCGGACGAATGTTACATTAGTGCCTTACAAAACCAGTCAAAGTTATCAAATGAACAAAAGGAGTAGTTGGAAAGCCTGATCGCCATGGCTAAACAGAAGATGGGTACTGGTCTTGGACGAACGAACCAAGCCGAACACATGATACGGACTGATTCACAGCCAATAAAACAGCGTTACTATCCTGTATCTCCCGCGATACAGAAAATTATTAATGAAGAGCTAGATATGCTGGAAAGTGGAGTTGTCGAGCCATCCGATAGCGCATGGGCATCACCAGTTGTAATGGTGAAGAAGAAAGATGGGAAATACCGGTTTTGTTTCGACTTTAGGAAGCTCAACAAGGTTACGAGGAAGGATGCTTATCCACTGCCATATGTATCGGCTACACTGGACAAATTGAGAGATGCCAAATACATGTCATCGCTTGACATAAAATCTGCATTTTGGCAAGTTCCAGTAGAAGAGGCGTCAAAACAACATACAGCATTCACCGTCCCAGGAAGAGATCTGTTCCAGTTTTGTCGCATGCCTTCCGGACTTGGTAACTCACCTGCAACCTGGCAAAGGTTAGTCGATCGGGTATTATCAGGCGAGCTTGAGTCTAAAGTATTTGTGTATCTAGACGATGTCATCATTGTGACCCAAACTTTCGATGAGCATAAAAAGGTGTTGGAAGAAGTCCTCAATAGATTGCATAAGGCAGGGTTAATCATAAATTATGATAATTGCGAATTCTGCACATCGGAACTGAAATATCTGGGGTATATCGTTGGTGAGAATGGATTGCAAGTAGATCCTGAAAACGTCGAATGTATTTTGAACATGACAAGTCCGAAGACAGTATCCGAGGTTCGTAAATTTGTGGGTACAGTGGCCTGGTATAGGAGGTTCGTAGCGAACTTTTCGACGCTACTCGCTCCAATCACAGACCTACTACGGAAGAAAAAGAAATTTGTATGGTCACAAGAGTTTGAGCAAGCATTCATGAAGGTAAAAGACTGTTTGGTAAGTGCTCCGATCCTAACTTCCCCAAACTTTGAGCATCCATTTATTATTCTTACTGACGCCTCAGGTTATGGTTTAGGTGCAGTTCTCACGCAGCACATCAACGGGGATGATAAAGTCATTGCTTATTTAAGCCGCTCGCTCAATCGCTGCGAAAGAAATTATTCTACTACTGATCGCGAATGTTTAGCGGTCTTATGGGCTGTCGAAAAATTGCGCCCTTACATAGAAGGCACCCATTTCACTGTGGTCACAGACCATGCCTCATTGGTATGGTTACATAATCTAAAAGACCCCACAGGGCGGTTAGCGAGGTGGGCGATGCGCCTCCAGCAATACGAATTTGAAATAATCCACAGGAAAGGGAAAGAACACCTATTGCCAGACCTCTTATCAAGATCGGTACCAATAGTAGATTGGGTGGGTACAAAGTCAGTAGAAGATAAGTGGTTTGAGAGGAGATGATCAAAGCTGTACAACAGAATTCCGTAAAGTTCCCTGACTGGAGGTTTCAGGATAATGTATTATGGAAACATTGTCGAGTAGAATACCCAGAATTAAGCTCATTTAGTGACGGTTGGAAGCAGGTAGTTCCAAAGAAAGAAAGAAAGGGGGTAATCAGCAATGCTCATGACCTACCAACATCCGGACATCGAGGAATACAGAAAACTTATAATCGGCTAGCACAGAAATTTTATTGGCCAAAAATGAGGGCAGATGTTGCATCCGATGAAAAACGTTGTGCGATTTGTCAGGCTATTAAACCCGAACATCAGAAGCGAGCAGGTCTTATGGCATCTCGGAATGTTGTTTTCAATCCATGGGAGTCCTTAAATGTAGACCTAGTTGGTCCACTTCCAAGGTCTAGTAAAGGATATAAATATATTTTAACGGTAGTTGACCAACTCACTAAATTTCCGTTATTGTTTTCATTGCGATCGGCGAGTACTCCTGAAATCTGCCGAGCCTTAGAGGATAACGTGTTTTTACTTTTCGGAGTGCCAAGGATTTTGGTTTGCGATAATGGTACTCAGTTTAGAAGTAGAGATTTCAAGAATTTGTGTGCGGAATATGGGGTTGAAATTCACTACACAGCGCTTTACCATCCCCAAGCAAATCCTGCTGAGAGAATAAACCAGGAGATAAAGTCCATGCTTCGAGCATACGTGTCGGATAACCATAAGAAATGGGATTTATATGTGGGGAAAATTGCCTGCGCGATCCGTACGTCCAAGCACGAAGTAATGAAACTAACGCCCTATTTTGTGAACTTTGGAAGAGAAATGGTAATGAATGGAAAAGACTATGAGCACTTCAGAACAAGTAAGGGATTTGATGCCGCGGAGAGATCGACCGCCTTAGAGAAGGTGAGGGAAGATATCCGTGATAGACTGTTCAAAGCTTCTAGAATATCGAAGTGCAAATATTATCTACGTCGGAGGGATCAGAGGTTTTATATTAAAGATAGAGTTTGGCGTAAGAACTACGTACTAGCAGATGCTTCAAAGTTCTTTAATGCGAAATTGGCCCCAAATATGTAGGGCCATTCACGGTTGTCAAAGTACTTTCTCCATGGACATATGAGTTACAAGACGGCATAGGTAAATCCGCAGGCAAATGGCACGCGAAGGGCCTAAAGGTATATCACTCAAATCATGATAATATTGATTAGTGTAAAATTCTCCTTGTTTTTTTCATTTTCTTGGAATATCCACGTCACACGCAGATAATGTAGTGTATTGTTTTTAGTAACTCTGTACCATTCGAATGTGTTCTCCGTCAACTTTGCAATGACCAGATATGCACAGACACGGGTCAATATTTTTGTCATCCCTATGGCTAGCTTCCGCCTTGTACGCATTTATTAGATGTAGGTTTGAGCTCGGCCATAGCTGGAAAATATATTGTTAGTAACTGGACCCATTTTGGATTGAACCAGACGAGTTATCTCAGGGAAAGTTAATTTTCTGGGGACTATTATGTATCCCATCCTATTTAAAACTGAAAAAAAATATCATCTTCCAGGATAATGAATGCGAACTTACAATTCAATTTTTTCTTCTTGGTTAATTACTGCTAAATTTATATCCAATTGCGCCTATTGGTTTGTCTCTCCTTAAATGTTGAGGGACCTCAAAATTATGCTACAATATATTGCCTAGTCTCCTCCTTAGATCATAACTTTGCTATAAAATCTTTTATGTGACAATGGTATGCAGCATGCGCGGCAGAGGGTACAGATCGAGACGGGTCCTCTAACTTCGGTTTCTAGTCTAGTCTAGTGTCTTCGCAGGAGATCCACATCCGTTATGTAAATTTTATTAAAGACATTTTGGGACGCTAGTTCTTTTGTCGCTTCTTGATATCTCAAAAGTTTTAGTTTGTTGGGGCTGTTGACTAAGCCATGGCGGACCCTTCCACAAAGGCTTGTGCAAAGCCAATTTGTTTGTAGTAGTAACTCTTGACGTAACATCGACAGGATTTTCTTGGGAGGATATGTATCTTCATATACCTGTATTAGACATGCCCTGTGTTATGCTGACTTTGTTTGCAGTTGTGCCAATACTACACCAGGCGAATATTTGAGGTGACCTTATTTCCAAGTTGTCAGCAGTTGATTTGAATAATTCTGCTAATAACAAGGCACTTCCAGCTTTGTTAGTGTGGTTTTTTGTTTCATGGGTGCTACTACAGTTAGAAGAGTTGTGTGGATTTATTCAAATGCGTCTACCATTCTTGTGTAGATGACGGTTGCATATGCCTTTTCAGAAGCTGTCACAGCTCACCAGTAGATTTGTAAAAAATTAAATTGCATATATTTATAGAAGCAGAAAATTAAATTTGTAATCATCAATATTTTCACAGGTAAAGTGTAAAGAATTCAACTTCACGACTGCAGTTCTTGAGAATTATATTACATGAATTGCTCGAGAAAGCGACGCGTGAAAAGAGTTTAGTGCACTTTATGCTGAATTGTATGTTAACTTAGTATCGATGTAATTAATAAGCAAGAATTCATTTGCACATATATTGATTTGCATGCTAATAAGATTTTTATTATAA
Source organism: Dioctria linearis (assembly GCA_963930735.1). Lineage (NCBI taxonomy): Eukaryota > Metazoa > Arthropoda > Insecta > Diptera > Asilidae > Dioctria > Dioctria linearis. Next base: position 73,237,177 of record OZ005740.1, on the reverse strand, counting down.
ATTTGAAAATTTAGCTAGTTATATTTTTTAACAAGGAGAAGTGGTTTGTTTTAGTTGTTTATCTACATTGAGAGCATAGGTTTGTACCTAGGCACTAATTATTCACCTTTTGTGTACACGTGTTGTACTTGAACACATATCTTCTGCCTTTCCACTTTTTTTTTACTTGGGCACACGCGGTGTACAATTGCATTAGCTTTGTACTAAGGCAAGTAAAGCGGTCAATAAAAGAATTTGTCGCTCTACAAACAGAAGCATAACAAAACCCATGAAGCTGCATTATTTGCGCTCTTCTGTTGTTAACCGAGCTGGGAATTTTGATTGATTGCAGTTCTTGCATAGCCGCTTATTGCTATTTCGACTTTGTTATTTCTGAAGGTAGGGCTTGATCCCAGTATGTACCTATTTGCCATATAGACAACATTATGAGCTTGGCTGTTACTATTATAACTGAAGCTAACCACTCTAAGGGATCGGAGATTGTGGCAAATCTTGACAGAAAGTCCTTGTGGTTTTACGTGAGCACCTGCCAAGTTATTGCTTAATCGCATGGCATTCTTCATGCACGGATTGTTATCGACAATCAACAGTCTCATGTTGTAACAATGAGTACCAGTGTGCCAATAGAGCATGACATGACATCAACTCGAAGCGAGACCTATCCAATCTTTGCCGATTTAGAGTCATGGCACCCTTCACCACAGCCACCACGATGCTCCCATAAACGGGCCATCCCAAGTTAAGGTGAATAAATCCAATATTCAGGGCTGCTCAACCCTGTGGTACCAAGTTAGCCAATATCGGGCTACCCATTTGGTATGGCTTTCGTAAAGTATGATCAACAGACCATGAACACTCCCAGTGGCTATTACCATGCAAGATATCCTTTTTGTAACGGGACTCGTTACTCCGTTCGGGTCTAGATCTTATTTGCAAACGACTAAAAGAATAGTACTTGGCCTGTACAGGTAATACAACCCTTATCGGGCTGTCAGGAGCACTACGTGAGGTTAAGATATGCCCGTATTCAAGTCTGGATGGGCTTCGAGATTCACCATTTCTTATAGCTGACCATGCATACTAACCACATAACCGCACAACATACAAACTTGATATCCGTTATTCATCAACTTATTCATCAACGAAAATATCGTTTCGCCCCCTGCCAAAGAGGCTATGTCTGAGATTTTATTATTCTGACCTATCTTAAGCACTTCTCTGCATAATGAGCTCCTGTCATTAAAGCCCTACCCACAGAGTCAAAAATATCAAATTTTATTACGCTAAGGTATCGTTATCTCGCCTTGAGAAGTACCAATTCGTGTATATGGTATCTCTCACCCATACTATCCTACTGGACGTACTCTCGTGGGAGATGCCAAAGCGATCTTCAAATCCAACAAACCAACAAATTTCTTCCATCAATTATGCATGCTTTCCTCTTATACAGCTTTCAGCATTGCGGTTCACAGACTCCCCCCCCCCCCGGAAAATCGTGATAGTAAGTAATATTCGCTTTGTTAATTTTGAACCTTCCTTCTCGAATTTTAATTGGAACTGAAATTTGTCTTGATTTAGGATTCCTTTTTTTTTGTCTCAGTACAATCCTTTTTAAATACTCTGGATACATGTCCTATATGTAGAAGCTTAAGCATCAGGTATTCCATTAAAAATTTATTGTTTTCTTCGAAGTCAGCTTATAATGTCCTTACTTTCTTTCTAATTGTAATAAACGGGCAGGAGCTTTGCTTCTTGAATTGTCCATTTTATTGCTGGAGGCAACGTTTCAGATAACAATTAGAATAATATTTGTTAATGATCTGTTGAATTATTTCCGGTTCTTATATTTTCGCTCGAGAGACCATATAATTTTGCGGTATATGATTCAAACTGAATATGAGTATGAAAATATTAAAAACCATTCTGGGTATGAAAGAAATCTGATCATTTATTAACAAATTCCTATGAATTAAATGCTCAATTATAGCTAACATAACAATTATTTAACATTATTTATCTCGAGTTTATTTTTTCTTCCTAAATTAACTTGACGAATTTGTAATGCATTATACCGCGGTCAATAACTCAGACAACAACCACAAAAAGCAAAACTAATTTGTTGCTTGTTGAAAAATATGTGTAAATGGATAACTTGTTTGCGTATAAAATTTATAATATGTTTAAATGTTGTCGAGAAAAAATGTAATCCTTAGCTAAGTGATGTTTAGCTCTGAACACCGGTTAATAGGAATTAAAGCAAAATGACAAGTAATATGAAAAACAAATTAAATAAATAGTATGGTGTATTCTTCGACAAATAAGAATTCACAGGATGTTCGAACCAATGATACTGGGTGTGTCTATAACTGGTTTAATCAGTTACCATTAACTCCTTTGTCATCAACATATTTTTAGTGAAAAACTTCCAGAAGTACGTTAGGTTTTATAAGTGAAATTTTAGCATTAATAAACAAGCTTTCGATTTTAACGCGAAAAACTTAATATTTTTTAAGAGTTTCTATTATTGAAATGAATGCAAGGTTGCTTGATATAAATATTTTTGAACGTTTGAATTTTTAACGTGTAAGAAATTCAATTTGAACAAGATAAGTTTAAAATTTCTACAGCATTTTATGTGATTGAAATGAACGATAGGCTGTTTTTGATGTGCATTTTTTTTTAATCAGGATAAATGTGTTCAATATGAACAACAAACATCACGCGCTATTGGCGCCCTTTTGAGCTCTTAACCGTTTGGTTTAAACAATGATTTCGTTCAATTTGACATCTTCATTTAACTCTGTGTAGAGCAGCTTTTTTTAGAAGAATAAGTTACCTAAGCCGGTACAATATTCTCGTATGCAGTTACCAAATTCCACTGACTGTAGACAGGCATATCTATGCAACTAAATGTCAAGGAGAACGGTTATGTCATCTTCTGCCCATAAACATAGTAGTCGTAATTCCTTTAAGGAAACTAGTAGCTAAAATACCTAAATCGTATTCACTAAGAATATATTGTACATATGCAAGTTATTGGATACAAAAAATAGTTTTTATATTTCATGAAACATACTAATTGAAGGGATTTTTTTCGCGAAATATTTAGAAGGATAATAGTTCAGCAATGGGTACATACATATATTACTTATTATCAGGCATTTACCTCCCTCATGTTGCAAACCTTTCAATATGGGTCCTTTCGCATAATGTAAAATGTAGAAAGGCTTTCAATAGCAGAAAGTTCCTTTGAGCGGTAAGCATACCTATTTTTATGTAAGAAAGTAGATATGCATATGAGAGACGACCATTGAATAAAAATGGAGTACAATAATCCCACTAAAAAGCTAATTGCGTTGAAAGCTCTACATTATAGTAATGCGAGTTTGTTGGTACGCTTTGTACGGCTTGAGATATCTTCACTTCCGATGCTTTCTAGGGAAAATTCTGTTACACAAAAGCATGTTTCTACGAAATTAAATTGTCTGAAATAGTGCAATTGCGTTGCTGTAATCTATCATTAATTAAAGATCAGATCGGAGGGGACTTGAAGGAATATATAATATCAAACATTTTAGTGTGGGTGAAAGAAGCTATCATATCATTAATATGAATACATTCAAAGGTAGAGCATTTAGCAAAAACGAAGGTCTTTATGCATGCGAATTTATAAAAGCTAGTTCGATTGGATACAATAAAATCCCACACTTAAACTAGATGATGAAATCTCTAGTGTGGGGTAGGTGTCTATCCTAAAAATACACATTTAGTCGATTTCAGAATGCATAAATATCTCTACTAGAATACAACAGATACAACAAGGTGTAGCGTGAGGTAAATATACATAGTATATATAGAGGCGTTGAACTGAGTCAATGGTTGATAAGGGAAATCTATTAGGCAATAAATTTAACAACAAAAGCTAATGTAATTGGCTATACTCTACCTTCTCCTAAAACCATGAAATTATAGATTTAGTTCTTGCGATATAGGTAAGTATGTATGTATGCATGTCTATATTTAAGCAATCCTAACGTTATTTTAGATATTGTAATGACTGAAAATCATGGCAGAATTTTGTTAGAAAGTTAGTGGTGCTCTGGTATAAAGAGTAACAAGGTAGGTTTTTCTCAGTATGAGAGAAACATTTTTTCTTTTTTCATTACGTCATCACTTGAAACAATTTTTACAACTGTAAAGAAATCGTAAACAAATAAATCGAGTTGAGTTTTTAAGTGCACATTTAATAGAAGTTAAGAGAAGGAAATCTTTTAAAATAGTTAATTGTGCATAAAAGTTGAAAAAACTGAAAAGAAATGTCCATAAATTTCTTGAAAATGTTTCAAGTAGTGGCGTTTTGCCTCAGATCGACATGCAACCTACTTCTTACTCCTTATACCATGGTCTGAGAGTAGTATGTGTGATCACCACTTACTTATCGCAATGGACTGAGCGTATCGCCATTTTCCTATAGGAAATAATGGCACAAGTTTTACAGTTTTCTCTTTCGCCATATGGCATAGTTGGAGCTACCAACACAAAATATTTCTTACTGCACGTTTTCTTATGCAATTTTATGTTTTCATGTTGGCTGCAGATGCAATCACCGCAGAAAGAATAAGGTAGAGATAGTGTTTACCATGCTCCGTCTCTCTGGCCCATACGCAGGATTCAGGTAAAAATAACTTTTGAAAATTAAGGCCGGAATGAGTTTAATTCCTTATAAGCGATTAAAATATCACGTGGACACAAGAAAAATATTTTTTTTTTAATTCGATTTTCTTTTTATTTTAATTTTCATTTTAGCTTTTCTTTATTTTAATTTATTTGAATTTTTGATTTGTGTTTTCACCGTTATTTTTATTTTTCTATTCTTTCTTTTGGGTGTGTATTTTCGTATTTTAAATATTCTCTGAATTACTTTAGTATTTTTTGTTGTTGTTAAGTTCTCCTTGTTACGTACCGGTAAATGTAACAATGGCAACTCTCAACATGAGTGGGCGTTTAGCATATTTAGCAAATACGCCTCCATCGAAATTTCCCTATCTTTGCAAAATGTTATTTTGCATTTTTGGCCGTGTAGGCTGCTTGGTGGCGTTACCAAAACGTTTTATGCTCTCGCCACAGAGTGTCATCAGCGGTTTTACCAAGATTTGAGTGAGTGGTCACTCCCTAATTTGTGCATGTGCACGAAACAGTTACATATATGTTTGCCTTGATTATTTATAATTCTGGGCATTTATATATATGTATATTCTTTTATTCTACTCCACTTCTTATGTTTGTCTGATGCTGAAAACTACTTCATATAAATAGTGGGTTTTTTTTATTATTATGGGCAAAACTAATTGCTCATATTGGAGGGCTTCTTTTGGGTCAGTGCATTTTTAATTTGCTCATATATTTTCTCATTTTTTTTAACATATTCCTATATATTTACTATTTTCTGGCGTTGCTCCTTCCATTCCTAGTTTTCTGCAATTTATTGTCGTTGTTTATTATCGTTGTCGTGCTTAGACGCTTTACTTATTTTGTGCTGTTTTGTATTGAGATGTCTAAGAATAGATAAATAATGTAACAACCTAATGGACTATTGACCAAAAATAATTAGAAATGTTTTCTTCTTTCTTTTTCTTTTTCTTTTTTGTTTACAATTTATTTAATTGTTTTTGCTTTTCTTATATATATATATGCATGCGTATATGCTTTAGCTTTTTTCACAGTATTGCTTTCTTATCAAGCATCTAGGTTATTTTTATTTTACTAGCTGCTTTTTCTTTTTTGTGAACCGTACCTCGTTTTTGGTTGCAGAGTTAGATATTTTTAGACTTATTTTATTTTTAGACTTCTGTTATGTTCCGTATATTATTTATTGTAGTAATAAAAATCTCTTATAAAACAAATTAATATTATTTGAAATAATTTGAGACGCCAGTGTCCAAAACGAGAATACTAAATATTTGTTACGCCACTGTTTATTGGAAAGCCATTGGCTGATGTGCATGACTCAGAGTTCCAGCGGTATTATGTATAATGAATATATAAAGTAAATAAAATCATGGCCCTATTTGAAGATTTAAAAGATTATATACACGCCGCTGAGAGGGAGGCATTCGCATGACGCCGACGGTGATTTTAAAGATTTGGCACAGTTTGTTGTTGTTAGAGTTGACTTTGGAATTTGAAGAACATCTGTCGATAGTAATGAAATAAAGAAATATTTGGTGTCAAGTAAAAAAGATATCTGTGTTTTCTTTCCCTTCTCAATAATTTGCGTTCTGACTACAATTTTTCAGAAGCGGGATCAGGTTTAGAATTCGGAATTTTTAGGAAAAGTTTATTATTGGAGTAAATTTGAAATTATTGGGGCAAGTATCATTATTGGAGTGTGTTTCGGCCAATATTGGATTATTGGAAGTTGGAGTATTATTGGAGCAGAATTTATTATGGGAACAGAATTTGTTATTGGAGCCGAATTTATTATTGGAGCAGAATTTATTATTGGAACAGAATTTATGATTGGAGCAGAATTTGTTATTGGAGGAGAATTTGTTACTAGAGATTGGTTGTGGAAAAAAATTTGATTGTTTTGATTAGTATTGAGAAGTGAAAAATAAATAAAGGAAGTTTGGAAAAATTATTGAAACATTTGAGTGAAAAATTAAATAGCAGTATTGTGGAATTAGCCAAATTTGAGTTGAAAAAAAAATTATTATTATTAGAAATGGCTTCAAGTAGTGAGGATGAGGTGGTGGTAAAACTCTCAGAGTTGAAGGTTAAAGACTTAAAAAGTGAATTAAAAGTGAGAGGTATTTGTAGTGATGGAAAAAAGAAAATGTTGGAGGAAAGGTTGAAGAAAGCGTAAGCCAGTAATAGCAAAACAAGTGATAACACAAGTAGCTGATATATTGACGAATTGGTTCGAAGGAAAATGGAATTGGTTGAATACATCATTGATGGAATTAATGATGTTAACATCAGAACACAGCCGAAAGTGCAGAAATTTGCAAATTTGAAAGAACTAGTCAATATTTTAAACAATATTGGAATCACCAATAAAGGTGAATCTACACATTCGTTAGGTACTAAACGTAACATGCGTTCCTACAATAATAATAATAAAAATATTAATGACAGTAGCAGTAGTAAAGGAAACCAAAAATGTTATAATTGCGAACTTCGGGGACACTGGGCATCAGCTTGCCGAAAACCTCGTCGTGAATGGGGCACATGCTACAAATGTGGAAAAAAAGGGACATATTTCGGACAATTGCAACTCTTCTCCTAATCCGGGGTTCACAACAAAGTTAATACAAGTGCAACCTGAACACACAGTGGATGTTAAGTTCGAAAGGCCGACTGGAAGTGTTTAATAGATTGAAGCAATGGTTGATTCGGGTAGCCCTACTTCTTTGATATTAGATTCATAAGCGGACTTCTTTCCCAGACAAAAGTGTGAAGATGGTATAAACTATTCAGGATTAAATAGTTCTAAACTGGATATTCTTCGAGTTGGCGAATGCGGAGCTGAGGTCGAAGGAATTAAATTAAAACTAAAACTTTATGTGGTCAGCAATGGAGCAATGGAGAACGCAGCCTTAATATTGGGTAGAGATTTCATCAATAACCCAGAAGTCTTCATACAAATAATCAATGGTAAAATTTATGTTTATAAACCAAAAAAAATTATATTTAACATTAATTGTTTTGAAAGTGTGCAGAGTATGGATAAATTACAATTAGGTAAGCTTAATATTAATTCAGAAGAAACAATTGAAAATATATTTTCAAAATATTTGGATGTTTTAAATTCAAAACATTTGCATTATTGCGAAAAGTATTCTATAAAAATTAATTTGAAAAAGGAGGAACCATTTTGTTTTAAACCACGTAGAATATCATTTGCTGAAAAGGAAGAATTAAATAATATTATAGAAGAGTTGTTGAAACAAGGCACAATTCAACATAGTAACTCTCCTTTTAGTAGTCCAGTAGTATTGGTTATAAAAACAACAGGCCAGCTGAGGATGTGTATTGATTTTTGACAACTAAGTAAAAACACAGTTAAAGAATATTTTCCTGTACCCCTAATAGAGGATCATCTGCAATTATTAAATGGTTTTCCGTCTGCGCAATTTGAGTTTAGGAGGATGCCTTTTGTTTTGGTGAATGCTCCTTCCGTGTTTCAGCGTTATATTTCGACATTATTTAAAGATTTGGTAGCCAAGGGAATAGTAATGATATATTTTGATAACATCTTTTTTGGAACATTTTGAAACATTACAGAGGGTGTTAGACATCCTTGGTAAAAATGGTTTAGAATTGAGATTAGACAAGTGTCATATTGCGAAAACAGAAATAAACTATTTGGGATACGAAATTAGTGGAGGCGGTATTAGACCAAACAAAAAGAATATTGATGCGATTTTAGACTTTCCGATTCCAAAAAATATAAAGCAAGTTCATAGTTTTGCTGGTATGTACTCATACTTCAGAAAGTTTATACAAGATTGTGCATTGTTGGCTAAGCCATTATATGATTTGGTTGAAAAAGGATACCAGTTTTATTTTTGATGATAATTGTTTTACAAGTTTTAGTACGTTAAAACAAAAGTTAATTGGAGAACCAGTATTAGCTTTATATTCACCAAAAAATTAAACTGAATTGCATTGTGATGCTAGTGCATTAGGATATGGTGGAATCCTTTTCCAGAAAAAAATGGATGGGAAATTGCATCCAGTATTTTATTTTAGTAGGAGAACAACCCCAACTGAGGCAAAATATCATAGTTTCGAATTGGAAACGTTGGCAATAATATGCGATCTGCAGCGCTTCAGAGCTTATTTGCATGGAATCCGTTTCAAAATCTTTACAGACTGTAGTTCTTTGACTTTGACATTGAACAAAAAAGATATTAATCCTAGGATAGCGAGATGGGCATTAGAGCTTCATAATTACGATTATGAGGTTATGCATAGCGAATCAAGTAGAATGAAACATGTTGATGCATTAAGTCGGGTTCATAATATTGTAGTTTTAGAAGAAAATACTTTTGAACAAACGTTAGCACTACACCCACCAGTATTAAGACGATAATATTAGTGTGATTCGTCAATTATTAGAAACAAGCGAACAAAGGAATTTTGAGCTTAGGAATGGGTTAGTTTATCGGAAAACTAACGATCAGAGGTTGCTATTTTATGCTCCAGAATGTTTAATTGATAATGTCATTAGAACATGTCATGATAACATGGGACATTTTGGAGGAGATAAAACAGTAGGCCTATGACAGGTCTAGTCATAAAAAGAAAAAGGTACCGGATCAAAAAGGTGTAGAAATGATAACAAGATGGTTTTCCTTAATTGTCAAAATATTCAATGTATATTTCACTCCGAGTTTATAATTCTTTTTCTCTTACTTGCTAAGCCTTAAACCACTAAAAAAAATCCAATATAAAAATAAAAAAAAATAAAAAATAAAAAATTAACAAATAATGATTTCACTTAAATGTACTAATATTCCAAATAAATCCACTTTGGGGATGAATGTAGCGGTGTGGGTGTTTATTTAGTCTGAAATGACGAAAGATATTGTTAAATTCGTAGTTCAAAACATAAACTTACTTCAAAAGAGAAATTTAATTGAAGATTGTGGGATAAGCGGCAGAAAAACGATACTACGCTTGTAAATTAGGGTGCTTACACTTGTCAGCTCAATTTGCTCATCCACTATTTAGTTTGGGCAGCACCGTGTGCATCGACCGCGTGTTATGGATAAAAGATGCAAGGTAGCAAAAGAAATTAATATTTTTGTTTGTGATCCAAATATTTTCCTTTATTCAACGTGAGCTTATTATTTTCTAAATAACATTACTCTGCACTATCGCAATGCTCCGCCAGAGTATCATATTTCGTTTAATTATATGCTATGGTAATCGGAATGCATGATGTTTACTCGGGATCTTCCTGTAGCTAAAGTCTTGATTATTTAGTAGCTAAGTAAGCATAATTTTTCAGATAAGAAATGAAACTCAGAACTGTATAATACTGTAAATAGAATTTAGTCTTAAGTTGCTTTAGCTCGCGTTCAGAACTATTAATCAATAAAGTTACTCTTAAAATAAAGTGTCGGAATTTTATTTATTATACCTACTATTGATTCGCTTAGAAGGTTACGCGGGGAAGTAAGGAAAATTTCTCTACTTACTTCCATAAGTCCGTGTCAGTGAATAACATTTGGTGGCAGCGGTAAAATTAATTGAAAATAAATATCTCAGTGAGTACGAAAGTTACATATAATTGTGTGTGCAATACACATATATAAATTATATGTAACGGGTGCATCTGTTTTACACAATTCTGATTTTAATTTAAAACACGTCTCAAAGATAAGTGTTGCAATACAAAGTTAATCTTCAAATCTTTTGGGCGCACTAATTATTTTTGAAGCTAACGTGAAAGAGGAACGGAGCCACAATAAGCGACTCAATCGACTCAATTGTCAACAAAATCAAATTAGGCAATTATTGATCAAGATCATTGATTCAAGAAGGAAGGAGGAAAGAAATAAACGTTTCCCACGATATCCAGAAGATTTTAGTTGCTTCAAGGAGATTGATTTCAAAATAGAGGAATCACTATTGGCGTATAAGATGATGCGAAACTTTTACACATTTTTATTATTATTGTAAGTCGATTCTTTTTAAATTACCTTTAATCATTTTCTTTTTGGAATATATGTTTACTGTTAGTAAAGTAGAAGGTTTATACTTTATAGTGATTACATAAATAAATAAATAAACGAAAAAGTGCGTGTGAAGTTCAAAGTTATTGAATCTCTGGTAATAAAAAAAAAAAAAAATAAAAACGCATAGTATACACATCTATACTTTTCCTGACGGGTTTAAGATTTTACATATACATTATAAAATTTTTTTGTTCTCGTGGTGCAAAGAGAGAAAGGAAAAGAAAAGTATATTTATATTGAATCTATATACATATATCTGTTTTATGTTTTGAGAGAACTATCAACGAATCTTATTGGTGTGTTTATTATTTTGAAATACTGAAATTAATCCTTAACAAACTTGCCACGATGAGTAATACAAGTGAGTCTGAATATAGTTTTGACGAAAATACTTTAAAGAAAAAATTTTGTTGTGTAGGCGAAAGTAGTGGCCTTGCAGTCGAATTAACTTTGGGACAGATAATCTCAAATGATAAAATCGAATTTAGAGATAACCAAGAAGAAATTTATAAAGTGTCATATATTTCTCGTACTTATAAACGTAGAACTTTTCTAAATTTGTTATTCGACGATTTCGGTAGTGAAGACGGAATAATGGAAACAGGAAACGATTCGCGAATAACTGAAAAATATGGGGATAAGTCCACAGTTGGAAAAACTTTTGAAGACAAAGCTAATTCACGCGGAAACGATAATAATGAAAAAGTAGAAAATTTATCAGAAGGCTTAAAAAATCTAGAAATAGGTCAAGGTGCTACTAGAAAACATGTGTATAGAATTCCTGAAATTGCAAATGTCGGAAATAATGAAAAAATCAAAATGAGTTTAGAAAATATTATTAGAATAATTACATATTTTGATAGTGACCCATCTAAAGCATATAATTTTATTCAAAATTGTGAGAACGCGATGAGTATTGCTACGAAAGAGCAAAAAGAGTGTTTACTTCCAATCATTAAAAGTAGGATATCAGGAAATGCGGAAACCATATTAATGAATAAGAGGCTTAGTACATTAGAAAAAGAATTAAAGCATGAATTGAACAGAGTTTTTAGAGAGACATATTCTTCAATGCAACTTCATCTTGAAATGACAAGATTAAGGCAACAGCGAAATGAAACTGTTATGCAGTACACGCAAAGGGTCGAAACATTAACGCGTCGTCGCATACAGAGTCTTTTTAATGAAAGCTTAGAAGATACAACCTATTACGGGCAGAAAATAGCGATAGAAAAAGATATGCTGAATGCATATATATTCGGTTTACATAAAGAATTAGGTACTTTTGTTAATACACAACGCCCAAAAAGTTTAGCTGAAGCCAGCCAATTGGCTATGGAGGAAGATATTCGCTTAGGATACAGTAAAATTAAAGAAAGAGAATATACAGATAAAAATTTGATTAGGATTAATCACTTTGATCGTAAGTGTTATTCATGTGGTGGTACAGGGCATATGGCTAGAGAGTGTTTCAAATTTAAAAATAATTATAATCAAAAGAATTTCGGAAACAGACCAAATGGTTATAGGGATAGCAGTAAATATAACCGTAAGGAATCAATATTCAAAAATTATACTACCAATGAATGCAAAAGACATTTTAGTGATACTGGAAAGAAAGGATTTGTACCGCAAGTACCAATGAAAGAAAATGGCTCAAATTTTCGGAAAAAGGAACAATCGTAGGGGGTATTGTTTCAAATTACAGCGAAAGCCCCCACATAACACTATGTTACGATAAACAAAAGTATAAATTTTTAATTGACACGGGTGCAGGAATAAGTTTAATCAAAGAAAAATGTGTTTATGAAGATGACGTTAATTTTGATGATATAGTGTATTTTAAAGGAATAGGTCGGTCTAATCGTTGTAGTATTGGAAGCGCCAAAATAAAAATGAATTATTACAATGAAAAATTTGGAAGTGATGATCTCTTAAAAATTAAATTCTATGTTGTAAGAGAAGATGTAATAGGGTGTTATGATGGTATTGTCGGCAATGATGTTCTAAGTAAGATGAAATTCTCTATCGATCTTTATAATAATATACTATACAACGATGAAATAAAGATTACATTACTGTTTAAAAATAAACCAAATTTGACATCTGAATATGTGAATAAAGTGATAAATAGGGAAGAGATGTCAAAACGATCCAAACTTCTTTCTAAAGAGGTTAGTAATAGGACAGATAAAATCTGGCACCAAATTCGGAAGGAACATCTGAAGAATGAAGAAATAGAATCTTTAAAAGATATAATAGGGGAATTTAGTGATATATTTAGTTTAGAAGATGAAGACCTCACAGTTACTTCAGTTATAAGCCACCATATAAGAACAACAAGCGACGTTCCACTTAACGTTAAGACGTATCGATATCCGAAGATACATGAAGAAGAAGTCAACTCCCAAACTCAAAAACTTTTGAAAAACGGGGTGATTCGCCATAGTATTTCACCTTGGTCAAGTCCAATATGGGTCGTGCCCAAAAAGTTAGACTGCAGCGGGAAAATGAAATGGAGAATGGTAATAGACTATCGCCGATTAAACGAGATAACTGTAAGCGATAAATTTCCTATCCCAAACATCCAAGAAATTCTCGATCAGCTGGATAGGGCAAAGTATTTCACACCCCTAGACCTGACCTCAGGTTTTCATCAAATTCCGCTAAGTAAAGAAAGCATGGAGAAAACTGCATTTACGACGCCTTATGGGCATTTTGAGTTTACTCGAATGCCTTTCGGTCTGAAGAATGCACCAGCTTGTTTTCAGCGAATGATGAATATGGTTTTAAGTGACTTAATAGGAAAGGGTACATTTGTATACTTGGACGATATTGTCGTCTACAGTAAAAATCTTGAAGAACATAATAAGATGTTGGAACAAGTCTTATTGAGATTGAAGAATGCTAATTTGAAAGTACAATTAGATAAATCAGAATTTATGAGAAGGCAAGTAGATTATCTAGGACATACAATTACTAGCAAAGGTGTCTCACCTAATGTGAAAAAAATTGATGCTGTAGATGCACTCAAAGAGCCTAAGAATCAGAAAGAGATCAAAAGTTTTCTGGGAATGATAGGATACTATCGTAAGTTTATAAAAGATTTCAGTACTATTGCTGCTCCATTGCACAAATTATTGAAAAAGAATGTTTGCTTTACTTGGGGAGAGAAAGAGAAAAATAGTTTCGCAGAATTAAAAGGAAGCCTGAAGAATTTCACCTTGCTACAATATCCCGATTATAGCAAAGAGTTTATTATAACCACCGATGCAAGCAATGTAGGACTAGGGGCAGTATTATCTCAAGAACACAATGGTAGAGATTTACCAATTCATTTCATCAGTCGAGCACTCAACAAGGCAGAAGTTAATTACAGTACTACGGAAAAAGAGTGTCTAGCTGTGGTTTGGGCCGTGCAGCAGTTTAGGCCATACATTTATGGGAAGAAATTTAAAATTAAAACGGATCATAGGCCCTTAACCTGGCTATTTAGTGTGAAAAATCCAGGATCAAGGCTGGTAAGATGGCGACTACGTCTTGAAGAGTACGAGTATGACATCGTTTATAAAAAGGGAGTAGATAATGTTGTAGCAGATCAACTAAGTAGAAATATAGTTTTTCCAGTAGAAGTCGAAAATGACGAACTTGATAGGAATTTAGAAAATATGATACAAGAAAATTTTGGGGATGATTTAATTAACAACGAATCAGATTTAGCGACTCTATCTGAGGCCAATAAAAACATTAAAGATACAGAAGAAGACTTAAGAGCAATTCTGGAAGAGAATTATGGACCAGATGATCCAAGTAATATTAATATAGAGGACAATGAAGGTAACATTAGCGACAGCTCTAATGATTTTAGCTTAGAGGAGTCCCAAAAAAATAATATACGAGTTATTACAGATAAGGAAGAACAACTGAAAATAATCAAAGATAATCACGAAGGTTTAATAGGTGGTCACGGCGGACAAAAAGCAACTATTTCTAGAATAAGAGGATTATTTTATTGGAAAGGTTTGAACAAAGACGTCATAGAATACATAAAAAAGTGTATACCTTGTCAGAAACAAAAGATAAATCGGCATCCTGCAAGAAATCCAATGAATATTGTATCAAGCGCAGAATATTGTTTAGAAAAAGTGTCAATGGATCTCACTGGACCTTATAAAGATGGTAAGAAGATCATATACAGTCTCACTATTCAGGACGACTTGAGTAAATACATAAAATATATACCAATTGAAGATAAAAAAGGTGAAACAATTGCTCGAGCTTTTACAAATGAATGGATATTATATTTTGGCATACCAAAATATATCTTAACTGATAATGGTGGTGAATTTGCTAACGATCTCATGAAGGAAATTTGCAAACTATTCAAAATAAAACACATACGAACGAGTAGTGCATATCCGCAAAGTAATGGTTCAGCAGAAAGAGCGCATGCTAGACTAGGAGAATACTTAAGGCTTGTAATAAAAGATAAAACTAAACCTGAATATGCTAAACTGTTCAGATATGCAGCATTTTGTCAGAATACAACAAAACATAACAGTACGGGATTCACCCCACATGAAATGCTATTCGGAAGGAAAGCGAATACTCCTAGTGAAGTCGGTGACATGAGGTTCAAGACCACAATGGACTACACGCAGGAATTACAACTAAAATTACTTCGGATGGAACTCGAAGCGAAAAGAAATCTACACAAATCCAAAGTTAAGGCAAAAGAACGTTACGATAAGAAACTAGGTTCTAAGATCCCAAATTTTAAAGTTCATGATCTTATACTTGTAGAAAACGAGAAAAGAGACAAGTCTAGTGAAAAATATTCGGGGCCTTTTAAAATTATAAAGATATTAGGAGATTCTGTGGTAATTAGAAGAAATAATGTATATATCAAATATAACAAAAGTAAAATAAAACATTTTATAGGTCAACCACCAGCCGAGCAATTAGAATCCAGGAGATAAGCTCTAATGGGATATACTTTAAACAAATCGGAAAGGTGAAATCGATCAAGGGACAAATCTCAATCATCAACTCGGTAGATATCAATGAATTAGAATTGGCCATAGACAACATAATTAAACAGTCTCAAGGATTAGGTGACGTATGTACTAGTTATAAGTTAGAGTGCGACGAAATAAAAAATGAGGTTTTAAAGCATACTAATAGAATTAATAGAAGATTGGATGATATTTGCAATTTGCTTGGAATTAGAAGAAATGTCATTGGTAGAAGTAAGCAAAAGAGGGGTTTAATTAACATTGTCGGTAAAGGATTAAAGGGTTTATTCGGTACAATGGATAGCGAAGATAGCGAATTTTATGAAAAGGCTGTACAAGCTCTACAAAATACTAATGAAAATATACAATCAAGCCTCAAATCTCAAATTGTGATTATGAAGTCTTTAAACGAGGAGTACAAAACTCTTCACAATACTTACTATGCTCACGAGACAAAACTTAATGAAATAATAATCCAAATTAACAATTTAATTAATGAAGAAAATAGTGTTAAACAAGAAATTGAAGTCAACAAATACTCTGAGCGGATACATAGGCAAATTCTTGATAAAACTTTAGCTTTGGATATCGAAACAGATATTTTAGAGCAAGCTATTTTATTAATAAGTGCAAATATTGTACATCCTTTTATACTGAAACCAATAAAATTCGTTGAGATCTTACAAAAACACCCTTATAAAGAAGATCTATTATTTGAACCAACTCTCGAAAACTATCACAACCTAATTCAAGAAAGTAAAATTAAGGCATATTTGGTTGATAAAATTATTAAAATTATTGTAGAAATCCCTATTCTAAAGAAAGATAACGTTGAATTATATGAAGCCATTAGCTTACCAGTCATGAGGGATAATCAAGGTTTCATATTTGATATTCACAGCAATTATCTGTTTGTTAGTAATGATAAAGAAGGCTATTCAATCACTTCTAATTTAAATAATTGTAAAAAATTCAACGAGTATTACGTTTGTAAGGAAATTATTATGTATAACACTATGAAAAAAGACGATTGTGCATTGAATGTTTACATGAGAAGGTCCATTGAAAATTGTAAGATGAAGCAGATCACTAGTAATTTTGAAGTATTTTATAAAATAGACTTTAATAAATATATATTCGCAATTAATAACCCTACAAAATATAAATGTAAATGTGCCAATGTTCACGAAGAAGGTATTATTAAAGAAACTGGTATTTTATTCTTAGACCCCAATTGTAAATTTGGAACAGTTGAAACGGAAATAACTACTAATAATATCAGTTACAGCTACGTAAATAAAGACAAATATGATTTTGAACTAGAAGAATGTATTAATATAAGGTTGAAAAATACTAAATTAAAAGATAAGCTTTTATCAGGAATTAAGACAAATTTACAAGATGTGCACGATTTAAGTATAGATTTACAGAATCAAGAGAACCTTTTAAAGGATATATTAAGACCAATACCAGAGAGAGTTCAGGGAGGAGTTTTCACTATCGCTCTTATAATTACGATCCTATTAATTTACTTTAGTATAAAATACATCAAATGTAGCAAAATAACCATGTTTAAGAATTGCTTTAATAGAAGAACACAGAGACCACTTGTAGAAAGACAAAACATAGCACATTATTATAGTGAACAATCAAGACCAGCATTAGAAGGACATCGCACTTCGCGCGTCCTTAGAATCGAAGATCAAGATTTGGATTTGTAATTATGATAATGTTTTGAAACAAATTTTTAAAGAAATATTGTTCCTCTTATGGGGGGAGGTGTTATGGATAAAAGATGCAAGGTAGCAAAAGAAATTAATATTTTTGTTTGTGATCCAAATATTTTCCTTTATTCAACGTGAGCTTATTATTTTCTAAATAACATTACTCTGCACTATCGCAATGCTCCGCCAGAGTATCATATTTCGTTTAATTATATGCTATGGTAATCGGAATGCATGATGTTTACTCGGGATCTTCCTGTAGCTAAAGTCTTGATTATTTAGTAGCTAAGTAAGCATAATTTTTCAGATAAGAAATGAAACTCAGAACTGTATAATACTGTAAATAGAATTTAGTCTTAAGTTGCTTTAGCTCGCGTTCAGAACTATTAATCAATAAAGTTACTCTTAAAATAAAGTGTCGGAATTTTATTTATTATACCTACTATTGATTCGCTTAGAAGGTTACGCGGGGAAGTAAGGAAAATTTCTCTACTTACTTCCATAAGTCCGTGTCAGTGAATAACACGCGAGTTGATGCGAGCAGATTGACATGTGCGAGAGGCACAATGGTATATTTACTGAGAAATATACGATTTCGTTCTCCGTAATTCCAGAGATTTGTGTCGATGACGTGTTGCGTCAAATATACCAGATTCAATGCTTCTGGGTTTGAGATTTTAAGACTTCACTAGGCCTCAGGACTGCCGATCTGTCTTGTTTGAGAGCTCAGGACGCAATAATTTGTCTGAGTTAGAAATGCTGTACTTATGTACTAGCGAGGTTGACGTATAGTTGCTCGGCAATATACGGAAATATACGAGGTGCTGTGCCTCTAGTAATACTAGCCACAATATTTCTAGTATTTGGTTTGGTGTATTAAAATCAATGCTTTTAATACAATTTACTAAGGTCAGAATTCTCCTAGGTTTGGTATTATCGAGACTTCAGTAGGCTTCAATACTGCCGGAAATACACAGGTTAAATAGGGCTTTAGAAAAAGTTAAATATGGTTGCGTGTGTGAGCGCTGGTAGTGCTTGGCGCTCTGTATGTAAAGAGTGGTGGCACGTCATCATGACTGATGATGACAAGTGTAATGGTGTAGCAATTACATGCAAGTAGTGTTCTTGACAATATATTTTTGCTTATTTTTGCTAATTGTTGTTTTTTTTTTGTTTTGTTTTTTAGGTTGCTCTTCAGTGTGCCTGAACATCCTCCCGCCTCAAAAAAAGAAAAACAAAAGTAGCGAGCCATTGTTATAAATATTTTGGTTTGAATGAAGAGTTCCAAAAAAAAGTATGAATACACTTACTTTGTTTCTCTTGTAGTCGTACCCTAATTTTCCCGTTGGCGTGCTTGATGAAGCGGAGAATATCCCCGTCTTCGGTACGGATGCGAAAGCATTTGTTTGCTGCAAACACCTTTGACCATGGAATTGGTTGGCATAGAATTTGTTCCCATAAGCCGGGTTCAATGATCAGATTTGGAGGAATGCGATTTGGTCCCCTTTTCTGGGTTGGCCTTTCACGTTGACTTTGAGTGCTTGGCGCTGTATTTGTCTGGAGTTGCTCGTGATTATGTCTACTTGTGCTTGGAGCTGTATAATCATGCGTGTAGCTACTTGTAGTTGCAGTTGCTTGTAGCTGTTTCTGCGTGTAGCTACTTATAGCTGTAGCAGCCTGTAGCTGTTTCTGTGTGTAGCTACTTGTAGTTGCAGCTGCCTTAGGTTGGAGCAGCTTTTGTGTAGCGCTGCTTGTGGTTGCAGTTTTTTGTAGCTGCCTCTGCTGTGAGCAACTTGTGGTTGCAGCTGCTTTGGGCTGGAGCAGTTTTTTTGTCGCGCTGCTTGTGGTTGCAGCTGCCTTGGTTTGGAGCTGCCTTGGCTTTGCCCTGTTTATGGCTGCAGCTGCCTGCGATCCGCATTGGTGTGCTTTGTATCTGCGTGTGGTTGTATTTGTTGGATATGACCTATCTTGAGCCCTTATGCTGGAAACTATTTCTGCGCTTCTGCAGGGTTTTGATGTTGGTGGCCGTTGGGGCGTGGTAGGACAACGAAATTCTGGTCCCTTGGGACTTAACCTTTGCCGTGGCACTGCCTCAAATGGCGGCCGAAAAGGTTTAGGCGGTGATGGCGGAGTCAAAGTCCGTAATCGTTCTTTTAGCGATTCCAGGTGGGGCACATCGTCTATTAACAGACAATCCTCCAACGATGGTAATGAATCCATAATGAAAAGCCAAATAATAAAGAACTCAAAAAAGAATAAAAAATAATAAAAAATAAAAATGAAAATGAAATAAAAAGAAACCAAAAAAATAAAAATTGCTGGAGCACTTCCTTCTGCTTTCGCGCCTTTCTGATGAATGACAGTGCTATGGAAGATTTGGCACTTGTCTAGTCGGTGACTGTGTTTGGTGTAATTAAGTGGGGATGCACATTGGGTAGTTTATGCAATTTTGAAACAGGCCGGAGAAGAGTATTGTTAGATAATTTAATTGCGGCTACTCTGACTTTATTGTCAGTGCCGGAGAAAACTTTTGTTACTCTCCCCAGCGGCCATTTTGTTGGGGGCAGTCTGTAATCGTTTATCAAGACTATGCCGTTAATGCGTATATTATCGTGTGGATTCTGCCATTTGAAGCGCTATTGCAGGCTGTGGAGATATTCCTTCGACCATTGTTTCCAAAATTGATTTGTTAGCCATTGTACGTATTGCCAACGTTTTAATGATGAAAATTTCTCAGGTATTGATGGCTCTGGAATTGTTTTTAATTGTCGGCCTATTAGGAAATGGCCGGGAGTGAGTACGTCCAAATTGTTTGGATCATTCGCCAGAGGGGTTAGTGGCCTAGAGTTGACACATGCTTCGATTTTACAGATTGTTGTGGTTAGTTCTTCGTAAGTTAACGTGGCGTTTTGGAGAACTCTTTTCATATGGGTTTTGACTGTCTTGACTCCTGCCTCCCACAGACCTCCAAAATGAGGTGCTGAAGGTGGATTAAAGTGCCACGTAACTCCTGTCAAATCTGAATCTGCGGAAATGTCCTCGGGTTGTTGTTTGATTAATTCTCTGTTTGCACCAAATTGGTTCCACAGTCTGAGTATAGATGTAGGCACAGTCCTCTCCTGCTGATCAATCGCTTCAATGCAGCGATAAATGCCACTGTCGTCAATTCCGACACAACTTCGATGTGGATGGCTTTTGTAGCCATGCATAAAAATATACTTAAATAGCCTTTAACTATTTTAACGTTTCGTAACCTAGACGTTTTAATATCTATAGGTCCGGCGTAATCTACTCCTGTGTGTTCAAACGTTAAGGTGGGGGTAACTCTTGCTGGTGGAAGGTTTCCCATAATTTGGTTTCGTTGCGTGGATTTTGTTTTGAAGCAGGGAATGAATTTTTGAAGTTGACGCCGAATTGTGTTTTTAGCATTTAACATCCAATATATGTTGCGGAGTAAGTTGAGCACTAGTTGGGGTCCGCCATGTTAGGAATATTGATGTATGTGCTCAATTAAAATTTTGCAAATATGGTGTTTATTTGGTATGATGATTGGATGTTTCTGATTGTAGGGTAGAATGGAATTTTTGAGTCTGCCGCCCACTCGGATAATATTATTGGAATCCATGAATGGATTGAGAGATAGCAGGCGGCCCTTTTTTGATATCGGTTGTTTATTTTTTAAACATCGATATTCATGTGGAAATGAAAGTTTCTGCAGTGTTGCCATTATTGTAGCTTCAGATTCTTGTAGTTCGAGAAATGTGAAATGTTTGACTTTGGGGTTGACACAGTAAGATCTGCAGTTTGTAATAAATCTCTTGCAATATGCCATAATTCGTATTCGTTTAAAAAACGATGAATATTTCGTTAACCATTCTACCTCTTCCTTGGTACACGTCAATGCCTTGACCTTTCGTGCGTCAAGCTCAATACACTTGTTGAGGTTAGGTTGAGTTGGCCATTCTTGTGGTTGCTTCTGTAACCATAATGGTCCGGTCCACCATTGTTGAAATGATGCCAGTTCTTCTGGAGATATTCCCCTGGAAGCACAATCGGCGGGGTTTTGTTTCGATGGCACATATTGCCATAATTCTGGGTGGATTGTTCCTTGGATCTCAGCCACTCTGTTGGCTACGACAGTTTTCCAACAGGTTGGTGGTTCTGTATACATGACAAGGTGACTTCAGAATCAGACCACGCATAGATGGCGCTGCCTTGGAAATTGACGTCGGCCATGATATGATTGAGTAAGCGAGTAAGGAGAACCGCACCACATAGCTCGAGTCTGGGAAGAGAGATAGTGTATAGTGGTGCAACCTTTGTTTTAGCTGTAAACAAATGAGTATGAATGAATTGTCTTGATATGTAATTCGTATATATACGGCGGCTGCATAGGCTGCAGTCGAGGCGTCGCAGAATCCGTGTAATTGAATGGTTTTTGCGTTGGGCGTGAAGTTCACCCATCGTGGTATGCGGATTCGTGAGAGATGTATTAAATTCTCTCTGAACTTTTCCCACTTTGTAGAGATTGAGGTTGACAATGGTTCATCCCATGAGTATTTCGTTAGCCATAGACTTTGTATGAATATTTTTGCTGTAATAATGCTCGGTGCTAGCCACCCTAATGGGTCAAACAATGTTGCAGTCTTGGATAAGATAATCCGCTTTGTGAATTTCGTGTGTGATAATGGAGCTGTCACCTTGAAACTGAATTCGCGTGTGGCTGGGTGCCATTGGAGACCGAGGGTCTTGATTGTGTCATCTTCTGACAGACTTAGTATAGAGCCTACCTCCCTGAATTCAGGGGGAATATTTTCCAGTAGTTCTGAGTAATTCGCAGTCCATTTTCTTAAATTAAATCCACCCTTATTTAAAATGTCAATCAGTTCCTTTTGTAATTGTAGCCCTGTCGTGAGGTCATGAGCTCCTGTTAGGAGATCGTCCACATAAAATTCAGTTTTTAGACTTTTGGCTGCTAGTGGAAAGTTGTGTTGCTAATCCTGTGACAGCTGGTGTAATGTGCGAACGGCCAGATATTGAGCCGATGCTGTGCCGAATGTGACTGTCATAAGTCGAAAGTCTCTTATAGGTTCATCCTGTGAGTTTCTCCACAATATTCTCTGATAGTTTGTGTGATCCGGGTGTACTTGTATCATTCGGTACATTTTTTCAATGTCCGCCGTGTAAGCTACTTGGATTAACCGCCATTTTAAGATGAGTGCCCATAGACTCGGCTGTATGGTTGGCCCTATTAGCATTTGCTCGTTAAGTGACTTCCCATTGGCGGATTTAGTCGAGGCGTGAAAAACTACTCGCAGCTTGGTAGTAGAACTTTCCTTGATTACGGCGTGGTGTGGAAGATAATAGTGGTTTATGCTGTCTGTACCTTTTGCTTCGCGGGAAAGTTCGGCTGGGGTTATTTCTTCTATATGTCCTAGCTCTATGTACTCGTTGATACATTTTTTGTATTGCCTGTATAGATTTGCGTCCCTCGTTAAGCGTTTTTCTAATTGTACATACTGCATTAATGCGCGTGTTCTTGTATGGCCTAGTTCTGGTCCATATGGATCTCTAAATGGTATCTTCACTAGATACCGGCCATTATCCAACCTTTTGGTGCTGGTCATGTATGCCTTTTCACAAGCTTCGTCATCGGGATGGATGATTTTTGTGGGGATCTCTTCTAATTCCCAAAATTTTCTCAGTTACTGATCCGTTTGAGTACTGAGGTTTGTTTGTGTGGTAAAAGTCCGTATGCTGCTGCTGTCACAGGAGTTGGTTATGCTTCCCATTAAGATCCATCCTAATTGGTTGTTTTGTGCAGTGGGTTCTCCTTCTGCCTCCTTTATGACTCCGCTTTCTATTATTTGTGCGTATGCGTCGGCTCCTAGTAGGATGTCAATTTGATTTGGAGCGTAGAATTTTGGATCTGCCAATTGAAAGGTTTGCAAGTATGTCAGTTTCTTTATATTTAATCTGTCTACTGGTATGAGATCTGTGATCTTTTTCACTATGAGAGCGTATATTTTCATCTCGTATGTTGTGTGCAGCGACTTGATTTTGCATGTCACTTGTGCGTTTACGTGCGCAGTCTGAGCCTTTCCCAAGCCTAGTGACTTCAACTCTATTGGGTCGCCTTTTTAGGTTAAGTCGCTTGCCAGCTGTTTCAGTGATAAAGGAGACCTGAGAGCCGGAGTCGATTAAGGCTCTCTTCGTGGAAACTTGTCCTGATGGATTTTCTATCTCTACCAACGCTGTTGACAGCAGTGCCCTCCTTGGGTTGGTGGAGAAGAATGAGTGTGTTACTGTCTCAGAGCTGTCAGTAGTACGATCAAGGCTCAGTTCTTCTTGTTTTATGTATTTGGACTTATGTGAATTGCTCGATTTGGTGGATTGCTCTATGTGTAAGAGCGTGTTATGCCGTTGGTTGCGTTGGAAACATTTTCTTTGGCTTTTACAATTAGTAACATTATTCCCAGAACGCAGGCAGTTCTTGCACAATTTGTTGTGTTGAGCATATTGTAGTCTCTCGGTTTGGGAGAGTTTGCGGAATGCTGAGCATTGAAATAGACTATGATTCTGTTTGCATTTTATACATGCTTGGGATTTGTTAAGAAACGTGTATGTGTTTCTCGGTTGAGAATTGCTTGGTGTATTCTCTTTGATTTTGGTGACTTTGCTATCTTGTAAGGCTTCTAGAGTACGGAAGCGAGCCTCTAGAAACCTGATTAGATCAGCGTAACTTGGGATTGATGTATGGCTTCCTTGTTTTTGCTCCCAGTGATAATGTGTATCAGCTGGGAGTTTTTGTACTAGGAGATGTACCAGAATCGGATCCCAATTGGATGTACAAATTCCGAGAGCTCGCAGGTCGTGAAGACTCTCTTCTGTCTGGTCAATCAAATTTTTGATGGTATTAGCGGACTCATACTTAATTACTGACTGATTGAGTAATAGTTTCAGCTGTGTTGTTACTAATACTCTTTTATTATCGTAGCGTTTTATGAGAAAATCCCATGCCTTTTGATAATTGCCCTCGGTAATTTCGAACTGACGGATGAGTCGCTCGGCTTCGCCTGTCAAGCAGGTCTTTAAATAATGAAAGTTTTGTACTTTTGACAATTGCGGATCTCTGTGTACCATTGATTTAAAGACCTCGTAAAATGATCCCCACGCTCTGTATGTGCCATCGAATTTTGGAATAGTAATAGTGGGTAATTTGATTTCTGATTTGGGTGTTTTGATGGTAGAAATTTCCTTAGTGGAATTAGTTTCGTCAGCATTCGTAAAGGATTTTAGCTCTTCTCTGAGTTCTGTAATGAAATCGATATATTTTTCACTTGTAGCTTCGCAAAGTGAACCATTGATATATGCTGTTGCCTCTTCGGCATCAGATTAATGGATGCTGACATTATTTTGAGAAATCTATCCCAGATGGCGTTGACTGTTTCTACTCTTGTCTGAAAGTAGCTTTCAGTACGTTTTTTAGCTGGTTTAGCAATGTTGGCTATAGCTTTTATTAATTGCCCGTGCGGAGCTTTTTGGGACCGAATTAAATTTTTGACGTTTACCATCTTCTATCTCTTTCTATCCGGCTAGAAGGACCAATGTCTAGGCCTATGACAGGGCTAGTCATAAAAAGAAAAAGGTACCGGATCAAAAAGGTGTAGAAATGATAACAAGATGGTTTTCCTTAATTGTCAAAAATTCAATGTATATTTCACTCCGAATGTATAATTCTTTTTCTCTTACTTGCTAAGCCTTAAACCACTAAAAAAAAATCCAATATAAAAATAATAAAAAAATACAAAATAAAAAATTAACAAATAATAATTTCACTTAAATGAACTAATATTCCAAATAAATCTACCTTGGTGATGAATGTAGTGGTGTGGGTGTTTATTTAGTCTGAAATGACGAAAGATATTGTTAAATTCGTAGTTCAAAACATAAATTTACTTCAAAAGAGAAATTTAAAAGATTGTGGGATAAGCGGCAGAAAAACGATACTACGCTTGTTAATTAGGGTGCTTCCACTTGTCAGCTCAATTTGCTCATCCACTATTGAGCTTGGGCAGAACCATGTGGATCGACCGCGAGTTGATGTGAGCAGATTGATATGTGCGAGAGGCACAATGGTATATTTACTGAGAAATATACGATTTCGGTCTCCGTAATTCCAGAGATTTGTGTCGTTGACGTGTTGCGTCAAATATACCAGATTCAATGCTTCTGGGTTTGAGATTTTAAGACTTCACTAGGCCTCAGGACTGCCGATCTGTCTTGTTTGAGAGCTCAGGACGCAAAAATTTGTCTGAGTTAGAAATGCTGTACTTATGTACTAGCGAGGTTGGCGTATAGTTGCTCGACAACTATACGGAAATTTACGAGTTGCTGTGCCACTAGTAATACTAGCCACAATACTTCTAGTATTTGGTTTGGTGTATAAAAATCAATGCTTTTAATACAATGCACTAGGGTCAGAATTCTCCTAGGTTTGGTATTATCGAGACTTCAGTAGGCTTCAATACTGCCGATCTGTCTCGAGTGATAGCTCAGATCGCAATGATCTTCTTGCATTTCGAGCGCTCTATTTATACTGTGGAAATACACAGGTTAGATAGGGCGTTAGAAAAAGTTGAACATGGTTGCGTGTGTGAGCGCTGGTGGTGCTTGGCGCTCTGTATGTAAAGAGCGGTGGCACGTCATCATGACTGATGATGACAAGTGTAATGGTGTAGCAATTACATGCAAGCAGTGTTCTTGACAATATATTTTTGCTTATTTTTGCTAATTGTTGTTTTTTTTTTTTTTAGGTTGTTCTTCAGTGTGCCTGAACAAGTAGGAATAATTTTGGCAAATTATTGGTTTCCAAAAGTTAAAAATAGAGTTGACGAGTATATTTCTAGATGCTTAAAATTTATAGCTTTCCAACCAATGACTGGTTAGCCTAGTGGAACTTTACATTCTATTTCAAAACAGGATAAACCATTTGATACATTGCATATAGATCATTTTGGACCTTTGCAGAGAACGAGAAACAGGTACAAATTCATATTTGTGATAGTAGATGCTTTTACAAGATATTTAAAGTTGTACCCTACCAAATCTACCAATACACAAGTCATAAAAGGTCTTCAAGAATATTTTAGGGCATTAAGCCGTCCGGTAAGAATTATTTCAAATAGATGTAGTGCGTTTACGTCGAAAGAATTCGCTTCATTTTGTTTAGATTATAATATCAAGCATGTTTTGGTAGCAACTGCATGCCCGCAGGCGAATGGAGCAGTAGAACGGGTTAATAGAATTCTGAAACCAATGTTAGCAAAATTGGTTGATAAGAATAAGCGAATAGAGTGGTCTAATGTTTTATCAGACATAGAATTTGCCATTAACAATACAATAAATCGTTCCACAGGAGAAAGTCCTAGTAAAATATTATTTGGCATAGAGCAAAGAGGAAATGCTATGGATTATTTAAAAAAAATGAATTATTGATAGATAGTGAGAAAAGAAAGGACTTTAATATCATTAGAACACGTGTAGTAGAGAGAAATATTAAATCGCAGAGTTATAATTTGAGACATAAGCGACCAAAGGTTTATTCGGTTCGCGACCTAGTTGACATTATTTATGTAGATACCACTATTGGAGTTAATAAAAAACTAATACCTAAATATAGAGGCACTTTTGCCATTAGAAAAGCTTTATGCAACGACAGATATATTATTGAGGATCCTGAAGGCTTCCAAAATACTAGTAAACCATTTAAAGTTATATTTGCCAGCAGTCAGATGAAAATTTATAAAGTAAAAAATTAAACGTTTTATTTTTTGATCAATACAATTTATTGGAGAACCAGATGTTAATATCATTGTTATACTAACTTTTTTGATGTGAAAGTTAGTTGAATAAAATAATTACGTACAAAGAAAATATTAGTTGTGTTAGCAGCAGCATATGCGACTGTTTGCATAAATACACCATTGTTGCTTATGAAAATAAGTATTGTTTGGTTTTATTATTAGAATAATTTGGTACTTGTGTAAAATTATTAATGTGTATTCATTATTGGAGATAAAAATTAACTTTATAAGGTAAATTGAATTGGTAATATAATTTAGCATTGGACAGTGGCTAAATTGGAATGAGTAACTTATGTAATTTTGGAGAGTTTGGGAGAATAATTTCACATGTACATATTAGAATTAATAAGTCGAGGTCGACTTATTGTCAGGATGGCCGAACTGTAGTAATAAAAATTTCTTATAAAACAAATTAATATTATTTGAAATAATTTGAGACGTCACTGTCCAAAACGAGAATACTAAATATTTGTTACGCCACTGTTTATTGAAAAGCCATTGGCTCTTGTGCATGACTCAGAGTTCTAGCGGTATTATGTATAATGAATATATAAAGTAAATAAAATCATGACCATATTTGAAGATTTAAAAGATTATATAAACACTGCTGGGAGGCAGGCATTTGGAACAGTTTGTTGTTAGAGTTGACTTTGGAATTTGAAGAACATTGTAATGAAATAAAGAAATATTTGGTGCCGAGTGCAAAAGATATTTTGTGTTTGTTTCCTTTTGCTTCTCAATGATTTGCGTTTTTACTACATTATATTAATTATATTTTTTCATATCTTGTATTATGCTATTTTTTGTGTTTAGTTATTTGTTTCATATCTATTTTTTGTGTAATTTTTAGTTGCGTTTATTAATTGTTTTCCTTTTTTCTTCCTTTTTCAGATTTCTGTTATTGTTGTTGTCGTCTGCGTGCTTCTATGGTGACCCACGAACTCTCGAGCTGCACTTTATTCTTGTCGTACTGCGCTCTTTTCTTGTTGTTCCTGCTTTTGTTTATTTTTTGTGTGTGTTCTTACAACAGGATTTTAGTCTGCATGGTTCTTACTATTGCTCTGTTTTAGTTGGATGTGTTTTCTCTGGATTGTATGTAATTGTCTTTGGTAATTTCTGCATTCTTCTTTTCAGGTGATTATAGGAATTTGGATGTCCATTTTATGGTATCTTCTTTGTTGTAACTTGTTCCTCTTATCACGCGGATTTTTGGATCTTATGATGGGGTTCTTTCTTCTTTTCTGACTTTCATATTGCTCATTTTGAACTGTATTTCTTTGTTTGATTTTTTGTTTGTTTTTCAGGTAGTTCTTTTGGTGGTGAATCTACCTTTTTCACCCTTGATTTGTTCTGCCCGTCTTGTTCTTGGACTTTTTGGTTGCATATTTTTGCAGTTCCAGTGTGTCATTTTTAATTATGCTAGTTATTTGGTGCTTTAGTTTTTATTGTGTTGTGTATTTTGTTTGAGTCCTTTAGCGATTTTTCTATATATATATTTTATATTTTATTATTCGATTATTTTCTCTCTCTCAAATTTGTATTAATTTATGTTTGAATTGTGTGAATTATATTTACGTGTTTGTGGTGTGTAATACTAAATTAGTGAGTTTTTGCATGCCTTTTTCTGTTTCTTATATATATATATATAGTAATTGTTAATTTTAGCTACCTTTTACGTATGTGCTAGTTTTATGTTTTCTTATTTGTTTTTCATGCTTTCATTATATTTACCTTGTGTCCTTTTTTATTTTTCCTTGGTTTTCACTGCTTTATTGCTGTTTTTTTCTTGTGCTGCTATAGACCTTCGGTTTTTTCCATATGCCCGATGTCTGTTCCTTTCTGTAGTTGGATTATGTTTTATTTATTTTGTTTATCTAGTTTAACCTTTCTGTTTCTCCTACCTTAGCGGGTTTTCTTTCTTGATTGCTTGTGCTTATTTTTATTTTTTTTTTGCTTGTATCCTTTCTTCTCTCTTCTTCTTTGTTTTATTAGTATTAGTTATTTGCTTTTTCATTTTCCATTTGTTGCTCCTGTTCCTTTGTGAGGTGTTGCTTTTTAATGATAATTGCACCAATTATTTGGATGGTGGTGTGTTACTTTTTCGTTATTTCGTTGTGGTGGGTTTTCAATTTGTTAAAATGGCTGTTTCCTGTGTGGTTCTTGTAATTGCTGTTTTCGGTTTTTACTTTTTATGTGCCCTGTATATTTTATCTATTGTATGTTTTCGATTGTTTTTGGTGTTGGGTGGTGCTTCAACGTATTTTTTAGATTTTGCTGGGTATAATTTTGTTGTTCGCTTTTTTTCTTTTTGTTGTTTTGAAAATGGTTGGTGCTTGTTTGTTCATTGTTGCTTGTTGTATTGTTGTTATTCGCAATATGTGCTGCTATGTACTTTGCAGCTTTCTTTTTACCCTTTACTCTATATAGTGTGATGATTTGCTTATCCATTGTGTGCATTTTTTGTGTTATGTGTCTTCGTATGCTTCCTGTGTTGGCTTTGTTTTGTGTTTCTGTTGTTCCAATTATGTCTTTCTTGCCAGTGTGCATTATGAATTTTTGTTCACTATTATTACATGCAAACAGAATTATACTATTCCAGTGCTCCGGTTGGGTTATATGTCGTTCTGTGCTGTTCGTGCTGTAGATGTATATCGTTTTTCTTTCCCTATCCGCTCCTTTGTATCTGTCCCTTAGATTTGCTTTCGGTGAATTATATTGGACTAGTTGCGTATTTTTTGTTATTATTTTATTGATGTGCTTTTTGTAGTGGTATTCCATGGTATTGCTTTTTATGTATTTTTTGTTAGGTATTTTGTTTTGTTTTGGTGTTATTGTTTTTACTTTGGGTGTTGTTGTTTTCATTAACATTCTTTCTGTGCTTGTGAGGTTTAATGCAAATACCTCGTTTATCGTGCTTATTATTAAATCCTTTTTCTTCCAGGGTGTGGTTTCCCTTCTTTATGGCCTTTAGGAAGTTTGCTTTGTTATTGCTAGTGGGTAGTTATTGTCCAATAGCTCTTTTTTGATTGTATTTATCGTTTCCTTGATATGCTCATCCTTTGTTATTTTGAGTGGATAGTTGATCCTTTCTTGTATCGTGTTTGTTTTGTATTGCGTCGGTTGGTTTGAATGGTAGTTAATAAGCCTGTTTGATGCTATTGGCTTTTTGTACCATCTTGTTTAAAAGCCTTTCTTTGTTCTTGTGAATGTTATGTCCAGGTAGTTTATAGTGTTTTGTGGGGTTTCTTTCTCAACCGTAAATTTCATTAATAGTTCCGCTTCTAGTAGTTCTTTTATTGTGTTAATATTTTCTTCTTTTGCATATAAGAGCAAGTTGTCTACATAAATTTTTAGTATGTTTGCTCCTAGTTGCATTAGCTTGTTGCCAATCCTGTTTATTCTTAGGTCGATGTATAAGGTGGCATACTTGGTTGAGGTTTTCTTCCCAGTTTTCTGGTTATATTTCTATATTGCATTGATTGGGTTTCTTCTGCTATATCCGCTATGTCGTTTATGGTGCTGGCCGTGTCTACTATGTTGAGTTTGGTGGTTGGGAGGCTAAATTTAGGGCCATACGAACGTAATACTTCCATATCTTGGGTTATTTGGTAGTAGTTGAGGTTTTTAAAACCATTATCAACTTTTCGCAGTGTGGGTGTTAGTCTGATTGCTTAGTGTAGGTTTTGTTTTTTGTGTTTTGGAGTTTTGATATGATATTGTTTTTGTGTTAGTTGCTTGTTCTGTGTTATGTTGTGCTTTTTGTATTTCTATCTGTTGGCTTGAGTTTACCTTTTTTAAAAATTGATATTGTATGTAAAACAGACTTGTTTAGCAAATATTCCACAGACAAATTTATTTTAATTTCAACAGAATTAAAACTACTTTAAAAATTACAAAAGTCTGGCCAGCCCTTGACAATGCCTGCTAAGCCCCAATGACAAAACAGGTTGATTGCAAAATGTCAAAAATCAACAACTTATTCTATCACATAATATTTTTTATAAGTTAGGCAGTTCTGGTATTTTCATATAAAATATATAATTAATTCACTCTACTCCAATTTTTATTAATTCTAATTTTACCTGTACTTTAATTAATTCACAATTTGTATTATTATTCGGTTTTCGATGACGCTTTAAGTGTTAATCTGAAATGAGAGAAGGAATGATTATTAATTAAATTCAAAAAGCTAGGGTTAAGTCGGGAAGGTGAGTGTCATAGAACTGCTCATGTAGGAAATGGCTGAGTCAAAACTTCCAACTTTATAAATGAGTTAGTAATATGGGATTTTTGTTATGCAAAACTTAAATGGATTCAATGTTACTGCCGATCTGTCTTGTTGCTTGGTCAATTCGCAAGTCTTTCTAGTTCTCGCAACTTGATATTTATAGCCCCGAGAACAATGGAAGTCGTGCGTCTGGTAGTGGCTTGAACAATGGCACCCTGCAATATCATGCGGTTTGACAGTGATGCAATGGCAGGCATCCGACATGCCATCATACGTTTCAGCATACTTCAAGTTATTCCAACTATTCTAATTTGTATTTGAGAGCTGCTGTCAATAGGTGAGTTTATGATTTGTATTGCATATATTTTTTTTACTAATTAATCCTTTTTAATAGAAACATATGAAGAAGACGTTTCCTTTTTAGGATTATGACGCAGCTTTGGAAGGACTTTCCTGTGATAGAAAGGTTTTATTTTTGGTCGGGGACTTTAGCATTTGTCTATTTCGATCTATTGATGCCCTTATTATTTGTTTGTTGTTATTAGATGAGGAGGCTCTCTAAGTTACCGTAGGAAAGTCTTTATTAAAATAGTTCATCGTGGGAATAATTTATTCTGTATGTAAATTTCGTAGTTTCCTAATTAATGGTTTTTTGTTCCGAGACGGAACATGCCCAAATAAGATTTTCATATGGGCATATTTCACAGTTTGTGTTAAGGGCCACTTTCTCTATTGTATATAAAATTTTGAATATATACCCAAACTAACCGAAGATTTATATCATATTGATATTAAATATAAAACTAAATCCATAGCAATTATTAAAGTTGTTGTATTATTTACGCTTTCGATATTGGAATCCAGTATTAGTAAATATTGGTTTATACTAGCCTTAGAAGTACCTATAGCCTATAACCTACCTGATAAGTGCTTTAAGTGCGCCACATTCGGGAACCCACGCTGGAATAATTTAACTCTTAAGTAGGCGCATTAACAAAATCACACAAGTGAGCGCATTGGGTCAGCAGTTACCCCAATTTCTTTCTAGAAATTTAAATAAACCATAAAATATTTAAAAACGGAAACAATGCAGAAACAATCTTATTGCTTTAACAAAATCTGGAAAACAAATAACTTGTCTTTAAGTTAACACAAAAATAAAATAAGAATTATTTTATATTACATACTGGTGAACTTATCGCCCGTCTTTATAGAAAAGTAAATAAATAAGAACCACTATTCGGAGTAGAGAAGAAAAGCTGCACTATTCACTCAAAACTATAATCTGAACATTCGTTTTATTTATTTTCGCTAGAGCTCTTCCGGATATATTATAAAATGTAAAAATTTCAAAAAATATACCTAACAAAACTTACCTCACGAAAAAAATTACGTAAGGGGTCACACTTCACTATAGTACAAAAGCACTTTACGTTGCAGTGGCTCGAGTACCAGAATTTTCAAAATAGTGATCTAAGATGGAAAGTTACTGGAAGACGCAAGGTCGAGATTTGCATAAATTGCTCTGGCCAGATGCGCCTCTTTAAGGGTTAAATTCCTTTTGGTATCCAGAATAATAATAATAGAATAATAAAACATTATGAAATTTAAACTTACCATATAGAATTTAATGAACCTGTCTGCATTGCTTTCACCGTTATGTCTTTTCAACTTTTTAGTTAGAATTGATTGGGGATAGTGTGCATGTATCCCAGTCTAATTTCATAAATGAATTTATTCTCATTTTATTTTTATATACACTTTCTCTTTCCACTTCCGCGTATAATACCTTATTTCAGAGTTTCGGACGTCTTGAAAAATAAGAAGATGTGTTTTTTCCCACGCTAAGTTTATCTTTCGGTGTGTTAATTCGAAATCAAAATTTTTATGTTTGTATATACATATATCTGGTAAATATTTTTAGTGAATAAATATATAAAAACATTAAAACAGTAGGTCATCTGAATCTATTAAAATGAATAGTAAAACATAAACATATCAGTAAAATTATAAAAAAAGGGATATTATACGGTTTATGTAAAACACTATTTTATACTAACCAAATCGGAGCAAATAAAAAAGCATGGGTAGTTCACCCATGCTTTTTTATTTGCTCCGATTTGGTTAGTATAAAATAGTGTTTTACATAAACCGTATAATATCCCTTTTTTTATAATTTTACTGATATGTTTATGTTTTACTATAATATCCCAGGTATTGGCATGACCCTCCCTGCTTCTTCTGTATTTCACGGTCATTTCGTGCACGATTTTACATCATCGATTTCTTCTAGCAGTATCGCTCGTTAAAGTTCTAATAGTGCATCGGCTAATTTTTGGAAGTTTCAACATTTTCGATATATTTTTCCAATTTTTCCAACTTAACGAAAGCCTGTATCAGAGCTACTCACTAATAATTCCTGAAATTCATTCATTTTTATATCACTTACAGAGTTGACGCAAGCCAAAGCAGCAGCAATTAAATGTGCTTTCGATGGCTTAAAACCAAACTATTCTTCAATGTGCGTTGCTAGCAGTAATGCAACTCTTCGTCTGGAGATATCACTTAATTAAATTTTTTGAACTTTTTAAAATATATAATCCTTCAGTTTTTGACCTTATATAAGTTTTGAATTCAAGCAATACATTTAATTTAATTTATTAATATTGACAAATGTGAATGTACCTGTGGAGCAGTTATCACCGATTCTCCAATAGAACAATTCATCCTTTTCAAAGTACCTCTGTCTGAAAACTCTACATTGCTTACAATTAAATAACTGTTTACTTTGTACTAAGCGAAAGGATATTACCGACAACATTCAAAAATATTTTCAATTTAATTTTTATTCTATAAAAATCTCATCGTATATTATTGCGTTATAATTGTTTAAGATCAAACTTTACTGTAGTTCATAAACAGAAAATAATTATATTTTACAATAGTAGTAAATGGTTCCTAGCAGTTTGAACTTATTATTGAAAATTGTGTACTCA
Source organism: Dioctria linearis (assembly GCA_963930735.1). Taxonomy (NCBI): domain Eukaryota; kingdom Metazoa; phylum Arthropoda; class Insecta; order Diptera; family Asilidae; genus Dioctria; species Dioctria linearis. The sequence goes on along the minus strand of OZ005740.1, from coordinate 73,202,600 downwards.
CCTGTCTAAACAAAATCCGTGTATGCAATTCACTTCCTCTATTGTGCACTTTAACTTGTTTATGCTCACCATTATATTCATAACTAATAAACATTTTTATAATTTTAACGTATTCACATTTTCACTTTAATTTGTCCACACTCATCGAAATCTCTGAATTAAATAAACAGAAAATCAAAGCTTATTCAAAAACTCAACGGTTTTCATATTATTTTTATACATAAAATCTATTAGAATTCTTATAATAACTCTCCTACATATATAAATTGTTAAAATAAATTAGTACATGTACACAAAGAAATGAAACTTATGTAAATTTTTAAATAAAAGAAATTTAAACCAAGCCATTATGAAAACTAAACTGTTAGTATTTGTTTTATACTTTAAAGTGTCTTATTAAAAAAGTGTATAACATAACATCTTTATAAAGAACTGCACTATTATCGTATAAAGCTATTCGATATTTATAAAACGTATGCTTTTGATAGGGAACTTTAGATGAGGAGAAGTAATATATATATAAAATATTAAAAAATATTTAATTTTACAGCAAAATTGTCAACTATGTTGAAATCTTACGGAGTCTTATGGCACATAATACATTTTTTTTCTTCGGGTTCATATCTTAATGCAATATCTTGTATCTCAATTTTTTGTTTAATTATATCATTGCAGCTTAATACAATTGTTTAAATTATTCCCGATGAGAACAAATAGGAATAACATTTTCTTCCCACTTGGTATTGTTGGCAGGTTACCGGTAGTAAAATAGTTAGTTAAAAGTGTAATCGGTGTGATTTTAATTGTTAGGAGCACGGAAGTATTGGATCTTTTTTTTAATTACTGTGATAATATTATTCAATAAATTCATTGGGGAAGGGCTGTTTTTTCATACACTTAAATAAATTTTCAAATTTATTTGCTCGTATTAAAATAACATAACACTACACTGAATTAATTTCTAAAGACTTGTCATGAGCTCTAGGGTTGGAATCTGCTTAAGAAGACCGTTTTCAACGACTGTCTATTCCAGATTACACTTTCTAAATAAATATTATATCTTACTCTTAATGACACTCGTGCCACACCAATTCTACCGTTTCGATTCGATTCGTATAAATATGCCAAATTTGCTTATATGAGACATACATGCAAATGGACACATTTCACCGAAATGAATCAAGAAATTTTCCAAATTTTAACTTTTCCAGATGACATAACCTAGAAAATCAGCTGTATAAAGATTAGTAGCGAAGGTGCGATACTAAATTTTATAACTAAGTCCGTTATACTTTCGTTTTGCAATTCTGTTTCATGCGATATCTCGTTTTGCCAGACTTCTATTTTTTCGTTAACAATAGTTTAGATAGGTTTTGAGATTATAAAAAAGTAAAATTTTGTTTTGAAAATACTTTATGTCAGTCTAATTAAGCATTTCTTTTTTTGTCTTAGAAAAGGTCGTAAAAAAAGTGTAACTACAATTTATTTAAAAACCCATACTTCGAAGTTGTTTAAAAATTTAACTAAGAATATAGTAAAGTGAAGCGAGTAATATCTTTACAATATATACATAGTGAATAATAATTTTAATATATAAGGACGGTTGTGTAAACCCCTTTAGATGTGCTCAATAATGCATGAAGCGGCCTTTGTTGCAAAAATAAAAAACCATGAGAACTTACACAACAAAACAAGAATTTACATTGGTGAAAAGCGAAACCACCAAATTTGGAAAAATGTCAACGGTAAATTTTTGAAACTGAACGAAATAATTGTAAAATTCCTCAGAATTATATATATGGCTTAAATCAGATTGCCAAGTCTACTCAACTCAGGTTTAAGTCTGCATAGCCAAATAAGTCGTAAGTGTTAGTAAATTGAGCGAGAATCGAATATGGACTTTTTCCTTATGACTTTAGCATTTGTCACACAGTATGTGTACCTTAGAATTTTTTACTGCTAGTTGTTTTCTTAGTACAGTAGTTGAAATACGCACGCCTGATTTAGAAATAGCTAACGACGCGAAATATTAGTAATGCCAGAGCGAAACCGTGGAACTTCAAACTTTTAATGAGTGTGCCGGGCCGTATATTTCCAAACATTTGACCAACCACTTAGTAAATCTAGCAAAATTAATTTCGAAATTTGGATGTAGTGACACTTTGCCACTAGGTAGGCTTTTGCTTTTGTAAAGATAACAAAAAACCAAAAATATTTTATCAATCTAAGTTTAGCACTCGAAAAGAAAAGAATTTGAAAAAAGGAAATATGAAGGTAAAAGAATGAACTTAATCAAAATAAAGAAAAGAAAATAAGTACCCTACATCTAGGAAGAAATATTGTGAAAATAATATTTGTACATCGATCGCAATGCAATGTGATGATACTGATCAGCTACACAAATTCATGGCGACCTATTAAGCGGCCCTTGAATTGTGTGACACGAGGTAATCGCATTGCATTTGCGGAACTAAATGGAAAATGTATGTAATCACAGTGACTACGAATGTAGGCGGCACTGTTTTGTACTTATACACCTGTGGCCAATGAGTCTGAAAGTTATTACTCAATGGCCCGGGTAGTACACTAATTATTATTGTTTCAATTAAAGTATAAAACAACAAAAAGAAAAAATGAAATGATGAGGCAGAGGTGGGGTAACTGTTATTCGATTGTACCTACATGTCAAGTGTTGTTGTTTTGATGAGATTTTTAAGGAAACTGATCATCTCGTACGGATTGGCACTATCCCAAGGCCTCTGATAGGTCTATACATAAAAAGGAACGAGGTACCGGATCAGAAAGGTTTAGAAATGATAACAAGATGGTGAACTAATGTCAAAAAATTATTTTTTTTAACTTATGATAATAATAATAAATAAATATTGCGCTTAAAATGACAAATTAAAAACTGAGTAACAAAAACAAGTTATAAAGAACTACAAAAACAGAATACTAGATACTAGAATTAGATACTAACAAATGCCACAGAAAAACAAAAACAAAAAACAAAAAGAAAGCTACAACAATTCACGATAGTGCTCTGCTGTGAGAAGTGCTCCTGACATGACAATCAAGCAAAATTACGGGCGTCTAATTAAGAAATGTTAATCAACGAGGCTCTTAAAGGAATTGACAGTACGTCCGTTTTGGATACTAGATGGGAGAGTATTCCAAGAGCGCGCAGTCTGGACAAGATAAGAGCCCTCCAGGACAAGCCTAGTAAAACGAGGAAAAATAATGTTCCTGTATCTATGTGAATTAGTGAAATTAATCATTTCTCTAAGGTAGTATGGTTCATTATTTTTTTGTAGGTTAAAAAAGAACACTACCGCTCTTTTCTTGAGATATGTAGTAAGCGGGCAGCCCACCAGCTGATCGCGGTAAGGTGAGACATGATCATATCTGCGAAGTCCGAAAATGAAACGTAAGCAATCGTTGAATGCGACCTTCATTTTACGGGTACAAACACTATCAAGTCGAGGGAAAATTAAATTTCCGCATGTGAAGTACGGCAGAATTAGTGTCTTAACCAGATTTAAACGAGTTGCTTGTGGCAAAATACTGGCTGAGAGCCAGAGCCTTCGAAGTCCGGAGTAAATTTTACTAATTTTTAATTTTGTATTGTCACAGCAGCACATATTTTGGTTCAACACAATACCCAAATTTTTCACTTTACTATCACGAGATAATGTTTTACCGTACAGAATTACGGGTGGGATATCATACGAAAGGAGTGGACTATTGTGAAAATAATATATTGAGACTTAGAGGGATTCAAACTCAATGCATTAATCTTGGACCATGCATCGAGTCTGCTCAAATCGTCATTAATATGCGCGATGCCATCTTCAAACAGGCCAATAGGTCTGTTTAGATAAATCTGCACATCATCTGCGTATAAGGGCATCCTGACATCACGTCCAACTAGAGGAAGGTCATTAATAAATAAACTAAATAGCAACGGCCCCAAAATTGTACCCTGTGGTACACCAGTCGGGGAAGAAGTGAATCCGACAACCTATCATCCACCTTCACCCGTTGATGGCGTTCTGACAAGAAACTCCTGGTCAGAGCAGAATCGTGAGCAGTAAATCCAAGAAAATTAGGTAGCTTATGCTGTAACAAGCTGTGATTTACACTATCGAAATCAAGCAGATCTAAAATGGTAGCGTTATCCTGGTCTACGGCTGCTCTTATATCACTAGTCACTTTAAGTATAGCAGCCTGCAGCTGTGGGAACGCCGGAAACCGGACTGCCAACATGACAAGAGCTTGTTACTTTCCAAGTGACCAATAATCTGGAAGGTAATTAGCTTTTACAAAACTTTAGACGTGAAACTTAATATACTGATTGGCCTAAAATCACCAGGAGATTCCGGAGAAGGTTTTTTGGCAATTGGCAATACCAAAGCCACTTTCCAAGACATAGGAAAACAAGAAAACAAGAGGACATTAAACAAGAGAGCAGAATCTTAATAGAACGCGAACACAGACAATCAAGTCCAACAGCATGAGATTTAATAGCATAAATCGAAGTAATCAATTCACTTCGACCTACACCGCGAAAAGAAAAAGATGGGGTAATGCAATTGGCGTCACTTACTGTAGAATCAATATAACTCGAGTTAGAAATTCTAGCATGCTCATCGTTCAATTGAGTAGTAAAAAATCTATTTAGATTATTGGGATCCTGCTCGCAGTTAGTTTTATCTTTCCCGTAAACTCCAGCTTTTCTTAGGTTCTGCCACAAAATTCTTGGCTGCAAGTTACTATGAAATTTGGTGCTAAAGTATCGAGGTTTAGCTATGCGGACAGCCATAGTGGCCCTATTTCGTGCAGCACGGTACATGTTTAAAGCTTCACCCGTTTTAAGCCGCCTGTAGCGCTGGTACAAGAACTCCCGCTCATCAACCAAGGGCAGCGATTCTCATGCATAAATTTAGTTTTAATTGGCACATATTTTTTGAATAAATAGCTACACAAGGAGGGGAATATGTCGACTTGGCTATCGATTGACGAAGAATGTTAGCTAGAATCCCATGGTAAACCAGAACGCTCCTCAAACAAGGCTGCCGTGTAGATATGATTGAAGTCACGATAAGAGTAAGTCCTAAGAGATGGGTTAAGAGGAATATTAAGGGAAAGAAAAAGTATGTCATGGTCCAGGTTACTAAGTGGGCACATTTGGTCTTGGAAGTTAACTCTATTTATCTCTGAAGCAAGAAATAAGTCAAGCTGGGAAGGATTCGACGTATTATGATAGGTAGGGTGCTTGTTCACTACATTCAGATTCAGTGTATCAAGAAGATGAATGAATTGGTTCACAGGGTAAAGATCACGTAATATATCAACATTAAAATCACCTGCGACGATCACATTTGAGAAACGCTATGTAAAATATGATACTGTGTCCCCGAACTCTTGAACCACTTCACAGTAAAATCTGCTGGGGACAGTACACGGCAGATAGGATGCGTTTATTACCACAACAATCCACTTCCACCCCAACGAACTCAATTACATCACCCACAGATGAGAAAACCTGTCTTGATTTGAGACTATCCTTGACGAAAATCGCCACTCCTCCCTCCAGACGATTCCTACGATCATTCCGAAACACGTTATAACCCGGAACTGAGATGTGCGAGAATGGAATGACTTCGCTTAACCATGTTTCGCTAACCAGAACTACGTGTGCGGTAGTCCCAGTGAAAATGTAACGAAAATCATCAATTTTATTACGCAAACTACTAGCGTTTAATGAACACACATTTAAACCCTGAATGCGACCACTCATAATATTAAATAACTTACCCTGTCCAAACCTGCATAATTATCCTGGAACAACGTTAATAATAATATTAATTGCACTGTCAATGCAATAGCTCGCGATACACCAGTGGAAGAAAGCAACTGTCGAATCACTCTCAAATTCTCATTTACCTGCTATGCCTTAATGCTGCTATGCCTGAAACCCCGAAAAGTATACAGAAAATTAAAAGTTATGAAAACAAAAAATTATAATAAATTCCAATCATTTCATTGGATCTTTAAATGAAATGATGAGACTAATCCAAAAAATTACTCCAATGTGGATAAATAGAATCAGTTGATGGCAAGTGAAATTTATAAATTTAAAATGCTACTACGAATGTAGTGAAATAGTCAGCGGGTTAGTTCCAATCAGCTCAATCTGCAACTTAGTGCAGCAATTTGATCTGAGCACATGTAGCAGCTTAGCTTCAAGTGAGTGTAGCAACTTGATTTGCGTACACGTATCAGCTTATCTTTATTTTAGTGTGGCATATATATAAATATACTGGAGTCAATGATTCTAGTAATATGAGCTTATGTGTTTAAGAGCCATACTCTTAACACGTGGAAAATGCTAGTAATCAAGACTTTTTGCAGTGTCGAATTATATACTGAAGTCAATGCTGTCAATATATACCAGATTGCATTCGGTTTTGGGACTTCAAGACTTCACTATGGCCTCAGAGCTGCCGATCTGTCCTGTTTGAGAACTCAGAACGCAATGATTTGTCTGAGCAAAAATGCTGTATTTATATTCCAGCGAGTTTAATGTATAAAATTTGCTAAGCAATATACGAAAGTTCACTAGGTTCAAGTTTTAAAGTGAATGCTTTTAATACAATTTATAAGGTTCAAAATCTCCTAGGTTTGGTAATATCAAGACCTCTTTCAGGCTCAGAACTTCCGATTTGTCTCGAATGATGGCTCAGAACGCAATAATTTTCTTGTATTTCCAGCGCTCTATTCATACTGTGCAAATGCTTAGAGTAGATAGGGTTTTAGAGAAAAGTTGAAAACGGTTGCGCTGTCGGTGCTTGGCGCAATATCATCATCATGAGCTTTTGTTTACTAATTGCTCTTGATTTGTTGCTGACGTTGTTTTTCTATCTTTTTCAGGTTAGTTTTTGTTCATTGGCGGAGGTGTTGGATTTGTGTGAGTTTCAAATAGATTCTCAGCTCATAAGTGATTTGAGAAAATATTTTTGTTTATGTTTATGTTTACTAAGCTTACAGACGAGTTGCCATAAGGACAGCTTGACTTAAAGGAGATGCCTCGTCATTGTATGACGTTATTGCTTTACAGGCTTCTTGTGCCAGCCAGACTGTAATAGGATTGTATGTAATAGTCTGGTCCCAGACAGAGAGACGTCCGACTGGAATCATATTCCGGATCGTTTTCGATCCGAACAAATACAGACTGTATTGTCAACTCACTTGAAAGGAACACATCCTCAATTCACGTAAGCTCTTCAAGCAATGCACCGTTCATCGTAGAACAAACAATCAGCTCCCAGTAAATACCGCTAAACTGTTAACTAATCTGCTACCAACAGGCGTGGATCCAGGATATCGGTCAGGGGGGGGGGGATTTGTGTGAGTTGTGACTATCTTCCAAGTAATCCGTTCTGATCTTCTAATCTCCACACAAAAATATAGAGGATTTCTAACAGTAAAGGAGCGCCGGAACCAGGGAACGATACCACTGGTTGTCATCAATATACTTGGTTTCCGATTATTTTGGTTATTGGCTAACCTTTTTCTAAATTCTATAAAATGGCCAACATTTTAATGGTTATCTCCTAAGAGTTACTTTTGACATTAACATGACCTTTTTTGTTTTTTTTTTTCACATCAAAAATGAATGCACTGAGAATATTGAAATATAGTCTTCGATCCATTTTTTTTTACTTTTCGGTAAATATACATAAATATAACAAACTAAGTTCACTATAGACTATAAGCAATATTCGATTAATACATTAAACGACAGAGAGAGAGAGAGAGAGAGAGAGAGAGAGAGAGTCTATCAACTATTGTACCTACATTGATTATTTTCAAAATTCTGATTTATTGAACAAAGAAAAGGCATTCTTCTTAGAGGAAATTATTTACGAATGGTAAAACGATTGGAGTAGACCAGTACCCTATTAAATCACGCCAGTTTTTATTGGTTAATTAGAAACCATTTTCTTTAAAAATTCAGTAAGTAGTTAAGTACATAAGCGTATACAATTTTTAGAGATTAGTCTCACATTCCAGCTCAGAATTTTCGTAGCTATGCACCTCAGCACTTTGATGCTAGCTCGCCCCGATCCTCATGTTGTGTTGTGTTACAATTGTTTCTTATGCTCTGTTCTCCGCATGCTGTTTATATAAATATTTACGATTTTCCCATTGCAATTTTTCTAAGATGCAAGAAAATACGGCAGAGAATTTTTCCAGCGAATTACTATCATTTGCTTATTTTCTTTCTATTTTGTCTGTTTATTGTGGGCAATATTTGATTTGAGATCGTAGAGACCTATACTGAACAGCTTAACAAGGAGTTGATAACGGGTTTTTGTAATCGGCACATTTAGTGATTGTTTTATTACGATTCTTGTAAATAGTAAGAAGTTCAGTTAAGTATAGGTGGGGCAATTTCACCCATTGCCTTCTCCCCTGTATCTGCGCACGCCTTCCAACATAGTAATAACAATATACAGAGAAACTCCAGCGACCTTCAAAATGCTTTGCCTCAATTCGAAAGCCCATTCAGGTTATAAATTATAGCTAGTTTCGTTATATGTAAAAATGCATCAACTTTTAGTTTATTTATATTTACGAAAGTTGACAGCCTCTAAAGCAAATGTAATGATTATTATCTAAAAAAAACTCCCCTTAGTATAACAAAACACAAGTCAAAACATGGAATTCACATCTTAATTCGCTATAGTACATATGTATGTACATTTAGCATTTCTGGTATTATAGATAATCTTTACAGGAATGTTATCACAAGACCATTTTCACAATATTATAACCGTAAGCCAATACCTCTGGGCCATCTTAAATTCAATTAAATAGTTTACTCTCCCTAGAATGTGCGCACACCAAGCAGCGACATGTCATGATGACACCCAGGGATATTAAGGATGCACTAAAAGAAAATTTATGGGATTTTACTTGCTCATGGGGATTTGGGGATAGTCAAACTTATTTCATGGACGAATTCGAGTGTGGTACAGAAAGTTCTCGAAAGACCTGCTCTGCAGAGTGAAATTAAGGTAGCCTTTAAGGTATTTGTATTTTCAGGACAAAAGGGGATTCTTCCTTTTACGAAAGCTTTCTTATAATGATGAATAATGGACTGCTTACCATGGTCTAGTGGTTTGGTTTTTAGAGACTTCTGAAAATAGCCAAATTATTTAAAATGTAGTTTTGCCGAAAATAGTATTTTTTGCCGGGTTTTCCTCTGTGTAATTTTTTTAATGATACTGTGTGCTTGAGAACAATCTTCAATTTACAGTAAAGGCACTAAGATGGCAAATCATCAACTTATAGTCATTATTTTTACGATACCAGAACTTTTGTTTTGATACAGAGAACCGCAAGTCCCGAGTACAAGGCAGTGATATAAGTACTTGCTGTTACAAAATATAGAGAAAATAGGACGTAATACATAGTGTACAAATTCAGCGATATCGTCCCCATTGGAGTTCATAGGTCATTGAATGAAAGTTTGTGAAGCACACTTAAGTTCTTGTGAAGTTTATTTAACATTATAACACCTCAATTGAAAAGATTTTTACGCTAACAAAAAAAAGGGGCAAGCAGCTCAATTAGCATTAAGCTGACGGCAATAAATGAAGAAGTAAATTATTATAACCAAAGATCTCCTCATCTGGCACTAACTCCACAAGACACGAGCCTGGATTCCAAGAAAACGCTTCGGCGGGGCTTCAAGGAAGGGGAGGGTAGTTATTTGAAAAAATATATCTTTTTTTATTTATGTAATTCGACTTCAAATAATTATAAAACATATTTTCATTCCAAAACTTTAAAAAAAATAAGAAAAATTTATTCCAATGAATATTATTGTATGCATGTAGATAGCGTATAGGGTTTTTCAGGTGATCATCAGTATGTCTAAATACTTTGAAACAACTTTTTTTAAACTACAGGTAACCTGTAAACCGAACCAAGAATTATGCTTAATTTTGTTTACGAATTTTGTTTCTTGTAGGCAAGATTCGCTGTTGGTTTTAATTTTTTGATGTTTTAAAAATATACAAACTCTTACAAGTACTTGAAGAATGGATGTTTACATTAAATAGCACAAATGTTGGTGAACTTTTTGTGTTGTCAACTACAAAAATAGTGATAATTGCTCTAAGATCAACATTGGCGGTACGCTAGATAAAACCCAGTGAATATAGCCACCCCTCTGTTTTGAAATTATACAAATTAAATTGGTAAAGTACTTTCCCGAATTTATTTCTGGAGCATTTGGTCGGGCCGTAAGTTTTTACATTCCATAGAATTCCTCCGTACATTAAGAACGTGTGGAGCTGACTATTTTCGCAATATAAACGAAAAATCTGTAATTCTAACACTTTTGATATTCAAACTCCCATTTCGTCTATTTTCGAACTAACATTTACAATTACCACGAAAACATCGTGTACAAAATTTCAGCACTCTATCTCACGCCTTTTAAGCAGTAGGTACTGGTACGATTTCGCTTATGTACGAACTTGATATTATTTTTTGAATACAATATCTACTATATATACTTCATATAAGTTTTTGGAAGCAAAGTCGAAAAGTTATTAAGATTTGCAGGAAACACACCCTGTAACTTTCTTTATTACACACTGTTTTGTGAGATATCAAGCCGGATGGTATCTTTTGCTGAAAATAACAAAAAGTAATGATGGCTGACTTGCAGTTTATTAAATTTCTTTTTCCCATTTTTTATTTTTTTTTTAAGTTTTAGTTTTTTTATTTTGTACCTACATATATTTTTTGATGCAAAATGTTTGCAAAAATTAAGAAAAAAACTTTTGCGCTGTTTGTTTAGGGGCTAGCATCGGAACAGTGTCATTTTTTCTACAATTCTGTGCATATTGTCACAATTTCCCAATGTATGCAGGTTTTGTTTAAGAGATTCATCATTTTAAATTCTTGAAAATGGTTCGCAATAATGAAGAATTAAAAAATCTAGACAATAATGAGTCAATCTACCCGGCACTTGCCTCAATTGCTTACTGGCTACTTGTTGAATTGCTCCCTTGTGTTACCACTTGTACTTCTGATGAGAAACTGGCCTCCTTTCAATACTTTTTTAAGCACATATTTACTAAAATTTTGCTAGATTCCTCATGCAAAGTAAAAACTGGCTATTCTTGCCTACGATGATTTTACTAATTTTTACATACAAAGTGATTAGTAAAAATTGGAATTCAAAGTATTAATTTTGCGTCTTGGCATTAGCTGCCGCAACATACACATTACGAATAGTTTATAGATGATTGATAGTCCGCCTAAGAAATCCAAAAAATACTCAATCAGCACTCTGTTCCTCTTTCTTCAGAAGCTAGGGGACGCAAAAATCAAATAGTTTCAAATTTTAACGATTTTGCGCCAAAATCCAGGATAATTTTAGTGATTTCCTAAAATATTTAGAAACCGATTTATGTTAATTTAAAAAAGCCGTAGATCATCATCATTTTTATACGCAGAATATTTACAATAGAGTTAAACTGGAAACACAATGCTGCGGTCATCAGAGCTCATCAGTTCAAATTTCAATTTATTCCTTAATCTGATAATAGAATAGAATGAAATCTGAACTGATGAACGCTGATGGCCATCACATTATGTTTCCAGCTTTATTCTCAGGATTCGAAATGAGGGGAAGCAGCAGTGGGTGCAATTGACCCCCACCCCCGACTGCCTCTGAGCCATGACTGAACTTCTCACTCTTTACAAGAATCGTTACTAAATTATACTAATTAAGTCGATTACTGAAATTGTTACCAACTCATTGCTAACGCATGCTGTTTAGTATAGGTTTCTACAATCTCAAATCAATAAACAGAAAACGTATACAAAATAGAAGGAGCCAGCAAACAACAGTAATGTCTAATCTACATTGCTTTGTAAAACGATATCGTTAAAATAATATCGCTTGCCGAATAAACGCATAAATACATGAAGTAGGTAATTAGAGGTAACCTGCCAATTAAAACAGCTGTTGACCTGTCAGTTATAATAAATGTAATTGCTTTCTCTCTCTGAATACACATGAGGTATTATACCTTGTGTATAGAACTATATAGTTATTGCGAAAATGCTTTCTTGTTATAATGTCAGATGGCTCCACTTGCACCATTTTGAATTGTTTTGCTCACGCTCTGTTGCTAAAAGCTCTGGAACTGAAGTTAGAAGAGCATAGTGTAGCGTATTCTCCTACGCTACACTTTTTCTACCTCCCTTCGCTCGTTTCTTCTTTTTTTTCGGCTTCTCTACCTTTTGTAGAGAAACCTCCATAATTCTCCCAGGATACCTGAAAAGGGGTGAAAAAAAATACATTTTTGAGAAGTAGCCCTATGCTACTTCTCCATATTACAATTCCTGAAAAAGATAACATATAAATACATTTTTTCGAGAAGTAGCCCTATGCTACTTCTCCGTATTATAAAATCCCTGAAATGCGGAAGCAAACAACAACAACAGCAAAATACATTCAGTCGAAAAATTCTAAAATGTACAAAAACGCGCACAAATTAAAATTTTTCGAATAAAACTTACCGCTAGCCAACCACATCAAAGCGACGAAAACGGCAATTCGCCTAGCTGTAATACATCGCATGATACCATCATGCAATGTATTGCAGTGGGTCCTCAAAAGAAAAATTCCAAGAAAATTTTGCTCGAAACAAGAGAAAAAGACAGATACTCTCTACCTAGTCAAATACACACACAACCGTACACGGAGTGCGAGGAGAGAGTCGCCAGCATTGATGTGACGAGACTGCGTGGACTGATCAGTCGATGTTGAGTTTCGAAGCGAGCTAGTTTAAAAAGGAAATCGTGAGTGTGTGAGCCGTCGAGAAGAGATATAGCGGGAAGATAAAGGAAAAGCGTGAAAAAAAGTTTACGGCTTTTGGATTATTCGCAAGGAAAAATTCCCTCGTCTGTATTTTTTTTTTGTGTTTTCTTTCGTTTGCTGAAACCTATCCGTGCGTTTCGCGGAAAGTGTGCGCGAACATTTGTTCCAGGGAAATAAAGTTAGTTCTGACGAACGGTAGGAAGAAAATATAGAACGTTCGAGCGGCATTGTTGCCGTTAGCATCCTCCCTGTGGAGAACGAAAAATCGTCAGTTTATTGACTTTAGGTTAAGAATTTATTTACTTACCAGTGCTGTGTAAAATTCCTCACATTGAAATTAAATCTGTGGAGAACGAAAAATCATCAGTTTATTGACTTTAGGTTAAGAATTTATGTACTTACCAGTGCTGTGTAAAATTTCTCACATTGAAATTAAATCGGTGGAGAACGAAAAATCATCAGTTTATTCACTTTAGGTTAAAAGGTTTATTTACTTACCAGCGCTGTGTAAAATTTTCCACATTGAATGAATATGTGGAGAACGAAAATTAGTGAGTTTAGGGACTTTAGGTTAAGAATTTATATACTTACCAGTGCTGTGTAAAATTTCTCACATTGAAATTAAATCTGTGGTGAACGAAAAATCATCAGTTTATTGACTTTAGGTTAAGAATTTATCTACTTACCAGCGCTGTGTAAAATTTTCCACATTGAATGAATATGTGGAGAACGAAAATTAATGAGTTTAGGGACTTTAGGTTAAGAATTTATTTACTTACCAGTGCTGTGTAAAATTTTCCACATTGAATGAATCTGTGGAGAACGAAAATTAGTGAGTTTAGGGACTTTAGGTTAAGAATTTATTTATTTACCAGTGCTGTGTAAAATTTCTCACATTGAAATTAAATCTGTGGAGAACGAAAAATCATCAGTTCATTGACTTTAGGTTAAGAATTTATCTACTTACCAGTGCTGTGTAAAATTTCTCACATTGAAATTAAATCTGTGGAGAACGAAAAATCATCAGTTTATTGACTTTAGGTTAAAAGGTTTATTTACTTACCAGCGCTGTGTAAAATTTTCCACATTGAATGAATATGTGGAGAACGAAAATTAGTGAGTTTAGGGACTTTAGGTTAAGAATTTATTTACTTACCAGTGCTGTGTAAAATTTCTCACATTGAAATTAAATCTGTGGAGAACGAAAAATCATCAGTTTATTGACTTTAGGTTAAAAGGTTTAATTACTTACCAGTGCTGTGTAAAATAAATTTTCCACATTGAATGAATCTGTGCAGAACGAAAATTAGTGAGTTTAGGGACTTTAGGTTAAGCATTTATATACTTACGAGTGCTGTGCAAGATTTCCCACATTGAAATTGAATCTGTGGAGAACGAAAAATTAGTCAGTTTAGTGATTTTAGGCTAAGAAGATTTCATTTCTTACTCGTGCTGTGTAATTAGTTTCTCGGCTCGAAGACGATATTGTGAAACAACAATTGGTTCGTTCAGTGAAAAATAGTTTAGGGAAATTGTAACTATTCATCGACCACCTGTGAACGGAAAATGTGCTCAGTTATTGACATCAGTTAAGGAAAAGTTAATAATCTCACCTGCTGATTAACCAGGGAAATCCCGGCAACGTACCTGAAACCAATTGCTATTACATGAATCTAAGGACCACTCGCGGTGAATTGTGGTGTGTAAACTTTGTAACCCTATAATAAAACTCCGTTTTAATTCTTAAGTGAGGACAAGGACTAAGTAGGAACATATTTTATAACTGCCGACAAGTGAATGGTGATATAAAAAGTAAGCATAATAAAAAAAAAAGAATAAATAAAGAAGAAACAAAAAAAAATGTTTAATAAAGATAAAGTAAAAATAAAGATCTTTAATATAACAAAAGAGGCCAATGTGCCCAATACAAAAAAAGAGGTCAATGTACCCAAGTGAAAAGCTGAAGTTCAAAAACAATATTAAAAAAAAAGTGTGCCGCAGACGCTATAGGAGTCTTCTACATGGGGTGCACCCCCTTTGCAGCTGCTGAACGTGACAGCGTGGGACTCGTTTCAGGCCCCTACCAGCTCAGGGTAGTGGTCCTGGTTTAGTAGTGTTATATTGTGTATGAAGAATTTTTTTTAGATTTTATTTATATTTTTTTTTATATTAGATATATTTTTTTTTTTATATTTTTTTGAATCTCCTTTTCATATGTAATCGAGGACTAGTTAAGGTCTAGTATGTAATTCCTTCAGTGAGTTATATTGTTAGTCATCTTGTCCAGCTACAAACTATGATAATAATACTGATAATAGGATAATACTTCAGCTAGTAGGGTATAGGGTAGTTAAGATAAATATATATATAAGGGTCAAGGAAAAGGCCTTCTGTTTTAACCTGCAAAAAGGCCAAATGAGAAGCGGGGATAGAGAAAAAAAGAGGATTTATTTTTTTTTGCTTATATGCCTATAGAACTATTAAAAGCTTCAAAGTTGAGCAGTCTTATATACTCGTTTGACATTCTTTTTTTTTTTTGTTATTTTGTCCAATTTATCAATATTCGCAACATGAGTGAGTAGGAAACGTTGGGAAACGGCATGACGGATGGAGGCGGGGATGTAGTCACCTAACACACACGAATGGCGCTGAGCATTTCGATACGGCTTGGGAGGCTTAGCCAGGGTGGATGGGGCGATTGGGCCCAATATAACCCAAGGCCGGGGTCTCAACAACATGTGAGACTCCTATCTGTTCTTTCACTCTCTCTCAATTGTCCATTTGCTAGCGTCGTAAACTCTCCGGTGAATTAGCACTTGTTCGGCGTTGCTGAGGTCTTCTATTCTTCTTTTTGCAGCATATAAATAAAATCAATTTTCTTCTTCTTAGGTTTTCAGGCTCCACCATGAGAAAGAAGCCTGCACTAGATTTTTTTTTTGTCTGTCGGTCCGTCTGCAGTCACGACTACAATTTTTTCTTTTTTTTCTGTCCGTCCGTCTGTCTGATCAGTTATGTTGACGATTTTGCACAGCTTAACAAGCATCAAGGGATGTGGGTGGCAAGAACCACCCCAAGCCGGCTGATCGCTAGCGGCATATTTGCTGTGCAGCCACCCACGCTAATCCCGCGATGATTTTGTAATAAAGAGGTGTCGGATGCGGTATGTATCTACATTCAGGTACAAGTGAATGTAGGTAGATCTGTCGGCTGACAGGCTCTTCATTACAAATGGCGCCCACATTTTGGTTTTCTTTCTTTTCTTCGCACTTAGTCAAGCCTTTCTTGTTAGTGCACGTTCAAGTTTTGATTGATGATATTTTCTGGTCGCCCATTTGTCGTTACAAATGGCGCCCAATCCTGGTTTTTTTTCGCATTTAGTCAAGCTTCTCTTGACTAGAATGCAATTGCGTTTTTCAATGTTATTTTCTCAATTTTTCTTTGTGTTAGTATCACTATTAGATCTTTTCTTTGTTTTGTGAGACCTCAGTATGTTTTAAGCTGACGCAAGTGATTGGCCTGGCGTATACAAGGTGCTGGGTCTACGCAGAGCTCTTCTTGCTTCTGTGGAGTGCGTTACTCCCATGATAGCTCCCTTTTGGCACTCGTTAGGACCGACCTTGGTTTCGCGGCTGGGTCACTCGACCATGGTTCTGGCGGTATGTGCGATGGTAAACTTCCAAATTGCCTTCGGTCAAGTCTAGGTCAATTTGTACCTTAAACTTAACAGTTTCCTGGATTAAGTGCTCATCTCCTCGGCAGCATGTGAGTCTTGTGCGCGAGGCGTACCACTTTTGAAGACAAGCTTCGGCTCGTGGACGCCGAGATGACGACCACTTGGCAGTTTTACTTGCATGACGAGCTGGTCAGCTGACCCAAACCTGGCAAGTTGTTGAACGATGTTCTTCTTTTGATTCTGTCCTTGTCTGGGCATTGGTGTCAGCTTACCGGTTTTTGTGTGCAACTTCGCACCAGTTTTTTTTTTCGTTCAAACCCTTCTTCCCTTATTATTAAATTCAGTAACTCCTCTTGATGTTCAATAGTGTAAAGGTGAGTTGTTCGGTTTGCGGTGGTCAGTCAGCGTTGTGTGCGTGGCATACGTTGTTGAAATTAGTTCCGTGGACCTCTGCTTGTTCCAGGGAGAAGCCAGTATTTTGTTAAATTTCTATGTTGTTTCGGGCTGTGAGCTATTTTAGTTTTGGGTTTTGTAAGGCTGTTTTGAGGTCTGTATTGTCACAATTGGCATGCATGAGCTTTCATTTTCGTTGCTTCTCGTTAATTATTTCGAGATATTTATACATACAACCGGGTACTGCTTCTCGCCTGACTACTGGCAGCCACTGAATTGCTGACAACTCACCTCCGCCTTTGATCTGTTGACTTCAGTCTCTTGCCAAGTTGATGGACGTTGTCCGTCTTCTCTGATTCTTATCCTTGGGAAAAGAGTGTTCGTCCTGATCATCCTAACAATATGGACTAACCGAAGTGCATCGATGAGCAATATTCTGCGATGAGAGAGAGAGAGAGAGAGTTTTTTTTTAAATCCAGCTGGGCTGGAGAAGAAGAAGTTTTTGTGTGTGTTGAACGGGCGTACTGTCTTCGCCGATCCGTCATGCCAACACCCCTCCTTACAAATGATAAATGTACGGTATAAAAGCATTTTCTTATACATATAGATATTTGGCACAGCGACATTAGTATAATCGCATTTCGTTTTTTTTGCACAATTTTTGTTTGAGTTATTGCTGACATTGGTATAGATGATTTCTTTTTTTTATATATTAGGTTTACTTGGCACAACTTTTTCAGCTGAAGTATCTTCAGCACTAGTATAAGCGCAATTATTTTTTTTTATTCACATATACATACATTTGGCACAATTTGCGTGGGAATCATCTTTGGCCTTATGAGAGAGGCCTTGTGTTCGTTTCTTTTAGAGATACATAGATATTTGGCATAATTTTCGATCGCAGTATCATCGTTAGTCGAAAACGCACTTTGGGGTTTTTGCATTGGGTACAATCGTTACCTGAACTACTCTTGGCATTACTATCGACGCGATTTTTTTTAAATATCCAGTATAAGTCACGGGGAATTCTTCTGTTGATATCAACACCAGAGCATTACTTCGCGGGCTCTTTTTTTTTATTAATTTTATTTGTCATTGAGTTTCATACCAAGATGGACTTCTCCTTTTTATCACCGGACGAGCTTGAGGTTGAATTCGACGTGGGCAATCTTAGATCTGCTGACGCTAATGCTCGCCGTGAGCTCACGGAAATGTACGAGGCCGAGAAGTTGGAATCCGGTAGAGCACCCTTTAAGTCTCACGCCCATAAAAATCCAGCACGCGAATTAGAATATATTATCAGTCGAGTCGACGCTTTGAATCGTGACCTGAGTTCGGACCCCATCCGAACCGTCGGCGATCGTACGCGTTATACCAGTCAGGTGCTCCATGTACTCTATAGAGCCCAGCGGCTGCGTAATACATCTCCCTGTGTCCAGTCTGAGGCGCAAGCTTATGTCCAGACTTTGGAGGATATCCTGAGCCGTGTCGAATCTTCCCAGCCTACGACTGAGTCCGTGGCTGAGGGCGCTGGAGGCGTAACGCTCACAGTTCCTATGACTAGCACAGACAGTCAAGGGTCCAACCCGCTGACAGGTGCTAAGCCGAAAACAGTTTTGACCACGGAAGGCGCTGCGATGGACCTACCAGGACCTAGCTTGGGGAACGTTCACACTAAGCCTGCCGACTCGTACCTGGACTTTTCAATATTCGAAGAGCAGAGGACTCAAGCAGCTCCCACTGACATACCACACACGTTTGCTGAACCAATTTCGGCAAGGTCACGGATTCCGTCGATCAACGATCGGCTGGAAAGTTTGAATAGAGGTCCAGTCACTGGAGTATCTCCGCTGCCGAGACAAAGTAATACTGGATCTCGCGTACCACCTTTAGCGGGCTCGTTCGTTTCTCCGCTTAACATTCCAACTCATAATCGACAGCCAGGAGCGAGGGATCGTAACAGCGTATCTCACAGTCCTGTCTTCCGCTGGAAGTTACATTTTGATGGCACATCCAGCTTGGATGTGACAGAGTTCATATTTCGAGTAGAATCTCTGGCGGTACTGGAACAGGTATCCGCTTCTGAATTGTGTGCTGGGTTCCATATACTCGTTACCGGGAAAGCGGCTAACTGGTATTGGCTATATCTGCGAAATCAGCATACGCAATCGTGGCAAGAGTTACGTTCAGCACTCCTACGCGAATTCCGCAGGCAGGAAACTGACTACGAAATTCGTAAGGTAGTTGAGTCAAGGAGGCAAGGAATTAACGAGTCCTTCAGCGATTTTCGATTAGCCGTTCACGCGTTAGTGTCCAAAATGAGAATGCCGATTCCAGAAGCAGAGCTGGTGGAAATACTGCGACGTAACGTGAAACCTGCCTTACAGGAGGCGTTACTCCTCTATCAGACTGATAACGTGCTAGATTTGAGAGACCTGTGTAACCGATTTGAAAAATTATGGTCCGATATATTCTCTCCGCGAGCGGTCGCTCCGCGAGCCATTGAAGTTCCACCAAGGGGTGTTCATAATAATGCTCCGAGAGACATTCACCGATTCGCTAGATCTCGAGTGACATGTTGAAATTGCTCGGCGGAAGGTCATGTCTACGTCAACTGTCCATTAGGGCCACAGAGGGTCTTCTGCTATGGATGCGGTGCAGTGCGGGTACTTAAAACGCAGTGTAGCTTGCTTGTCGGGAAACCGAGGCAGGGGTCAAAATTTTGTAGGTGGCCAGCGCCGTTTGATTCCAAGCCAAACCTTCAGGCGCACGACAGAAGAAGCGGCTACCAACACCGAGCCCGACCGCTACCGTTAACTCCACGGCGTAGAGCTGTCAGCGATGTTACAGCGTTTCCAAAACTCAAGGCTCATGAACCCAGATCGGATTTTAAGGCGGTCAACAGTCTTAAGGTAAACACGTCTAACTCTTCCACTTAGACGGAGAATTCCACCACGCTAAGCACATCACATTTCACCACCTACCTGGAACCAGGTCCTTTCGAAAATTGTAGTTGCACCTCATCAGATGAAAACACTTCAACCTCCACCTCAGATATAGAGGGTGCATCGTTTTGTGGCAGCGAATTCCCACCGGTTTCAGGGTCCTTTTCTTCCAGGACTGTCCCACGCACACATAGGTACCTCAGCCTGCGCAGAGTCATAAAGGCTGCCATTGCCGAAACAGTAGTATCTGATGATGAGGATCCTTGGGATCCTCGTCCCTATGCCGATGTCTACATTCAGGGACAAAAGATACGAGGTCTATTGGATAGCGGTGCTAATATGAGTGTGCTCGGGGCTGGAGCAGAGAGTTTCCTGCGCAGGATGGGAATTTCGTTCCACTCGATGCCGTCTTCAGTTTCGACCGCTGATGGGCGGCAGCAAAATGTCCTGAGCCACATATGATGATGAGACTGCACATCGTTCCCTCTCTTCTTCAACATCTGTTCCTGGGAATCGACTTTTGGAAAGCGTTTGGTTTAAGACATGTCATGGTAAGTGAGCTACATTCCTTGCCAAAAGCCTCACCTTCTTGTTCGCTACAGCACGATCTTTCAGAGTACGATTCGCAACGTTTGCAAAAGGTGATCACCTCCTTTCCATCCTTCAGCCAGCAAGGCTTGGGTCTCACCACGTTGGTAGAGCATGAGATAGACACTGGTCTGGCGAAACCCATTAAACAGCGTTTCTATTCAGTGTCTCCGGCAGTGCAGAAATCTCTATATGACGAGCTCGACCGAATGTTGTCGCTAGGAGTCATTGAGGAGAGCCAGAGTTCGTGGTCGTCACCAGTCACTTTGGTTAAGAAGGCTAACGGTAAAGTGCGTCTCTGTCTGGATGCCCGAAAATTAAACTCCGTAACAGTCCCAGATGCCTTTCCGTTGCCTCTTATAGATGGCCTCCTCAGCAGACTCCAGGAGACAAAGTTCATCTCTGCCATAGACTTAAAGGATGCGTTCTGGCAGATTCCTCTCGCTGTGGGATCAAGAGACAAAACGGCTTTCGCAGTGCCGGGAAGACCCCTATACCAAGGTGCTTCCGTTTGGACTTTGCAACGCTCCGCAAACCATGTGCAAGCTGATGTGCAAGGTCATCCCTCACCAACTGCATGACCGAGTGTCTGTGTACCTTGACGACCTACTCATTACTTCCTCCACGTTTGACGAACACCTAAGGCTTCTGGCCGAGGTCGCGTCGTTGCTTCGCGCTGCCGGCCTGACAATCAACGTGGAGAAAAGTAAGTTTTGTATGAGAGAGGTCAGATATCTTGGCTTTGTGGTTGGGGATGGGTGCTTGCGGGCTGATCCCGAAAAGGTCACTGCTATTCAGAGCTTGCAAAGGCCAACAACTGTCAGGAAAATTCGAAGCTTTCTCGGAGTATGCGGCTGGTATAGGAGGTTCATCCCACAGTTCGCTACAATCGCTAGTCCTCTGACTGATCTTCTAAAGAAAATTATTAAGTTTGATTGGAACGAACAAGCTGAACTGGCATTCCAACAACTAAAGCAGTGTCTGATGACCGCACCCGTGCTCGCGAATCCGGACTTCTCCAGGCCTTTCTTCATTCAGTGCGATGCTAGCACTACAGGAGTCGGAAGCGTCTTGTTTCAGCGTTCTGTGAATGGGGACGAGCATCCCATCGCTTACATGTCACAGAAGCTGAACGCTGCTCAACGCAACTACAGCATAACCGAATTAGAGTGTCTGGCTGCCGTATTGAGTATAAAAAGCTTTAGGCCGTATGTGGAAGGACTGGAGTTTACGGTCATTACTGACCACGCTAGCCTCAAATGGCTCATGGACCAAAGGGATCTATGTGGCAGGCTGGCTCGGTGGAGCCTCAAAATCCAGGCCTTCAAATTCCACATCAAATACAGAAAAGGCAAAGACAATGTGGTGGCCGATGCTCTTTCAAGGTCATTTGCTGAGGAGGCAGTAGAACACCACACCGACGAGCTAGTTTATCCGGCTCAAATCAGCTCGCTCGATCTGAGCTCACCGGCATTCGAAGAAAAAACGTACATT
This sequence comes from Dioctria linearis, assembly GCA_963930735.1. Lineage (NCBI taxonomy): Eukaryota > Metazoa > Arthropoda > Insecta > Diptera > Asilidae > Dioctria > Dioctria linearis. Next base: position 73,180,594 of record OZ005740.1, on the reverse strand, counting down.
GAGAGAATCCAGCGCATCACATCGAATCCCAGCGGTTTCCGGAACTTACGAATTAGCGGTGGTAAAGTATATATCTCATTTTCGCTTCCAAATAACAACGTCTCAGGGGAGCAGGTTCAGTGGAAGCTATGGGTTCCTGATAATCTCACGGGCGATTTAATCAAATCAGAGCATAGTCCTCCTACGGCAGCACACTTCGGCTTCGCAAAAACTCTAGAAAAGCTACGCCGTCAGTACTATTGGCCGAGCATGGCATCTGAGGTACGTCAGTTCATAAACGCCTGTGAAACTTGTAAGATGGTCAAGCCGACCAATGTGCCTTCAAGACCTCCTCTGGGCACGATAAGGTCTACCGATCTGCCTTGGCAACGTATCTTCTGCGATTTTCTAGGTCCTTATCCGCGCAGCCGAGGTGGTAATAGGTATATCTTCATCGTACTGGACCACTTATCTAAGTTCGTGCTGTTGAAAGCAATGCCAGAGGCCACAGCCTCGCGGGTCATCAAATTTCTGCAGCAAGAAGTCTTCTTAATGTTTGGGGTTCCGGAAATGGTACATTCGGACAATGGTAGCCAGTTCATCGCAAAAATATTCGCTCAATTGCTAGACCGTTACGGGGTGAAACACATCTTCTCACCAGCCTACTCTTCTCAGTCAAACGACTCAGAGCGTGTCAGCCAGTCGGTCCTGGCATCGATCAGCGCCTATGTCGGAACGGAGCATCGGAATTGGGACGAACATCTGAGCGAGGTCGGCTACGCCATCCGCAACGTCGCGCATGAGTCAACTAAGTGCTCACCATATTTCCTGCTCTTCGGTCGACATCCGGTAACAAGCGGGGGCTCATATCAGCTCCTTCGAGAATTAAAGGCCGACTCCGACGGTTCCGTCGAGTGTGTGCCTGTCAACCAAAGGCTTCAGCTTCTGCGCGACGGAGTAAAGTTCCATCTCACAGAGGCGTATCGTAAGTACGCCGTTGGTTACAACCTGCGAACGCGGGAAAGAGCCTTTGTACCTGGACAGACTGTGTATGTCCGAAATTTTGTGCAAAGTAGCGCAGTCGATCGCTATGATGCTGCCAAATTGGCACCTAAGTTCATAAAAGCGACTATTGTAGAACGAATCTGGCGTGTTTCGTACCGTTTGCAGAATGCTAAGGGTCTCTCAATCGGAATTTTCCATGCTCAGGATATAAAGTCTTGATTAGATCTCGGTAGCCCTAAGAAGGCATCCGGCAAGCTTCACTTGTGAAATACAGGTTATCGCAAACCCTCTTATTACTTCCTCCGTGGTGGGTGATAAACCTCTTTCATTTTGTTACTAACCCATTCTGGGTTAGCCTCCACCGGAAGGATCCTATCTCCCTGACTTTCTTCAAGTTTCTTCCAACTAAAGGGTTTCCGAGAGGTGGTTGGTGTGGCTGAAGTCTCAGTGGAGTGTAGTTTTTATAGTATATTTTCTCTAAACTATCAAGTTTAGATGGTCTCAGCCATTGTTACTAACCCCTTCTGGGTTAGCCTTCACCTGGAGGATTTTACTTTCCTGTCCTTATTATTATTTTCCTACTTAGCTTTGCAGTTTATTGGCTCCGCCACCTATTAACACTGGCATGATGCTAAGTTTAGATACATATTTTATCTTTGACCCTCGATATCTCTCGTAGATATCGTAGATAAATAGAGCATAACCCAAACAAACATGTTAATACGATCTAGCTGCCAGATCAAAGGTTTAACTCATATTATTTGATCAAATTTGAAATTCGTATGGCCACTTATAGTGGTTAAATGTACATATACTCGTAGTTTTTAAATAATTAGTTTTTACATTGCAAATTCTTTTAGAAGACAATTTATTGAATCTCGTTCACAACAGTAAATTCCACATTCCGAAATTATGTAAATCATGATCAAGATACCTGGGAGCCACGATACAAAGATAACAATGTATGGCCGATTCGAGAGGAATTTTTTGTGTTGCTACGTCATGAGGTGACTAAAGTCATTTCCATATTTAATAAAACATTAGTATCTTCATTTAAATCACTTCGGGAAAAGTAATTATGTGCCAGTGGGAAAGCAAAGAAATTTTCAATAGAAAATGTGTTTCACTGTGATAAGGGCGATTGAAATTGAGACGAACAAATATCTGACAATTGTCGCCAATGGAAGCAAGGAACCGAATGACAGATTTTCCGTCCATACCTTGTTAATCTTTGTATCATGTCTGGATGCATTAATTTGTTTCGGGAACATCACATAACTTTCATCAGCTGTTAAAAACAAATCATGGATTGATTGATAGCATGTTTGCCACAAATGTGGTCTGTCACTTCTATCCTTCATCTAGAGTGATATGATCAAAACGATGTTCAATTTGAATCTGATTCCTTTAAATCTTACATATAAGGATTTACATTCTTAGTTATGTATTTGGTAGGTGCGAAATAAGCAATTATAATAAATGCTTAGTTATTGTCTGTATTATCAGGAGTTTCTCCATGCTGATTTTGGGAATCATTGCTGTTTTCAATATGTAATTGAGGCCCAAGGATATTGGCGAAATGTATTGGTGTACTCGAACCTATACCAATAAAGTTATGAGGCAATATATCATTTATTACTCCATCAACCGAAATCATGTACTATCATGTTGCAGACGGTTCCTCGATCAGATTTATTATTTGAAATTATTCTTGAGAGCTCCCTAGATATACTTCAAATTTCGATTTTTTTATTTTTTTAGTCCGTTCCAGTTTATCAAGTACTTCCTGACACTCTCGTACAAATATTGAGTTTTTACAATGTACCTACTTACAGAAGGCCTGTAGTGTATGAACACTCCTTACCCTTCCATTATTAATTTTCTTGAAATAAATTTTCTAAAAATTATTATTACCCTTGCTGATTAATATAAAAGTAAAAGGATGGAAAACTAATTAAGCTTTTAACGGTGCTGTTTGCCTTTCACAGACAATTTGATGAATACGCCTTCTTTGGTAAAGACAAGCAGGCAAGCACAGCAGTCTTCTTGTTTGCAATTTTTGACTTTGGATCAGAGGAGAAAAATTGCAAAACAGCTGCTTGCTTGACTTTAGATTTCACCAGCTTAATCATGATGGATATTAAATATGTTCAAAACAAAGTAATTCCTCCAATTTACGCGTTTATTTGAGAAGAGAGAGAGACATTCTTTAAAATTAAATTAAGTGGTAAAGATATGATTTTCGATCAAATATGGCAATGAACGGAACCGAAAGCATTAGTGGAAGCTTTTTTATGCAAGTAATATTCACATGAAATGTAATTCGATTGAAAATACTTAATGAAAAATGTGTAGAGTCGGCGCGTTATGAATTGGATAACCTACCACATCTCGTAACCATAGAACACATTGGTGTGATTCATTCGAAGTTTTATTCTTCCTAAGGTTTTGGGGGGTACCCGGCGGGATTGCAGGTCGTCTGTGATTAAGTTGTGTATCCACAACAAGGTGTGACTTCAGTGGGTTCTTGGTCACATGGGAATCATAGGAAAGGAAATGGCTGCCCTCTTAGCTAAGGTTGATTCTGATTCTCCCTTCCTTGGACCGGAACCCGCCGCAGGCATTGCCACCTTTAGTGTTGGGTCTCTGTTCATAGAAAGCATCAGCAGAGATGGGAGAGCCTGAGTACCTGCAGGTGCACCAAACAATTTCTTGATGGCCAAATAGGAATATTTCTGATTTTCTCATGGGACTCGGAAGGAAAGAATGTAGAACAAGGGTTGGCATCATCACCGGCCACAGCTCGCTTCAGGCTCATCTAACAAGGATGGGAGTTGTATCTGTAGATAAACTGAAAAATTTTCGTCACCAAGACCTGATGGACTTCATTAAGAGGCCTGAAAGACTTTGATGATAGGGTGTCTAGCAGAATAGTGGAATAGGCCGCTTTGGCATCCGTGCCTGGGATGTCTCGTGCCCTGTCTTAAAAAAAGGTTTCAGTCGATGGAGTTTTATGTTTGGGTCATCTATAAATAACCGGCCAAGTGCGGAGTTGTAATCGCGCACGAAGGGTTCTGTACAAACGTACAAAATTAAATACTATGTACTTTTTATTCATTTTTTCAAATGAGAGTAGGCGTCAGGTGAAAAAATAATGCTGTCATTTGAAAAAATAATAACAATGCTGTCATGTGTAAAAAAAAATGCCTACTTACAATGAATCAGAATAAAACGCGGAAAAAATCACGTTTCTTGTATGGGGGCCCCTTTAATTTTTAATTTCATTTAATATTTATTATTTGTTGTTATATCTCCAATAGAAAAACACAGTTTGTGATAATTTAAACTGTCTACCTAATACGGTTCATAAGATACAACCTGGTGAAGGATGGACGGACAGCGAAGTCTTAGTAATCGGGTTCCCGTTGTTACCCTTTGGGTAAGGAACCCTAAAAAGCAATGTGTGATTTGTTTGTTCGGGAGTTGACATGCTTGTCTATCCTATCAGATTGCGTAATTATGCTACAGAGGTTACCTCCACTCTCTCGTAATTTATGTAATTTTTGGAGATTGAGCCTGTTTTTATCCGCATTTCCTTTATTTTTGCTGAATCATGTCTGAGACCAGCGGCGGATTTCCCTATAGGCCGAGTAGGCCCGGGCCTAGGGCAGCAGATTTAGGGGGCGGCAAAATGTTTGAATGATTTTTGATTTTTTCTTCTAGTTGTGGGTATTTCATTACATTTTTATACTTTTTCGTTTTTTTAAATAAAATAATTCGTTGGAAAGTGTTATTTTTAATTCTACTCCATTTTTTTCAAATCTACTCCGATTTATGAGGCAGCCTACTCCGCTAATTCTAGCCTGGGGTCCCTTCACTGGATATAGATCATTCAATTTTTGGTGTTTTACAGGGAGTTGTGAGATTTTGTAGCAGATGGTATTTAGATTTTGTTTTCTTGGTGGAAAAGCGAGCAGTTTTCATTGTATAAACGATTCATCAATCGCTTGAGGAATTTCGTGCCCATGTATTGCATTCCATATTGACATAAGTTCTATTATAATTGTCAAAGGCACTTTCATAGCCCAAAAAAATAAGAGCATCCTTTAATGAGCCTAGTTGGTAAGTATCCTATTATTCCGTCGAATACTGTTTGATTTTAAATTTGAATTTTCCTTACAAGCGAACTTTGCATGATGAAAAACCATGACAGCTGGGGTGAAAGTAATTTGACATTATACAGTTTTCAAGATGGCGGAAAAGAAATACTTGAGAGAATTTGATAAATTTATTCTGGAAAAATGAGATTTTCTGGGATCATTTGCATTACATCATTTGCCAACACCTTCCTCTGCCTTTTCTTGGGTTTTTATCATTCTGCTACCTCTTTTATTGCTATAAATTTCCAATATACGCAAGGCTTTACGCTTCAATGCCATTTTTTAAATGAACTTGCATGCAAGATGATAATACATCAACCAAACTGCCTTCTGCTGTCAAGTTAAAAATCGCGTTGGAAGGGAGGTTTGCATGCAAGCATACTATCTTGTGTAACCCCTGGGTTAGGGCGTTTATGCCAGCCCTCCTATTTGTCGACAGATTTGAATAGGTCTTCCCCCTCTCTCTCCCTCTCTCTCTTCCCTACAAAAAAGAATAGCTATACAAGTTCCTCTTCTCTTCTTACAGTTTTTAATAGAATTATAATGGAACGTCATTATATTCCTTTCCCGGATGTTTAGCATTGGCCAGCGACTTAATAGCGAATATTGCTTCAATTATGGACTGTGCTGATAATTAAATTCAGAAATGATCCACGTTTTCTTCTTCTCTTATGTCTGCTTAGTGTTTATTCAACCTACGAAGGTCATTATTTTTATAATTATTATTATTTGTGGAGAGATGAACATACATCTAGTTACAGCGAACTATAAAATCGTTTGTGACATTACCGCCAAATGTCCTAAGGCGCCCATTCGATCTTAAGATATTTTATAAAGCCTTTGATGCTTTTGGGTTGGAGCCATTTTTGCGACATCTTCTGGCAGTGGAAATGTCTCAGCCTTATGCGGCACAGAACTTCACAGTCGCACAGGAAATGTTCAACTGTTTCGTCGTGTTCCATACAGAATCACCAGGGCTCATTGTCCATTGTCGACCTTACCCTTATTTTTAAGATGATATCTAAGAGGGTAGTAGTGCCTAGTAAATAAGCCCGTTATGATTCTGAAAGGTTGGCAGAAATGAAACTTGAAAAATTATATATATACAAATCCACCGACATAGGCAGACAAATTTGAAAAACATTAATAATAGACTAGATTAATAAAAACAGGCATATGCGAATTCACAGCCTTTCCTAAGATTTAAATTGTACAATAGCAATAAAATAACTTAACAAACATAAAATGAATAATTAAAACATACAAGCTACAATAGCAATAAAAATAACTTAACAAACATAATATGAATAATTAAAACATACAAGCTACAATAGCAATAAAAATAACTTAACAAACATAAAATGAATAATTAAAACATGCAAATAATAACTAAGCAAATATAGAATAAATAATCAAAAATACAAACCTTACAAAATAATAAATAAATAATGCCTAATACGAACTCGGCTTAAACACTAACGCTAGCAGCGCCACTGAACAAAAAGACAGTGAAGACGGGAAGCAGCGATTCTGACGGACGAACGTCACTTGTGTTTTTGTACCAGCGGCAACGTGACATGTTTTCTTTGACGACGTACAAAAACAGGAAAAAATCAGTTTTGATCCGATAAACAGAAGACGGCAAGGGATAGTCATCCTCATCTGACGACGCCGTGTAAATGATAACAACAAATCTAGAACTATATTTTCGGTCTAAGGAAGGCCAGGATGCAAAGGCTAAATTTTTGCTACGTCCCACCAGGAATTTCAACTTGTGAGTCACGCCGCTTACCGGAACTTTGAGGACTGCGCCGAGGGATATCCAGGCAAGACAGTTAAAAGACCATTTAAAATACCTAAATAAAAAAAAGGAATAACTAAAATAAACCATCAGATAAGTTACTTGAATTTATACAACATAACTTGAGAACTAACCTAGCTTTTAGTGTACTCGTATTTTGAATTTATTTAATTTGAATTTATTTATTTACATATACATATAACTAGTATACATATATTAGTGGCAATGCACCAGTAAGACAAGTATCTTTTATTAGGCACATGTTAAGCAAAAAAAATAAAATTATATGTTCCTATGAACTAGAGAAATCCAGAGCTAACTATAATTAAATACATTGGATTTATCTATGAAATTTAATTTAAAACGAAAAAATAATAACTACAGTTCAGTTTCTACTAAACTACAATAAAGCATTTACAAAAAATCATAAAGGGTTTCAATGCACCATACTACTAACTAAATCTAGACTAACTGCCGAGGGACATAGCGGACACATACATAAAATTAGTAAATCAATTAATATACACGTAATTCTGAAAACTTTAAATGCTCAATGATGAGTTGCTTGATCGAGGAAAGTTAGCCTGCCCAAACGGATCGTTTAATGGAAGCAGGTAGGGAGTTCCAAAGCTTGATTGTATGAACGAAGAACAGACGCTGAGAAGTTAAGCAAGAAAATCTGGGCAATATTAGATTACAATTTCTGTTAGAATTACCAAAATTGAGAAATCGAAACAAGTATGCTGGACAGCGAAATTTCAATAACTTGACCAGTACAACAAGATGCCGATAATTTAAGTAACAAAAAAGGTTACAACCAAATACGGAGTTAATAAAAGGCGACACATGATCAAATCTGCGTAAATTAAATATGTATCTGATCATAGCATTAAAAGCCATGGAAAGTTTATGTGAATTAATATAATCTAGACTTCAAAACCAAAGGTGAGAACAGGAACAAGAAGTGATCGGCATAAGAACAACCTTGTAGCCGTAGGTGTAAATTTACTAGAAGCCCACAGAGACCGCAAAGAACCATAGACTTTACGAATTATAGACGAAATGTGATTGTCCCAGGTTAAAGTATTGTTAAATATAACTCCAAGATTACGAGCAGTTTCTACAAAAGGAATTATTTCCCCTCCAATAGTAATAGGAGAGAACCCAGAAGTGTCAATATTGGTTCTGCTTATTAACAAACAGTTAGATTTACTTGCATTAAGCTTCATTCAGGTCATTGATTACAGTCCAGTGAAAAATCCTTTGTAAATCGTCGTTAATGCAACTAGTTCCATCTTCAATGAGACCAAGTGGTCTTGACAGGTATAGCTGAGCATCATCAGCATATAGGTGTAGCCTACTATGTGATACACACTCAACGACATCGTTAATGAGCAATGAGAAAAGTAATGGACCAAGAATCGATCCTTGGGGGACACCGCAACCAACTCGCAACAGCGACGAAGAAGAACCATTGCAGAAGACATTCTAAAATCTATCAGTGAGGTAATTAAAAATCAAATTAAATTTTGTAATTAACTTTTTGCAAAGGAGATTATGATTGACTACATCAAATGCCTTAGAAAAGTCCAACAAAACTAAAATTGTAATATAATAGGCATCAATTGCCTGCCGTATATTTTCCGAGACATTTAATAGCGCTGTTGAGCAACTGTGACCGGGCCTAAATCCAGACTGAAGCTCATAAGACCGTGTTCATGTAAATATTTAGAGATTTGAACGGAAACTAACTTCTCAAAGACTTTTGATAAGACTGGTAATACACTAATGGGACGATATTCACGGAGGTTGGCATTTGGGGTCTTAGGTATAGGGCTGATTTTGGATTTTTTCCAGGCATCAGGGAAGCGAGAAGTGGTAAGACAAAGGTTAAATATATGAGTTAGGGGAACAAGAATATAAGGTAAGCAAATTCTAATGAATCTAGGAGAAATTCCATCAATTCCTGTGGCTTTAGATTTTACACGAAGAAAAGCGTCGAGTACTTCATCAGGATATACACTGGAAAAACTGAAAGATGAGAAACTGCGGGTGGAGTGAGTTAGGGAGTAATTTAAAGCAGAAAAAGTGGAAGAAGTAGAAGAACTAGTGAATGAAGTAAAGAAATTATTAAGCTCTTCAGGATCAGGTAAGGGATTTCTAACAGTTTTTGACTTAATACCGATAGCTTTAAGATTCTTCCATAAAACTTTAGACGGCAAATTGACTCTGAACTTAGTTGAGTATTACTTCTTCTTAGAGAGACGTATAGAACTACTTGCCCTATTACGAAGGCTTCGATAGTCCTCCCAAAATTCCGGAATCGTAAATCGCTTCCACCTAGCATATGCAATATCTCTAGAAGACATTAATTGTCTAATGTGTGATGTAAAGCAGGGGCATTGCGGATTAACAATATTCTTTGTAACGAAGGGGATATATTTGTTATGAAAATAGTTCAATGAGTTATTAAAATAATCAACTTGATCATTAACATCAACCATACTATAAACAGCATCCCACGAAAACAATCGAGCTTCGGAATCAAAAGCTTGAAAATCAATCAAACCGTATGCGAAATATGAAAAGGTGTTTGGTGAACATACTTTATCAGGAATTAAATCATATGTAAAGATAATAAGATCATGATCCAATATACCTGGAAGTGATATCTGATTACAAAATCCAACAAGGGGAAGGTTGGACGTAAGAAAGATAACAAGTAGGGAAGACGAACTGTTTGAGAAATGTGTAGGTTCGTGATTTGCACGGTGCAGACCTAAGGCATCAATTGTTAACTGAAATGTGTTTGTCAGACCAGAAGGAGTAAGAAAATTTAAGTTAAAGTCACCGCCAATAACTACATGTTGATACTGTGGCACTAAATAAGATAGGTCCGAAATAAATGCCTCAACAAAGACAACATCTGGCGGTTTGTAGACTGCTCCAACTAAACATTTACCCAATCCACAGGCAACCTCACAGAATATATACTCAACACCCGAGTCACTTCCACTACTCAATAAAACCCTACATTTAAGAGACTTTTTTACAAACATCGCCACACCACCTCCACGACGCCCAATACGATCCATACGAAATATTCTACGATCTGATAAGCTAATTTGGGTATCATGAATTTCTGGTTCAAGCCAAGTTTCGGAAATGAGAATAATATCGAATATTGACTCGCGAAAAATTTCTCGGAATTCGTCAATCTTTGGTAACAAACTTCTGGCATTTAAATGACAAAATTTAAGCCCGTCAGATTGTTTACTCAGAATATTTAATAAAATACGCAGCTTATCGGTCTCGTTCATGGAATCATCACAAGGCATTAAAATATAAACAGAAAGATCCGACAGGACACTTTCCCGGCCATAACAACTTCATAAAATTACAACGTGAAAAGTATTTCCAATAAAACCACTCGGCAGTATAAGTGTAAAGAAACATAAATCTGCAATTAAGTAAGTAAGATAAAAAGAAAAACTTGAAAAAATTACAATAATAAAAACCAAAATAATACATATACAAAAGCAAATGAAATCATCATGCAACTCAAACTCCAGCTGGAAGTTCATCCAAATTAGCAATAAGTTCAGCTTTGTCATTGACGTTTCGATGAATAAGTACCTTACCAGACCGGGTGAAAACCGCAGCTATACTTTTCTTACGTTTGAGCTCAAGAGCTTTACGAAGAATTGCATAATTATTACCAGTTAGGCTCTTATTAATGTAAATGGCCTTTGCATTATCTTGCTCCGTAATACCAACATCGGATAAACTTAAATATGATAAATGCTTTTTGGAGGCACGACGAGCTTTAATTGTTTTCCTGACAGCATTAAGAAGCATGTCTTTGTCCCGCGGGCAAGTAAATTTAACTATTATAGATGACTCGCCAGTCTTAGCACTAATTCTTTTTGTGCGAAATATTTGCACAGGTGAAGGAGGACTATTTAGCCCAAGAGATTGACAGAGTGTGGTGAAAAGAACTAAGAGGCTTTCATCTTTCAGAGCTGGAACCCCACTAAGAATTACGTCGGAGGGCAACTGATAACACTCGACAGAATCAAGGCGATTATTAGCAGAGCACAATTTAGTTTGTAAATCCACTATGCTTTGTTTAAGTTCATTGAACTTTTCATCAATCACTTTCAACAGATGAGACTCCAAATTGGCAACATATAATTTAATGTTCTGTGTAACATTTTGAATTTCACCATCGAATGACGTTTTTAATGAAGAAATTGTTTTTTCCATTTGCGCGTTAAATGTAAACATTTCAGCCTTGATGGTAGCAGGAACGCTTGCGAGTAATGGAGATGTCACCGTAATTTGACAACAATGGAACCTCCGATGCGATGTGTGATGTGAAAAATAAATTCAACAATATATCGGAAATGGAAAGGAACTTTACAAAAACTTCAATAACTGAGTTTAAAGCTAAGCTTAAAACATTAAAATTCTACTGGAGCTTGCTAACGCGCTCTACTCTCTAGTACACATGACACTACTACCAAATTGAATTTATATTGTTAGAAATTACTAACCCCCTAGCCTAATTATTTTGGGAGCAGGGCGGCCGCATAGGGTTCTTGTTTAAGTGAATATTGTCAGAGTTGTGAAATTGCAAACTGCCAAAGGCAAAATATTAAATTCATAGTCTGACTCGGCTTGTTTGTTCTTATTTTTGTACCATTCGTAGGGTACACCCCTTACAATTCTTAACTCCTTTCTGCTAAGTGTGACGAATGCTTTTGTCCTCTGTTTGCAAGTACTTGACAAAGTTCTTCACTTGTATCAGCCCCGGGATATTTTCACAGTAAGCGTTTTTAATTCTGTCATCAAAAGTCGGATCTGAGCTGTGAGGTGACTACCATTGGTGTCCAAAGACATATTTAGAGCTAATAAACAGAGATCTGGCTCCTTCCTGCGAAGGTGATACTAATCGTTGATCAGACACTTTCCATCCTAACTTTTTATATATCTTTTTCTGGAACAAAATGAAAGCATGGTGCTAATCCGCGTATTGTTCCATATTCCACTTTATCTGTAAAGCTACTAATTTACTTTGTTTTATCACGCCAAATACTTCCGTCACTTGCCACATTTTTATACCCTAGATGAAATCTAAAGGAGTATACTAAGTTTGTCATTCCGTTTGTAACACCTCGAAATAATGATGGTAGAGCAAAATGGATTGGACACCCACGCATAATATTAAAAGTTATTTTGATTTTTGCATGTCCGTCCGTCCGTCCGTCTGTCCGTCTGTGCGCACGATAACTCGAGAACGCGTACACTTAGAGAGCTGAAATTTTGTACACGGACTTTAAAAAAAAAGTAAAATTAAGTTGGAAAATGAGACAAATCGGGCAACTCCTTCGTGGGGTTGCCATACAAAAATTCCGTTTTCCGTTATATATTTGAACACTGCCTGAGAACGAGTAGCCGTAGAGAGCTGAAATTTGGTACATGGTGTTTTCATGGTACTAGCAAATAAAATTTCAAAAATGGACTAAATCGGGCAACCCATTCTTGGTGTTGCCATATAAAAAATTAGGATTTTTATGTATACTGTGAAAACGACCAGTCCAAGACATTTTTATTGTACTAAAAACTTCTTCAGAATATGAAATCCTATAAAATTAGTTATAATCATTTTTTCTGTCCGACGAACTGTTCTAGAAATATATGCGAAAAACCACTGCAAAAATCAAAATTGCTCAAATGGGTACCCATACGAAATGTCATACGGGCATTCATCTAGGGTATCATAAGAATTGGTCTTAGACCAATTCTAGCTTTTCCACTTGTTTTTTCTTTACTTTGCTCATCGCTAGGGAAGTTGTTGATGGTATTCTTCAGACTCCGCTGTTTTTGTAAATTTTTTGTTATGTTTCGCCAGTTATTTACTGTTGTTCGATTTGCATTTGGACGAAACCTTTGCCAAATACCAATTGTTTGATACTAAGTTGTGATACAGAAATCGTAAAATTACCACAAAATCCAGATTTTTCATCTGTTTGGAGCAAAACGGTAATGCTTACCAATAGATTTTTAGACTTTTTCCGATATACTTTTTATCTTCAAGTGAACTAAGTAAACTCTGTGCTAGATATCTAAGCGTCACTCCTCTAGCTAATTGATACCATTAGGTGTAGCATATTTAAAAGCTATTGATGAACAAGTCTAAGCAAGGAGCCAATCTAAATTCGACGACTAGTGTTCAGTCCACACATATAATCCTTCGATGCAGCTTCCTTCCCAAATTATGTTCCTAAAAGAATAAAACAAACGAAAACACAAAGTACCTATTCAAAATTTATTACAAAAAAATACTTATCTAAAGGGATAACAAACTCCCATCTGCAGACCATTTCACGTCTGGAACAAACCTGAAGACTGCAAACCGTGCTTTTCTATAGCACACTTAGTCTAAAAAACAATTAAAAAATCATTATTAATAAATAGATAAAGTATAATTAACCAAAAAACTTACCATTTCTTGAACAAATCCTACTTCCCTCCGATTATTTACATTGACATGTCAAAATGTCAACACATCGCTCCATATGTTCTCGCCTTCGCCGCAGTCAGAGTTCAGTGCAGCGTTAATGGTCCCACAATGACGTTAATGTGTGACGCCGCCGGCAAAGTTTAACAAACCTTGAAAACGAGCGTTGCCAAGGCAACCCATCATGAAGCCAAAACGTTGCGGTTCGCTGCGGCTATAAAAAGGCGACGAGCTGCAGCACAATCACCCATTCCCAATTCAGAATTTGATCTGAAAACATCAGAATTTACTCTGATTTTCCAAATTATCCAAACCAAATCTTGTTTCCATCCCACACCTAAGTAGGAATTTACTCCTACTGCAGAAATTTAATTCTGCTATTTCCATCCCACACCTAAGTTGAAATTTACTCCTACCGCAGAAATTTAATTCTGCTTATTTTTCATCTCCCACCTGAGTAGGAAATTACTCCTACTTTTTTTTCTATTTATGAATTTTATTGGATTTATCATTGAAATTAATTTAGCTTAGGATAGTATAAGTGTTGAATTTTTATTTGAAGTATATATTATAGTAGTAGGTTAAGAAAATTGAATTTGTGATAATAGTTTGTAAGGAATATATTGAATAAAAATTTTTATATTTGAATTGTTAATGGTTGAGTTATCCTTCCACAACCGGCACCCCCCTTTAGCTTGAGCACAGATCTCACAACTAGGAAATATTCATTCAAAACGAAATCCTGCGGAGATATTTATTTGGAAATGAAATTATCGAAAGCTAATTATGGTAGATATGACCAGACTGGTTGTATAAACATATACTTGAAAGGCGTAAATCTATAGTAATATCTTCTATTCAATGCATGGAAACTATCGAGATGTTCTTTACAAGAGCATCTAAAAACTATAAAATGGCTTAATACAGAAGAACTGGAAAGAAGTTCAAGTTACATCAAAATTGTACAAAAGACGGAATTCTGCAAAGAAAATAAAATAAAGTAATCAATCGGAAGAGATTGAAACAATGTTTCTGGCGGTAGAGCTATAATTAGACTTGTTTTTCAAAGAAAAAAAATCGTGTCACTCGTAGAGAACTATTGTCATCAAGTAACGCAATTCAGTCGGACTTCTCCATTGCACTTTGAGTAATCTGAAAAACTGTTTACTTTTTTGTGTGTGTTTATTTTATTAAATCCAATTGCTGGTTTGCTGCAAGCAAAGTATCTCATTTTTGTGTTCTCACTGAAAGGACTGAATTTTTCGGATTTTCTACAAACCATCAGTATTCCTTTATCGCCATTTAGAACGGTTTTAGATTTACCAATTGAACAGGACTAAGTGATTAGTGATGTGCGGGCTGCTTCTAAGGACAACGTCGAATAATGTGGAATAGTCGTGCTTGGAAATCATAAGACTATTTGTTAATATCAAATTACCCACATACTTGATATTACCTGCACAAACTTCTCTATATTGAGGATAAAACTGATAAATGTATTTAAATATCTAACTTACCGCTATATTCTCAAAAACGTTTATATTATATATTTTAAAAGAAAGTGGTGTTCCACATGATCGAACATATTACATGTTCACCAATTCTAATCTATTTGTGCTCCCCGATTTAATTTATTATAAAAATAGAACGCTATAAATATTTGCATTGCACCATTCTTGGAATCCGTTTATAGGGAATAACTATACTTATGGGTGTATTTTGTGAAAATTATGGCTAAGGCATAAACTTAAAGCGTATTTTTTATAATAAATAATAAAGTTATATTGTTTTGTCAATAACTTACTTGAAATCGATTTCTAGCTGTGAGTTTACTTTTCATTTTGGGATCAAGGATTTATATATTTTTTATAAATTCTGAATGTGACATGTATATATGGTATAGTATATATATAGTGTGTAGTATATGTAATGAAAACGATAAAGTTACTCACAGAAATGAACGTCGGAAATGTGAGCTATCTGACTTATTTAGCTTTAAGTAAAAGTTTTCGCTTATTTAAGAAAACTTTGACTTCTCTGTAGCATTTGAAAAAGGCAATTTCCTTCACAACAATCCACTTCAAATTGGTATCTGTAACTACTCTGTGAAACATTTATATACGATATGGGTGGGGCATATAAATTATACCTTACGTGTGCAACTTTGTCATGTTATTTTAAAAAGAGCATACCAGTCCCAGGTAATAACACGTCTTCATACATACCCTGATAATTTCCATAGACAAGATACGAACAAAATTCATTTGGAGTAAATATTTATAAATTTATTCCCACTGAAGAAGAAGCTCCCCCTTTTAAAATTGAAATTGATCCTGTAGCAAGCACGAGCCGAAGTAATAAAGAACCGCACATTGCTTTTATACGCTTATTGTTGGAAATATTATCTACCAGTTCGTGTTGTCATAGATGAGAATAAATAACAACAATTTTATTTTTTATTTATAATATAATCCTGATATACCTAAATAAGTGCTAAAGCAATTGCTCCATAATGCAAAATTTACATTAACTAAATACTTCACGATTTATAATGAAGTTATTTCGAACTTTATTGAACTGCTGAAACGACATCATCATGATACTTTAGCTAGGCACAAATAATATTGTTCATGTATAGATATTAAACAGTTCTTAGTCACTATATTTCACAGTCATTTTAAAAATATTGATTAAATTTAATTAAGTTACCAAATTTGCCACAGTTGTTGCTTATTTATTAGCAAAAACATCACTTTTTTTAGATCAAGTGTCCGATAAATATGGTTTGCACAAGTTGATTTCTTTCACGCGCCCTGCGGTACAATAATGTAGGAATCGCACGTTATTTCAGTGCTAACCAAGCAAACATTTGGATGAAAAATTTTCAGGGCGATATGTGGTTGATATTGCCAAAGTATCTTCCACGCGAAATTAAAGCAAATATGCAGAAATCATTTCTTCCTTCTATTGCGATAAGGAGAGGAAATTACAAACTATTTTGTTTTCTTATTTTCAATGTGGAAGAAAAAAGACAACAGCTTCGCTTATTTGTCATAACTATGGTAACAGAACTTATCATTTGTTAAAACGCGTCATTGACTGCATGACAATGATTAATTTGTAAGTTCACTAGTGATAAATTAAAGTGTTTTAAAAGAAAAAGGAGATTATCTTGGTAAGTATCTTGTATTATCAATAAGATATTATTCAGTTTCATATATACTTAATATTATTATCGTGAAAAAGTGGAAGATTAAATTTAAGATGTCACGGCATTCAGTTCGGGCATCCAGTAAAAGAGAAGCATTAGGGTTTGTTGAAAATACAATATTGGGTATTCCTACAAGAAATGAAGCAGATGTAAGAACGAGCCCTTCCTTCAAGCGATACTGAAGCGTTTAGTAATACTGAAATTAGTATGCAAAATGATTTAGAACCTTTGTTACATATTAATAATAGTTTAGATAATTTACAAAGTACTTCATTCATTGAAGAGGACATTCTTCAAAATTTTGAATCTTCCAGCAGTGCTAGTTCTCATGATAATTTAATTTTGTGGAAAATTTCTCTCATTAGGCTGTGAAGCATTATATTAGTAATGAAGCTGTTAATGAACTATTGCTACTTTTAAGAAAAATATATGTTGATGTGCCAAAAGGTGTACGAACTCTCAAAGGAATACGAAGGAATTTCTGTACGTTGCAAATGACGTCGAGAAGTTATATACATTATGGGTTAAAGGATGCACAGACGGATTTTATTCATAATAATAAATATAATACAGAGGAAATTTCACTGGATTTCAACATTGATGGCTTACCAATATCTAAAAGTTCCAATAAGCGAATATAAGCAATTTCGTGCAGCATTTTCGGAACGTCTGAGGTGTTACTGATTGAAGTCCATGAAGGATACGCTAAGCCTGCAAGCTCAAATGAATTTCTGTCCCCGCTAGTGGAAGAATTAGCAATCTTAATCGACAAGAGATTTGATTATAAAAGTAAACACTTCACGATAAAAGTTTGATGTTTCATTTTCGATGCAGCGGCAAGATCATTTGTTCTAGGGACAAAGGGACATACAGGGTATTAGTCTTGTATTCAGACACAAAGGCGAATTCCATAAGAACCTCCTAGTGTTTCCTATGAATATGCAACGAAGGAATCGTTTAGGGCAAGATCACAACGTGAGTTTCATAACCAAGTAGAGTGTACAGCTCTTGAACTATTCCTAATAGAGATAATAAAGCAAACAGCATTTGATTATATCCACATGATATGTCTCGGTGTCATGAGTACTCTATGGAAGTGCTGGACCGAAAAGAAGGGAGAAAATTATTCACTTTCTAGCTGGAAACAAAAGCAACTATCGGAAACATTAATACATTTAAAAGACTGCATTCCTCGTGAGTTCAACAGACGTTCCCTCATTTCAATTCGGAATATCCACCTTTAACTTTTTTTACAGGAAGGCACCCTTGCACTTCAACCCAAATTAGAGCCCACACTGATGCAAGCCACACGTTGGAGGATATCCAATGCGTGCAAGAAATCACAGGTGGCGATGCTGCATCAGCGTATTGTAATACCACAGATTCCCATGAATTACAGGTGGACATGGCAGAGCAAATAAATGAAAGTGTACTAGTTTTAGCACCATCCGATATTGATACGATATTGCAAAATATACTAAAAGAACTCAAGGAGTTAAAAGAGTCAACGAAAGATGTAATAAAAAACAAACGACTGAAGTAATTACATTCAGAATTGAAGTTGGAAAATTAAAAAACAACGAAATTTAGCGGTATTTGTCCCGAATCAAACAAATTTGCTACCCCACTTCCCCTTTACTACTAATGAGCACTTGAAGCAATTTGTATATGATCTGCGAAATAATGAAGAAATCCTTAACCAATTGGTAAGTATACTGAACAGTGATACTTGAATTCCAATTCTTAAATTCGCTTTTTCGATTTTGCAGAAACGACTAATTTTACGTCAGGGAGGAGAAGATTTACCAAATTTTATAAGATTCTCTATTCGGAAAATAGTATCCGACACCTTGGCAATGAACTATATGTGAAGAGGAACCGCGTCAAAGCCAGTTATAGGAACTTTCTTATTTGTTTCTATATTGCGAGGTACTGTTCTTGAGATTTTAAATACTTTAGATGAGCAACTTGTTAATAATTTGACTGTATAGATATTAACAGTAGTCTCTTCTTTAATGAAATACGCGAAATATATGTATGTTATTAAGTTATAATAACAATTAACTTTTTTATTAGAACTTAATTTTTCGAGAGAAAATAACACTTTTCATAAAGATTCTACAGAAGAAAAACAAAGGGAGGGGGTGGGATTAAATTTTTGTTCCTAATTTACAACCTTTATAACAAGTGTTGTAATTACATAATTACATTTAGTTAAATTATGTGTCACTAAATAATTTCGTTCATATTCATATGAGAATTGTGTAAAGTATGAAATTAGCATTTGGAAAGTTAAAGTTAGTATTATGTTTAATAAAATAATTTTTTGGAGATAAAGCTGCAGACACACAGCGGTATAAATTACCAAATAAATAGCAGAAATCTAGTTTCCGCCCTGCATGCATGAAAATATTAATATGTGAAAATTGTATACCATTTACGCCAACAAATTATTTGACTGTATATTATAATATACTGATGAAATCAGTATTGTAAATCTAACTAAATTTCCGTTATTTTAAACTGGCAATTTATGCCGCTTTGTATTTAGCGTATAGGACTAGGAAAAGATTTTAGATAAATTTTGAAAAGCTGTAATTTTTTGTATCGAAGAATTTAATGGTATGAAATATAGTCGTTGAAACAAATACAAAATTCCCACCAAATTGAGCTTCTGCATAAGGATAATAATTATTATATTTATGATTTTAAATCAATTGTTAATCAGCGCTCCTTGATTTACTTCCGAAACAGGTGTCTGTTATCAAAAGTTTCTAAATAATATTTTACAGAAGAATTTTCTCCACGCCGTAGGCCCCGTTAAGAATCTAGAGAAGAAAGTGAACAATAATTCTAATTATACTTAATACATCTAACTAAAAATTTTAATTCCACTAATGCATATTAAAAAATTTAAATAAAATTAATACTATAGATTCCCTTTCAAAGGATTTATTTGGACGATTCTTTAATGATTTGCTTTGACGATAAGAAAGCGAAGCATCTTGAAGAAACGAATGCGTTTCTTACACACCATATGAAAAAAACTCACCAGGAAGGAACGTATCTTCTTCGTATCTTGTAGAAAAAACCCATTCGTTTCTTCAAGTTGGAAGTTAAGAATGCAATACGAATATGATTATCATCCGCGAGATATTTTGTTGTCCAGATAATAAGAAAGTGAATCTTCTGCGATTCGCCATGTTTGCTGGGAAGTCATTAGTTTCGAGTGAGACAAAATTGTGTAACTCCGGATGCACTTTTATGTTAATGAAATCCCTTTGTATTTTAACTTCGAGAATGTAATTGCCGCTTATGGACTAAACTTTATTATTAATAACTATTCTGTTTGTCAACAATACCATTGAGATCAAAACATCCCTCGTTTCAATAAGATATTAAAAAAAATCGGAATCGATTTGGAATGGACTTGGATTATATTCCTTCACTATAAACTAATCGTCGTTGATGTTTTCTGAAGGATATTACGTGTAAAATACTGCGTGAAGGTATCAGTTGTTGACCACGACATAAAAATAGAAATGCTTATAGTTCTTAGTCAGCTCTGACACGTACGCGTAGATAGGTTTCAGTTGAATGTTCAGTTCGGACGCGGTTACAATGTCCATCTGCCTCCCTTAAAGAGTTACGTCACAAATAGCTATAGCAACCAGAGTCAATCGTCATCATCACATTTGTTTTTATATAACTGAAATTCCAAACTAGTCGAGTACCATCTTTTGTTCACATTTTTATCTACTGTTGTTACCGTAACTTTTTTGCTCATTGTTGTTAGCCCAGCTGCATTATAATTGCTGTACGGTATATTATTCTGTGGGTAATTAGACACTCGCGTTGTCACATCTAGAAAAAAATTGAAATTTCAACTAAGTTTTTTTTTTCTTTAACCCTCGTCCTCTAAACCGGTGCATTATCCTTAGTTACCTGTTAACAGCCGCAATAACAGTTCCTCGGAAATTTATGGATAATGGTTAATGGTCTTTCGATCAGGTATACAATTCCATTTGAAATTTTTGGCCTTATTATCTGTGTTTCAATTTCAACTAATTTTTTTTTATTACCAGTCAATTAATTAACTAATTAATTATTAATTGTAATTTCCATAATAATGACACTGTTAATTTAATATGAACATATATGTTACTATAATTGGTATACACTTGTGTGAAAATATGACTGCGTATGTACATTTGTAAAAAAAAACTTCTTTTGGTCACATTAATTTGTACATATGTCATGATGCTGAAATCGAGCACCATTTTTATTTGTGCCTAGATCGTTATTCATGAGATTGACCAGAAATTTCTTATAATTTTTTTTGACACCTGCTTGCTTGCTTGATTTTTAATTAAGCCTTTGTTTTTCTTTAGACAATATTGAGTGGGGATACACTAGACTTATATTTGGCAGCTTTTACCTAGTGTAGTTATTTACTACGAGTAATTGTTATGTAATTCAAAATTATAATTGTAAATCCCTCTCTCTTTCTCTCATTCCTCGCAAGGTTTAAGTGGTCTTCTTTAGTCTTTCTTTCCCATTATATTATAAAATTCCCAAAAGTGAATATCGCTTTTGAAACAATTTGGTAGATAGCTCTTAAATTTCATAAAATTTCACATCTATACCCAAAAATCATTTCAAATCTTTAAAAACTTTAACCACCAAGAATTAATTAATTAATGGGAATTCTATCGCAGAAACTGATTGGCTGTGGATTGGATGGAAGTATTGAATAGAGGTTGAGTCCCCCCGGGGAGACAACAAGCCCCATTGTTCATCCTCTAGACTTGTGAATTATGAGCAGTAGCTCATAGGCCCCAGTCGAACGTTTTAACATAATTGAGAATTGGCCCCCCGACTATCCCTGCCTGCTTCACGCAGTTCTTCCAGGAGGTGTGAGCCAAGGAATCTGTAACGTTTTCCGGAGAGAGCATGACAGTGACACAAGTGGTGAATTCCCGTTTCTGATATCTTTCCGCATCCTCTACATATAGGATCATCAACAAGTCTCATCCTGTGTAGGTGACCCTTGAGAAAAGGTTGCCCAGTGACAATTGACACAAGTGTTCCCAGAGTTGCCTTGCTCAATCCCAATATCCGTTTCGTCAGATTTAGGTTTACCCCACAGTTCTTTAGTTGTTCTGCCGAGGGATCGTCCAGCCAAAGGCGACTGTTTGGTAGTCAGCACAGGCCAAAATTTTAATGCTAAGAATGTTTGATGCAATCCCTGTTATGGTCGTAGCATGCTGCATGCAGCACTCTGCTATTTGTGCTCCGCTGTGACAGATGCGCACATTGTGCCACATGAAAAATGTACTGGCACTTGTGACACGACCACACGATTTAACAGTAGCTGGGACCTTAGAATATAGAGAGTACAGGAAGTGTTATATGTCAAATTTTGTTTAGTCAAATTCTGGTTGTGTTAGTATCTATTGCCCTGTAGTGAACGCTCAGTACAGCCGTGTAGTAGAATCAATATAGAGAGCGGGGCAACAAGATATATGGTTGAAAATATTACGTTTGCTCCCATGGAAAATGTTCTTATTCACTGTCACTACGCCAACATACTCAGGGAATTTCGCAGCTGTCACAAACGTAAACAAATCTCGGTGGAGGAAGGACTTTTTTGATATTTCATCGCTTTTGCTTTGAATTTTTAATTTAATTTAATATACAAAGGTGTGTAAAGTACACAAAATAACATTTTATAACTATACTTGCCTAAAAAATGATTTCCCACGTCGTTCCTTGGTGTTGTTGTGGCAATTTTTTACCGAACACTTCAATCTGAAATTACATAAACATCACTTAGATATTTATCACTATAATTTCAACAGATAATCACTTACACTATTTGCTTTGTTTAGCACTATTTTTAAATACAATATCTTCCACTTTTCACAAGTTTTAAATTACATTAAAATTGTTACAAATTAGACAAACTTCGTTCGACAGCTAAACATACATTTGTCTCTTTCTTCAATATAATTCTGACCTACTTCACCATACCTTGAAAAAATACGCTCATGCACACGAATTTTACACGTATCAACACTTCCTGTTGTCTCTATATTCTAAGGCTGAGACGGAGAACAGAGAGACAACTTGTGGAGAAGGAAGAAGAAGAGATTGAAAACACGAGCGGACATTTTTGTTCTTATCGAGTGATCAGGAAATTAAAAATCAGAAATTAGCGGAAAAAAAACGAAATCGAATTTAATGAAACAGCGAGAATATTCTTATTTCTCGCTGTATTTTTTTTTAAGTACAAAAAACCCAAACCTGTAGGAAGTAGATGAAATTTTTGGCGGAGAAACCAGCAAGGAGTTCAATCGTGAACGAAGAGAAAGCAAAAAGCAACAAATGTTAGCCCGAAATACCAAAAACGTACAAATAGGGAAGAATATTGGGAAATCCTGGATCGCTAGTTCTTGCCTGAAAAGAAAAGGTTTTAAGGACAAAAAAATGGAAAGCAGGTATTTTTTATTATACGTAGCGACAATGCAATGATAAATACGGCCGACGGAAATCTGAATTTAGGAACAATTGTATAACATTTTCCTCTCAGGCAGTAATTAGATTGAAATGAATTGGATAAAACCCACTATAGATTAAGAATTGGTTTAGGTTATGAAAACACATGGAGGCCGATATTGTAAGAACAGTCCTTAAATCAAGTTCCGTGCCAAGATTACAAAGATCTATTGCTGCATACGTTATAATTATACACCTCAGATCGTCCAATTTTTTTATAAAAGTAGAATGAAAACACTTTATTATCAAGATGTGTAAAATTTGCATATGAACATATTCTCTATTCTTTTATTAATTCCAATTTTGCCAATATTAAGCTATTATATAACAATGTAATAAAGCAAAGGGGAGCAAAGGTTTTGGGGTAATGGCATCCACGAACGTAAGAGAAGACCGAAAGAAACTAAGTTAAATTGAATTATTTTTCTGTGCATCATTAAGTTAAGGAGAAGTATTGAATAACGTTCAGTAGGATAGAAATTTAAATAGAAAGCAAACCAAAATAATATTTCTTTTGAAGACTTTAGTCAAAGGAGCTATAGGATGAAGCTCAGCATAATGTCGGCTGATATATTACTGTAGCAAAAGATCTCAGGAACTTAACGTAACTAATTATCAAGCAAAATAAATACGATTTTTTTTATAATGAAAGGGCGAAAGAATTAGATTAAAATTTTCCTTTGAAAATTTAAGACTAGCGTAGTTGGACAAAGTCCACGATACTGGCAGTTAATTAGTTAATTAGAATAACGAACTGGCGTAGTAGTATTGAATGAAAACCAGTGGAAATTGAGCTTAAGATTAAAAGTGGTCACTGACAGGGTCTTAAAATTCAGAAATTCCTTTTTGAGGACAGTAGGTGAAGAAAAAAAATTATAAAGCTAACCACTAAATTAGACTAAAGAAGAGAAGGTTCGAGAATCGGTGATATTTTAAGTAATTTATGTTTCAGCCACGTCAGCCTCCAGGGAGCTTCTTCGAAGGATCGGACAACATGTAAGTACACGTCGGATTTTCTCTCTCTTATACGTTCACGAGATATGATTCATGACCATTTTATCGAACGAAGTCAATAGTCAGTTAATTTGTTCATTCTGGAAGGAATTGTTATTTTAGGTACATAATAAAAAGAAGCATAATTTGTAAACTTGTGCTATCAACTAAAAAGGCTAAGTCATTTACTGTAAATCAGATGGTAATTAAACATTTGCTTTATAACGTAATGCGGTACTAAGAAGCTTTCAATTTTTCCTTCACTCCCCTGGAGCCCACGCTTCTCGGCAATGGTTAACTAGGTCCACTCTTTCAGATTATCTTGGGGATAGTGTAACGATATGACCCACAGTATCAATGGGTGGATAGAGCAGCGGCGTTAGAGGACAGTCCATCTGTATCCAACTTGTAGGAAAAGGTAAGTGGTGTAAGAGTCCCTTCTGGTGTGCTTTTTGGTTTGTGACAAGGCACGAATTTTTTTTTGCGTGCGCCAGGTAATTATGTTACCCACCCAACTAACTCTCCCGCACTAGCCGAAATGCTAGCGTGCCCCCGTGTGCTATCGCTGGTCACTGAGTGAGCTGTCAGCTAATGCTGACAGACAGGAGTTCACGTCCAAAGTGTACTCACTCCTATAGCTTCCATAACATCCCCATTGTAGAAGGTGATTCCTCTGAGGTTTCGCCAATATGAGCTGGCTCATCCGCCCTATCGATTGCACTGATTTCGCTGTGACCTGGCACCCACACAACGAGTACCCTCTTACACAGCGAGAGGAAACTAAGGGTAGTCTTGCACTCTAGTATCAGCTTGGAGGTTACAAAAGGTTTTGACTAGGCCTTTACAGCTGCTTGGATATCTGAGCCGATAGCAATCTCCTTGTTCATCGTACCTGCTCCGAGGAGATACCTCCCAGCTTCAAGAATGGCCTTAACTTTCGGCTGGAAAACCGTAAAATGGCTTTCAAGGTATAGGGCGATTTCCATACCAGGTTCCTCACCGAAAATACGTAGTCCGATTTTTTCTGCAGTTTTGGAGCCGCCCGTGTTGGCAGTAGGGTTTATTAATGGTTGAAGCACGGAGTGTGAAGCCCAATCTGCCTTAGATGGAATTATTGATTTAAGTGCGCTTTTCAGTATAGTTTCTAGAAGGAGGTCGCTGTCCCTGCCGATGTCAGGGGCGATGGCTTGCACGATCTCCAAGATGGATTCGTGCGAAATTCTTGCTCCAGCTTGAATGCAGCTCTGTTTGGGATGAAACCTCAGCGTTGCGATTGATGTCCCCTTCCTTATTTGTATCTGCACGGAGTGTATGTTGAGGATACCCTCGGAACCCTGAATGCTGGATAACTTGAGAGCGCCGCTTACGCTAAGAGGGCATAGTCTCTGAACAGAACTTTGGGTTATTATGGGTCGGATGACGCTAGCGTAGATCCATAGGATCATCCGCGGTTAGAGTCCCCACTTTTCCCCCATAGTTCTGCCGCACATTGTGAAGGTTATAAGGGCCTTATTCGCTCTGTCCTCGAGGTGTGTTTTCCAGTTAGGTTCTTATATTGTATGATACTGAGGTACTTAACCCTATCCGTTAGCTCCAAAAATGTAGAGCCCATATAGGGAACGTTCAGACTGGGAATATTCTTTTTCGTAGTGAAAAGGCATAGATCTGTTTTCAGTGGATTGATGGATAATCCAAAAGCCGTAGGCCAGTCTGTGACTAATTGCTTTGCGTTTTACACCAGTTCAGAGAATACAGATTCATAACTATCAGTGACTAATATCATCTGCATAACAAACCACCTTATACCCTATCCGGCTGAGATCAGTTATAATAAGCACCTATAATATAGGTGATAAAATACCGCCATGAGGGGTGCCAGTTCTGTTGTAACTCACTCCAGTTTTGACACATGAAATTTGCATGCTCCCTACAAACTGCGACAGAGAGGACACTTACTTTTTTAACGACGTCCCGTCCAACGTGGTGTTAAAAACGTTGTCACATTACGCGGCTATATCCAAACTCGTCAGCGTAAGAAGTTTCATTTTAAGGTGGGGCTAAAATAACTTAAGTGCTCTTTTTGGAGCCTGCGGTAGGCCTAAGAACGCAACAACCATACATCATCGTCCATAATAGCTCCGCTCGTAGATGTCTGTACATTCCTTTTATATTCTGCATTATCAATGCGTAAAAATTTAGTGAGTACCCTACAGGGCCCATAAGATATTTTGCGTTGCGGTTGGCAATCCAACTGAAACTCGTCGTATTGATTACGAACTGGAGATTTGAGACCTCAGTTCTTGATATTCCTTAAGCATCTTGATGTAGAGGTTTCAAATGAGTTAGATAAGAAAGTGTAGTTTAGCCACACTGGATGAATTGAGGTATGATTCTCTTGGCATAATAAACGGTTCAGTTCTACGAGACAGATGTGATTGACGTCCGTTTGCACCACTATTCTACAACGTCTGCGAATTAACGCTGGTGGTGTTGTATCACACCTAATACGAGATTGTCCTAAATGGAACACCTAAAAGGAAAGAATACGGGACCGCTATTCGAGTGGGCATAAACATAATGGTCCAGCAGACATGAGGCTAAAAAAAGTCGTTAATTCTTGAAATTGTATTCCCCGCTTCCTTTATTGTAAAAACTTTTGTATTTCAGCAAGACTTTTTAAAAATAACTTTATAAATCTTTCTAACAACTTCGTCTCTTAAATTCTGACAATAAATTAAATTTCTTCTGTTTACAAAAAAATTTCGTAGCAATTCAACGCCTACCTAGCTACAGTTTTCTACGCTCATAAAGATATTACTAGCTGAGAATTTCCACAAATAAATTACCCGATTTACATGTTGGTTTGTTACGCATTTAGAAATGTGGCACAGACGCATCACCACAAAGATACAGATGCTGATTGTCTCGCCAACTGGGCGTCTTGATGTAACTGCACAATTCCTTTTAATCGCTGTGGACATACATAGTACCTGATTTGACTTTTTTACCTTTTGCGTATAAGCCAGCTGAACACAAAAACATTACTTGAATTAGGTTTGAAGTCTAAGAAGATGAAATCGTGTTATTCTCCATAATTATTTTCGTACCAGAATTAACCCGCGTAATTACAAAGCTGAAGAACTCACTGAACTCAAAATCGTTGAAGGTGTAAAGTTAGAGGTGGAGTTTTATACAAATTATGTGGCACCATAAATCTAACTTTACGATGACCAAAATAATGATGGCGAGTAATGTTATTTATGGTGGCCAAAAACGTAATCCTTAGACTAATATTACCAGGCTAATGCCAACATTAATTAACGCTCTTGGATTATAATTGTACCTTACGTATGGTGGAACTTTCATGAGAGCATTACGTACAGAACATATATTCGTAAAGTTACTTTGCCAAGATTATTACATGTATGTACAAGTTCCTGCCGTTAAATTAAGGTACTTGAGTGTTTCTATGTTTCGTTGGCTGTGATGGGAGAAATATAACATGTAGGGTCTAGAAAAATTATTTTAAATGTTCTAAGTTAATGGTTCAGTTAAGTTGTCGTGATTGATTTTCGTAAATTCATGAAATGTAACTGGAAAATTATCCGGAAACTACTTATTCTATTTAATATCTTTAAATAACTTGAGTTAGAGCGAAATAATGAAGATATGCTTTTATAAATATATAACAAAAGGATATTAGTTACAGCTTCAAGTGTTCGAACACACAATGAGCAATACTGTTTCACAACTAATACTTTAGTAGTCTTAACGAAACGGTTAAACTTTACTTACATTTGGTTTCAGTCCATGTTAAATGCTTATGAAAGTCAGTAGGCGTTATGAAAGTGTTAATATATTTTTTTTCATAATGAATAAAAGTCATATGCTGATTTTTGCTTTCCCTGATCACAAATAAAAAATACCAAGTGATTTTTATCATTCTAATCACGAACTATTTGTAGTACTGCGCAAAATCGTAGAAGGAGAAATGTGAGGTTTAACACCTGAACATTCGCACCTAATATTTTGCAGTAGTTATTATCACAGTATAGACTGCTGGTAAAACCTCATATATGAATCCTGAGTATGAATAATTAATTCGATTGGGTGGGTTTTGTTTAGTTTGTTTCTTAACATTTATCAAATTCTCTTAGACATGCTTCCAATTCGTATGGATAAATCGGGGTGAAGGCAACTTAATTTTACCCTCAGATATATATGTAATATTAATTTATGCTGCTTGTGGTACAACAGAGTTGACGAAACGTAATTATAGTGTTTGTAAAATATAAATATCGGAAAATGTAACTAAGAAACGGGACAGAAGACATGCATTACTTAGCGCATCTTAGAGTCTATGAATTGCTGTATGTTTCGATGGAGAGAGAGTCGAATTCAGAATGAAAATGTGAATTTTCAATGTGTTTTGCCATTTGTAGGAGAGCCACTTAAAATGATCCTGTCGTGAATTTCTTTGTTTTAACAAAACTCTTAATTGATTCCGGTTGGAGCATTAGATTGGAACCCTATAGTTTGTGAACCTGATTCTGTTCCTAGCCAACTTAAGAACCAGTGGCTTGTCAATTTCATTATGTAGACGCCTCGATCCCAAAATTTAAGCCGTATTGAAAATTCATCTGTTCATCTTAAACGTCATGTGTGATCTTCACTTCCCCTAATAACTCCCATATTATGGGAAGCGAACAAAAAGGGTTATGACTACCCTTATCAATATTAGCAACAATACGATATCGGAGAACAACGATTGTAACAAGAGATTACCCGTTGAAAAGGAATAGATGTATCCCTTAGGCCATTTATGCATGTTGGGTAGAACCAATCATAAGTCTTTTAATTGGGTAGAACCGATTAGAATGGCCTAAAAACGACTTGTATTTGCGAGTGGAAAGCACTTTTGATTAAAAATGGCATATAAAACTGAAGAAATAGTCTTAGTTCTCGCCTCTCTCATAGAAGGTGTTAAGGCGTAGGTGCCCAATGCTCCGAATCACAACCATTAGCCCAATACATCAATATGCTGTCCTATACAATATATTGATGTACCGGGGATATGACCCTGATACCAGAAAATTAAATCATATCATTCAACCTTAAAATTACATTCTATAAGAAAGCTATTTTTGGTATAGGAAGGGGGATTAGGAAATATATTGCAAAAAGGTTTCTTTGTTTATAAAAAAAACCTTTATTATTATGTATTTAATTTACTTTAAAAAAGTCAGAACCCATCTGGATGCTCCGACTGAAGAAAGTGTATTGCCTATTCCTTGCCGATGAATATTGTGTTGACCAGGGCAGCATTGGGAGTGATGTTACGGTCTCCCCTTCTGAATCCGCCGTCGTCTCGCCAAGGAGGAAGTTATAGTAACATCACTGTAGTTTTTGTGGACGTCCTCTTCTTCGTAGTGCAACCATCGGAATAGTGGTGCTGCCTCCTGGGGAACATGATGTTAAAGCGCATCTGTGATACGTTCCTAGACTAGTAATTGGATTATCTGGTTTGGCGACCTCATAACTTGTTGGTTCTTTCGTGTTTAGGATTATATACGGTCCATCTCGACGTGGTACTAATTTTGAAGTGAAATGTCTCGTAGCCTGGTTTCTTGTTTGCGTATTCACCCAAACAAGATCTCCTGGTTGGTATCCTGGATCAGGTCATCGGTGTTTATCCTTGTGTCCCTTCTGTCGATTCTACTCTTTTTCACAAACCTCTTTAGCCTTCTGTAGAGTCGACGATAGAATAGAATAGAATAGAATAGAATAGAATAGAATATTTGTTTATTTGGGAGAGATACTACAAGATTTACATATCTTTTTCTTAGCACCAATTAGAGTGGAAATACTGAATAGAAATGAGTAAACTAAATTAAATATTAATACTACAACAATGATAATAGATGGGAGAAAAAAAATATAAACAATAATAACAAATAAATTATACAAAAATTAATTACGAAAAACAACTATAGCAAATGAAAATAAAATAAGACAAAACCAAATTAGATAGCTTCGATAACAAAAATACAATCTGCGCGTGTGGGTCACAACAGCAAAACTACTTACGTCAAAAAATTTACAACCAGACGCCTGAAAGTGCCGATCGAGTTAGCCTTCTGGATATTGTGTGGTAATGAATTCCACATTCGAGTGATTTGAACAATGTAGGATCCATCAAGTATAGAGGACTGAAAACGAGTTTCTGAGTTCAAGGGTTGAAACATGGTCCTCAAGTAAGCGGGCTGAGAGTTATGCAACAGATTGAAAAGGAAGAATAATGCTCTACGCTTTAGATATACTTCAATAGAGCAACCTAGCAGTGCAAAATTCAGGTGAGAAACATGATCGAATCTTCGTAGGCCGAAAACAAACCTTACACAATCGTTAAATGCACCATGTAATTTTCTGGAGCAGTGCGAATCTAGCTTCGGGAAAACAAGTAAACCGTGTGTGAAATGCTGTAATATTAGGGACTTGACTAGATGACAGCGCATTTTACGGGTGAGCGTTTTATTGGACAACCATAGACGACGGAGGATGGCGTAGATCTTAGATAGGTTTGAGTTGACGAGATCACAGCACTTCATATTGGAGTTAAGGGTGACCCCAAGGTTACGGACTTTATCCACATAGGGGATTGAAGATCCATTCAAAAGAATCGGAGGAAGGGATGAAGAGTCAAGAGTGCCGAAGGAAAAGGCGATACACTGTGACTTGCCTGGATTAAGTTCAAGTTTATTGGTAATCGACCAGGTGTATATATTATGTAAATCGTCGTTCATCCGAGCCGCACAGTCTTCGATAAGACCAGGTGGGCGACTGAAATAAACTTGAACGTCGTCAGCATAAATGTGAATGTTGACATCTTGAATTATATCCGGCAGATCGTTAATATATAGACTGAAGAGTAGAGGACCAAGAATGGAGCCTTGTGGTACTCCAGAAGACAGAGGAAGGAAATTTGAGTGCTTACAGTGCCCAAGAGTAACCTTTTGTGATCGCCCGATTAAGAACTCCTTGATTAAGTGGACAGATCGACACGAAAAATGGAATTTATTAAATAATTTTTTTTGCAGGCTTACATGGCAAACACTGTCAAAAGTTTTGGAGAAGTCTAAAAACGTCAGAACGCAAATCTCTCTTCTATCAATTGCAGCGCGTATGTCTGTGGTGACTTTAACGAGAGCACTTTCGCAACTATGCTTGGGTCGAAACCCAGATTGGTAGCCACTTATAAGATTGTTTTGCAGTGTGTACTGTTGAACCTGCCAGTACAGTAGCTTCTCCAGAGCCTTCGACAGGAAGCAGAGGATGCTGATGGACCTATCATCAGCAAGAGCTGTAGCCGCAGCCTTCTTTGGAATAGGTAGTACGTGAGCTGATTTCCATGCTTTTGGGAACACCGACTTCGTAATGAAGATATTGCATATGTAAAAGTGGGCCAACAATGAGTGGCGCAATTAGCTTCACAAAACGGGGAGACATATTATCAGGGCCGACTACATTAGATTTAATAGTGAAAATTGCATTCAAGGCTTCAGTTCTATCCACTCCCCGGAAACTAAAACCACTAGAGCTGGAAGAAGAACCTAAGCCTGACAAGAACAACTGATCGTTGTCTTGAGATTGATGACCAGCTATGAAGAATTCGTTAAGTTCCTGAGGGCTCATGTTGCACTTAGCCGTTCTGCCTCCATATACGACAGCATCACGCACGTTACGCCATAACATTTTCGGCGGAACACTTATATCAAACTTACGCTTATAATACGTACGTTTAGCCTCGCGAATTTTTACATTGTCTTTGTTCCCTAAGACCGTGTAAAACTTCCGACTTTCAGGAGTCTTTAATCTACGATACCTGGAAAAAAGAAATTCCCGCTCAGCAATCAAGGATTTTATTTCGAGGCTGAACCAGGGGCAAAATTCGCTTTGTATTGCCTTAGTGCGTAGCGGTACATACTTATCATAAAGGTACTGAATGGAACGATTGAGAAGGAGAACCTGGTCATCAATATTCGATTGGATGTAAATATCGTTCCAGTTATAGGACCCGCATTCGGCGAGAAGGGATTCCAAGTCAAGGTTGTTGAAATCTCTGTATCGATAAAATGACAGGCTTGGACTTCTATTGACCCTTACATCACAAGAAAGGAAAATAATATCATGATCTAGGGAACTAAGACAAAGTTGATTAAAAAAGAGCACTAGAGAGGGGTCAGAAACAAAAAATAAATCTAGAAGGAATGGATTAATGCAGTTATGATAAGTCGGGTAAGTATTAACTAGGTTCAAGTGCGCTGTTAGCATATCGCATACAAAATTGCCAGTATTAATGCCGTTCTTGAGGATGTTGACATTGAAGTAACCTCCTACTATCAGGTTAGAACAGCGCTGGCTAATAGATGAGAGAGACATAAGAAACTCGGAGGAATTATTACGATTGAATTGACCTGGAGGAGCGTAGACTACTCCCAAAGTACATATATCAGAGCCTGTATCGACCTCAACACATAGAAACTCAATCAAGCTGCCACTAGATTTGCAAACTATCTTGGCTTCAAAATCCTGTCGCACATATATAGCAACGCCACCGCCAATTCTACCACAACGATCATTCCGAAATATTTCATAGT
This sequence comes from Dioctria linearis, assembly GCA_963930735.1. Lineage (NCBI taxonomy): Eukaryota > Metazoa > Arthropoda > Insecta > Diptera > Asilidae > Dioctria > Dioctria linearis. The sequence goes on along the minus strand of OZ005740.1, from coordinate 73,147,707 downwards.
TTGGGAGTGAAACATGAGAGGATGGGACATCATCTTGGAGCCAAGTCTCACTTACAAGTATAGCATGAAGCTTGGGACACTTTAAGGTGTTCCGTAATTCGTCAATTTTAGCCCGCAAGCCGCGTGAATTAAAGTGACAAATATTCATACCCTGACACCTGTTACAAAACACATTCAACATAGATCCTACATTGTTCAGAGGATATGTGTTATGACTCATTAATAAAACAATAAAATAGGCCCCCAGGCGGCACGAACAGATGCGCAATACATATAACAAAATGAATCAATCGTTTCTGACAAAAAAATGACCCACACGCAGCATGAACTAGGCTAACCTTATAGAACAAAAAAGTCTTATCTGATACACTATAAAAAAAAACAAAAATATAATTAATTAAAGTGAGTAAGTTACAAATGAGCAAGTACAACAAGTAAAAATAGCATGATACGTAAAATATAACAATAACTATAATATACGAGATCATAATTTCTTCAAAAGAAAACAAGTAATCAAAAAAGTAACTACGCATTAGCTTCTGCATATTTCGTATCCGTTACGACGCATTCCAGATGATCTTGTGACATGACCTTGATTGGTGGATCATCGACTCTTATCCGCACATAAACTTCTCCAAGTCTAGTAAAGGCAGCGCAGAGTTGATTTTCCCCTCGCAGCTTAAGAGCAAAACGTAACAATTTGTTCTTGCTATTGGAGAGGCTTTCAAATGCATTGACCTTAGTTGGCGACACAAAGCTTGGGGATATATCGCAAAGTTTTAGCAAGCCATATTTTTTAAATTTGGAGAGAAACTGTTTCTGCTCTGCAACTGAGGAGAATTTAACTATAAGAGGGGTACTACTCATCCGGTTGTTATTATTAGATCGCGCTGAGGTTAATGCATGATTCGGGCGAAAAGCAGTAGAGTAAGGTGATAAAAAATGACCAATTTTATCAGATACGGTCAACAGTAGCTGTTGAGGGGTCTCGCTTGAAGAGAATGGTATACCAGTGACAACAGCGTCAGACAGCCTGCCTTAACGTTGAACATCATCCAATTCACTACGAATCGCAGCTAGCTCGTCTTTAACCTGATCCAATTCAGAGTGCAGTTTAGTGATCTGAGTCTGCGTTGAAGTCACAACCTCGTCGATTTTGTAGATCATACGCTCTTGAAACTCCTCAAACTTATCAGATATTACCTGAATTAAGCTCTTCAGCAATTTTTTCTCCAACAGTTCGAAGTGATCAGAAGAGCTTATTCAGTTTGAACGACCAGTCGGAGGGGTAACTCCATCTCTTCCGCTCTGTTGTGCTCTAGTAGTTCTCGTCATAGCTGGGGTAAATTGTTGGCTTGTGTTGGTATTGCCCTTTGTATGTGGTTTGGAACCGGCTTCTTTGCCCATGATAAAATGATTTAAAATTACAAGGAAAATGAAAACCGTGATAAAACTTTAATTTAGCAAACAGACACTTGACCGAGCACTACAAAAAATAATTCCTAACTTCACAAAGACTTATCGGTTGAATTGGAAAAAATAATACGCGGACTTTAGCAGAAAACATACAGAAGCTTAGCAAAAGACGTCTACTCGGTAGCTGACATCATGCTGAACTCTGATAGCCGAGTAAGAAAAGGCGAGATTTCCGGGAGGAAGCTGTCTGTCTGAATGATGCTTCGAAGGTCCTGGGCGACGCTTTTCAGACTATTTCATTGCTCCTATAAGTAAATATCCATGTATCAAAGTCAATGATGTCAATAATACACAATATAAATATTCACATTTATTCTTGCTCTTGAAAGAGAAGGAAGCCATTACCATCGGTAAATAAATCAGCGATGCAATCATATCTTTCATTTAATCTATTCACAGCAATTACTGCCTGCCCCATAATTAAACAAATACAAAAATTTCACTCAATATCCCCTTTCACGACGTACGCAAGAAATCTAATCATCTAATTCATTCTTTTCAATTCAATTACCATTATTATTGTACTTAGGTAGGTATACTCGTTCGCCGGAATACTCAAATAAAAGCAAGAATTCTACATTCTCTCGCAATTAAACAGAAACGTTCGTAATATTATAGATAGTCATTATCTTATTTTTCCACAATATGAATAAAATATGTTAAAAAAATTTTAAAATAAAAAACATTCAAACATTTAAAGTCAAACGAGATAATATAATTTTAAAATATTGTTATTGGATAGATTCAGTTTTGCAATGAAGTTTTTTTTTTTTTAGAAAGAAAAAATTATTTTTTACTTAGTACCTATAATTTATTTATGAAAGTTATTTATTTAAAAAGTTTTTTTAATATATTTTATTTTCTAATCATTACATTTTTGCTAAAAACTCATACAACTGGACATACAGTACGTTTACATGAATACTTGAATACTTGACTTGAAATTCACTTGAAGCTCAGATGGGGCGGTCGATTGAATTAATTCCAATTACCTACTTGACTTGAATTTTTCTTGAATTTAATTTTCCAATTATTGAAGTTGCAATTTATGCATTGAATGAGCGTTATCATGATATTTTGATTAATTCAATTATACTTCAAGTATTCATGTAAACGTACTGATAATCTATCTAATATATTGTTACGAGCGTGGCCCTAGTTCGTTATTTAAAACACAATATTTCAGATATAATTCAAAAGTTCTTTCTTTATTTAACTTTACTGTTTACTCTCACAAATTCACAAATAATTATCAAATCAACTCTTTATTTATCGCTAGTACTGTACTTCTAATTATCGCAATCCAAATAGTTTACTTCGTTCACTTCGCTGTCTGAAATAATACTCGCCTCCTGGATGTGAGCAGCGCCATATTTATACTCTACGAATTATCCTAGAACCTTCTTGAATATTCCATTCTCCAAACCCAGTTAACTAGGATGTCACTAACCTAAAGTTGTTTCCATTTCCAATAGATGTCGCTTGTATCACTTTGTGGCGCGTAACACTGCCCCTCCTTAAAATTGTTCGTCCCGAACAACAGGTGATCCACGGTCTTGATGCTCGCAGTATTGACATAAACGATCTAGATGAACGCTTTTCCGTTTGCCTCTTGTACCCCGCTGAATCCTATATACTACGTCATTTATTCTAGTCACTACTGAATACGGTCCTTCCCAGTGTTGTTGTAATTTGGGAGAACGTCCCTTACGTCGTTTCGGGTTGTACAGCCAAACAAGGTCACCTTCATTAAATCCTGCTGAGTTAGCACGTAAGTCATAGCGGGTCTTCATCCGATCGGTGTTATTGCTAATTTTGCTCTCGTGACTTCGTGTACATCAGCTAATCGTTGTCTAAGTTCCGATACATAATCGGTAATTGGTAACTTTTGTTCACCTCTGGGTGTACCAAACTTGAGATCGCTAGGTAAACGCATCTCCTTTCCGAATATCACTTTTGCTGGAGTTTGTCCGGTCGTGTTGTGTACAGCTGATCGATAGGCCATTAAGAACATGGGAATATGTCGATCTCAATCGCATTGGTGATAGTCGACTACTTTCTTTAGATGCTCGACCAATGTTCTGTTGAAGCGCTCTACCATGCCATCAGATTGTGGATGCAGAGGAGTTGTTCTGGTTTTTCTTATTCCCAGAATTTTACACATCTCTTGGAAAGTCCGTGATTCGAAGTTCCGTCCTTGGTCCGAATGAAATTCATGAGGAACACCAAATCTACTGACCCAATTCATTACTACTTGATCCGCTACTGTCGTAGACTCTTGATTAGGGATTGCATAAGCTTCAGGCCATTTACTGAAATAGTCAATAACAACTAATATATAACGGTTACCATTATCTGTTTCTGGAAAAGGTCCAGCGATGTCTACTGCTATCCTTTTAAATGGGGCTCCTATATTATACTTATGCATTTCTCCTCTACTTCTGTGTGGTGGTCCTTTGCAAGAAGCACACATAGTGCATCTGCGGCACCATTCCTCAACATCCTCTCGCATATGTAACCAATAAAACCTTTCACGTATTTTGGAAATTGTTTTCTTCACCCCCAAAAGTCCTCCAGATGATCCACTGTGCATTTCTTCTAGAACATCTTTGACCTGGGATGCTGGCACGACTATCTGCATTCGGAATGACTCGCCGTTAGTTGATTCCCACTTGCGCTTTACTATACCACATTCAACGTGAAGAGAGTTCCATTGAGCCCAGTAGCTCTTCAGTTTCTCACTCCTCTCCGAGATATCTTGCCATTTTGGTCTTTCCATGTCTTTTTTCCAAGCAAGAATAGGTGATATGTCTGGGTCTTCCCGTTGTGCTGTTCGCAAGCTCTCGTTGTTCCAACCTGTCGATGGTTCCACCGTCATCAGCTGTATTGTTGCTTTTGTTTCTTTTTCTTCCAGCCGAACGCAATGTTTGCATTCAACTTTGCATGGACGTCGTGAAAGGGCGTCTGCATTTCCATGGATACGTCCTCTTCGGTGTTGGATTTCAAAGTCATAAGCTTGGAGCCGCTCTATCCATCTCGCCACTTGCCCCTCAGGGTTCTTAAACTGCAAAAGCCATTTAAGCGCTGCATGGTCAGTGCGGAGGATAAATTTCTGCCCGTAGAGATATTTATGGAAATGCTTGGTTGAGTTTACAATGGCAAGTAGCTCTTTCCTTGTAGCACAATAATTTCTCTCTGATTTTGAGAGTGCTTTGCTAAAATAAGCTACTGGCACCTCTTGACCATCCTCCTCCTGTGAAAGCACTGCACCAATACCTACATTGCTGGCATCCGTGTCCAATATAAAAGTTTTTCCCAGCTTTGGATAGTGAAGTACTGGAGTTCCACAGAGCTGTTGCTTCAAATTTGCAAAACTCTCGTTACATTTATCTGACCATATGAACGGCTTTTGCTTTTTCTGTAAGTTGATGTAGGCTCCTTGCTATATCTGCAAAACCTTTTACGAATCGCCTGTAGTAGGTAGTTAATCCAAGAAAACTCCTTAATTGATGTTTGTCCTTTGGAACAGGCCAATTTTTCACAGCTCTTATCTTCTCTGGATCAGTTCTTACTCCTTGTGATGAAACTATATGCCCCAAATATTTTACTTCATTCTTGAATAGAGCACATTTATTCGTACTGAGCTTCAGTTTCGCATCTCTCAGTCTTTGAAGTACGTCCCGTAAGTTGTTTTTATGTTCCTCGAATGTCCTTCCCATCACAATTATGTCATCTAAGTAGACAAGACATGTTTTCCAGGTTAATCCTCGTAAAACACATTCCATGAGTCGTTCGAATGTGGCTGGAGCATTACATAATCCAAATGGCATAACCTTGAATTGCCATAAGCCACTTCCAACTGAGAAAGCAGTTTGTGGAAAACCATTGCGCTCCGGAAAGGGTGTCCAATGTGTCATCAATCCTTGGTAACGGATAGCTATCCTTTCTTGTTACATTATTTAGTTGGCGATAGTCCACACAGAATCGGGTGCTGCCATCCTTTTTCCTGACCAAAACAACTGGCGATGGCCAAGGGCTGTTAGATTCCTCAATTATGCCTTGTTCTTTCATGGAATTTATCATATCTGCAACTTCTGGTTGTTTGGCTAATGGTAGTCTTCGTGGTGGTTGCCGAATGGGCCTAGAATCTCCTGTTGTGATCCGTTGCTGGACAAGATTTGTTTTGCCGAAATCATCATCATTCATTGCAAATAATTCCGAAAATTCATCGATCATCTCTTTGGCATCGTTGTATTGCTGTTCACTTAAGGCACTAGATGAAAGAAGTTTCTGAACCTGTTGAGTAGTAGCTGGTATACGTATTGCCTCCTTAATATTACTACCATTTTCCAAATTAACAATCTGATAAACAGGCTCACAATTTCCAATTATAGCACCTTCTTTTAGTTGTACCTCATTTTCGGATGTGTTGAGCACTCTGACTGGAATTAATGTTGCGCCTTCTGTCTTCACTAAAGTCTTACCAACGATGATGTTCGATGCTACTTTTGTAGGGTTAGGCTTCACCAGATAGAATCGGCAGGTCCCGATGTCATCAGTAAGCTTTCTCCATACTAGCGTCTCTGAGAATGCAGAGAGAGTCATATTCTCACAGACCATCGTCCTTATTTTTGCAGGATAATCTGTTCCTCCTCCTAGTCTCATAGGAATTTCTATGTTGCCATATTTGAGTATTCGTTCTCCGACATCTAAATTTATTTTATATGTGGTCATAAAGTCTACTCCAAGGATGCATTCATCCATTATGTCTGAAACTAGGAAATTGTGAGGAAATAGTAGTTCACCTAGTTGAATATCCAAAGATATTTCTCCAAAAACTTGTGCTACGGCTCCAGTTGCTGTTCTTAGTAAATATTTGGTGGTATTGTGAAGCCATTTGTTCTTGACAATATCCGCTCTAATAATTGATCTCGAAGCTCCAGTGTCAATAGTGACAACGCAGTCATTTTTTCCTACACTTCCATATATAAGAAGACTGCTATTATTTCTCTGCAACTGGGCTATCTGAATGATGACTTCCGCCACCCGAAGTTGGTTTTTACATGTTTTTCGACTGCTGAACAGGGGAGCTGATGCGACTAGTCGCTGTTTGATTTCTAGGCTCTCCCCGAATAGCTTGCTCCCTGGCTCGACATCTTTGGCATTCTGTTCTGTCCTTCTCTTCTGGTAATTCTGTTCGACGGCGTTTTCTGCAGTCCCTTTGGTCTGTTACAATTCCAGCATCGCAGAATACCACGTGAAGAATTGCTCTGTGATGGCTGCAGTCTATTACAAGTACATTCCTCCACCAAAATTTCTCTCACTCGTACTGCACTTCGGGAAGCTTGCCTGGCAAATTCATACGCTAGTGCATAGGCTAGTGCTTCTGCTATTGATTTCTTTCCTGCTAGCCTCAACGCTTGTTGCAAATTTCGATCTGCAATAGCGTTCACAAATGCTTCTGTTGCCACTTCATTAAGGAAATCTGCATTTACGCTAGAGTATGAGAGATAAGCTAATCTTTCCACATCACCCTGCAGTTGTTGTAGTGATTCGCCATGCTTTTGAATCCTGTTGCGTAGCTTTAGGCGATATACTTGCTGCATGTGTTCATCTCCATAACGTAACTCTATCGCCTGTACTAATGAAGTATAATCACGTTGCCTTTCTATCGGTATAGTTTGTAAAAGCTCTGATGCAGAACCTCGAAGTGCTAATACCAGAGCTGTAGCTTTGTCTGCATCATTCCATCCGTTTACTTCGGAAGCAGCCTCGAATTGTCTCTTGAAAATATGCCACGACTTTGTCCATCAAATATTGGAGGTTTCATTCTGCCTGCATTGGATATTTCAATTCCTTCGTGCCGTGGTTGTCGATGCTTCATCTTCTCCAAATCTGATTTGAAGTTGTCAAGCTGTTCGGTCACTTATTGTTGAACTTCCGCCACTTCTTGCTCGATTCCTTCAATTTTTAAATTTTGTTCGTCTAACGAGTTTTTCAGGAAATTCTTTTGTTCCTCTAAGCGATTTTCTAGACAATTCTCCAGAGAACTCTTTTGTTCATCCAAACGCGTTTCCAGTGATTTCTTCTGTTCATCTAAACGGGTCTCCATGGAATTCTTTTGTTCATCCAAAGCATTCTTCTGCTCATCTAAACGGAATTCCATAGAATTCTTTTGTTCATCCAAACGGGTTTCCATAGATTTCTTGTGGTCCTCGAGAGAATTCTTTTGTTCCTGGAGAGAATTCTTTTGTTCGTCCAAACGGGTTTCCATAGATTTCTTGTGGTCCTCGAGAGAATTCTTTTGTTCCTGGAGAGAATTCTTTTGTTCATCAAAACGGGCTTCCATTTTTCTCATTAAAGTACTTAAAAGCTGTTCTATGTTCATTGCAGGCTCTTCCTCAATTTCTGGTTCTTCTTCGAAAACGAATGTCTCAGGATTCTTTTCTTCCTCTATCAAAGCTTGTCTAAGTCGCTCGACTAGAACAGTCTTTAGGCCAGTCGTTTGTAATGACCGCTTCCCCAACTCCACTTTCAATTCCTGTATGCGAAGCTCCTCTAGCTTGCGTCCCATTCTTGCGTCTTTTGTAATTCACTCACAGTTTAATATAAAATTATCTTTCGGTTTTTTTACACACGAATTCACAAAATTAATCACTCTTTGAATTTCAAATTCAAATGCCACCACTATATTTCGCGATTTTATTTTACTTCTGACACCAGTTGTTCGAGCGTGGCCCTAGTTCGTTATTTAAAACACAATATTTCAGATATAATTCAAAAGTTCTTTCTTTATTTAACTTTACTGTTTACTCTCACAAATTCACAAATAATTATCAAATCAACTCTTTATTTATCGCTAGTACTGTACTTCTAATTATCGCAATCCAAATAGTTTACTTCGTTCACTTCGCTGTCTGAAATAATACTCGCCTCCTGGATGTGAGCAGCGCCGTATTTATACTCTACGAATTATCCTAGAACCTTCTTGAATATTCCATTCTCCAAACCCAGTTTACTAGGATGTCACTAACCTAAAGTTGTTTCCATTTCCAATAGATGCCGCTTGTATCACTTTGTGGCGCGTAACAATATGCATATTAACTCGCATCTACATTCTTTTGCGAATGTGTGATGTAATTTTTTACCTCTGCGGTAAATATAGTTCAGAAGATTATCACACTTTATTATAAGTACTTCTATGTAAAAATATTTTACACGAAAAACCTGGAAAATTTTATTTCACATCAAAACCCATCGGTTAAACATATAAAATTTAAATGTTCACATGAAATATGTAAAACATTATGCTGAAGCGTTTAAAAGAAAAATCAGCCCCCGCAAGAACTTACACGCACGTTTGTACACGAATTCGAAAATCGCGCATTTTAAAGATATTCGGGTGAAAAAAGTCGGTTATAAACTTTCTTACAGAACAAAAGAAAATATGCCATTTAATAAATCTCAGCAAAAGCTTCAATTTGTTATTACACACGGTAAATATTGGGCAACGCGATGGGTGTAGTTACCACCCTTCCCCCAAAATCCCAAAAAAAGTAAAAAATTAAGCCCACTGACTAATTCTAAAATAAAAAATTCCATGTAAATCCATCCACGTTTACTATTCTAAAACAATTCCTAAAATTTCACAATATTCGTCCCGAAGGTCGGATAGAAATTATTTAAAAAAAGCTACGAATTTGATAACATCTGGCAGCATTTAAATAAATTGTGAGCAAGACCGACACCCACCGGCACGGGCATATACTACAGAATTTATCAATGAAAGTTATTATCAGGGGGTGTAAATCAATTACCAAACGCTACACTGCGGCCAGCGTACCATAGCAATGTACGCATGCAAACTCTTGAGTGAATATGAGTCTAAAGAGTTAAATGTATTTAACTTTTTACATTGGATTTGTCGTTGTAAATACGCTGTAGAGATTTCAGCGTCACTGCGATGCCAGTGGCAAAGGTGTTTGATTCTAATGCCGTTCCATTCATACCACGCGAATATCATGTAGCTTGCTTGACAAGACAAATCGGGGTGGATCTGGTGTTGGATCACTGACTTATAACAATGGGCTGAGCATATTGTCATTTTCCTATAGGAAAGCATTGCACAAGTTTTATAGTTCTCTCTTTCGCCCTATGGCAGAGTTGGAGCTACCAACACAAAGTATTGCATTCTGGAACGTGTGCTCATGCCATTTGATGTTTTTATGTTAGCTACAGATGCAATCACCTCAGAAGGAATAAGGTAAAGATAGTGTTTACCATCCTCCGTCTCTCTTGCCCATAAGCAGGATTCAGTTAAGAATAACTTTTGAAAATTAAAGTCGGAATGAGTTTAATTGCTTATACGCGATTAAAATATCACTTGGCCGCAAGAAAATATATTTTTTTAATTAAATTCGATTTACGGGTGTAAAATTTCATCTGATTGATTGAGTTTTACATGTTTTTTATGTAATCGTTTTAAAGGGTGCTCTAACGGTGATATGCAGAAACACAATATTTTTTGTGCCACATGAAATAGAAAATCGCTCAGTCCATTGTTATAAGTCAGTGTGTTGGGTGGAAGGATGGTGGGTGGGTCATACGCTACATTTTGGACAGCGTACCATACAGAATGTTAGTGGCGGTATAATGACTTTGGGCTGGGCGGTATGTTCTTCGTTTTAGGAGAAAATTGGGCGTTACTTATAAAATATTTCAGGTTGTATCTAGTGATGCCAGAGGAGTAAACTTCTTTGAATTTTATACATTTTTTTAAATATTCTAAGAATATTTTAAAGCAAAATGTTATGTGTGGATTTTTTTATTTTGGTAAGGGAAGCAGTGCTTCCTTTGCTTCCAATGAGGAACCGCCCCTGGCTGCTATATTGCGTCGCATTTCCGGCCAATAGTACCGTCTGCAAATGCGCTGAATGATTCGTTCGATACTATAATGACCAGCTGTCGGAGCGTAGTGATACATCCTTAAGATTTCAAGTCTTTCATGCTCTGGTACAACGAGTTGAGCTTCTTCAGTTTCGTCATCAGGTGCATTCCTATACAAAATTCCATTATTTAAAGTATATCCGCGAGCAGTCCAACGACTGAATGCTTCTGGGCTGCATTGCTTTCAAAACATTGTACAATTGTCTGTAACTCAGGGTCCTTAAGGTGTTCTTCTCTTATCTCCTTTGGTGTTCTATGCGGGAAGTCCACTGATTTCCGTACCATCGTTCAAAAATTAACACTATGTATTTTTTATTTAATTTTTCAAAGGAGACTTGGCGGCATGTGAAAAAATAATGCTGTCATTTGAAAAAATAATAATAATGCTGTCATTTGTAAAAATAACGCCTACTTACATAAGAATATGAGAATAAATCGAGGAAAAACACGTCGAAAAAATCACCATTCTTGTATTCTTTAATTTTTAATTTTATTTCATTTGATTAGCGGCAATAGCAATACACACTCAACTGTAATAGGGTTCCCGTTTTTACCCTTTGGGTACGGAAAATGGACTAAATCAGGTTTTTGAGTATATATTTGGACACTGCCTGACAACCATTACACGTAGAGAGCAGAAATTCGGTACTTGGTGCTTTCATAGCAATAATAAATAGAATCCCAATACTGGTCTAAATCGAGCAACTCCTTCTTGATGTTGCCATACAAAACTTTAGTTTTTCACTTTATATCTGGACACTGCATCACACGTGGACGTAGGGAGTCAAATTTTGTACACGGCGTATCCATGAAAATTGAAAATACAAGTTCAACAAGTGAAAAAGCTAGAATTGGTCTAAGACCAATTCTTATGATACCCTAGATGAGTGCACGCATGAAATTTCGTATGGTCCAGGCAGGGCACACACACACATGCAGACACCACCACTCACTAGCACGCGGAGCGAGTGGAGCAGGCAGTTTGTGTGGTTCTTTAATAAATAAAAAAAAGCAATGCTGGTAACCCGAATATTCGGATGGTATGAAATATACCCATTATAAGATGAATTTCATGCTTGTTGTGCACTTAAAAGAAGAAGAATAGTAAATTATTTGTGAAAATGTCAAATTTGTTGTGAAGTGTGTAGTGTAAAGTTCGGGAATTTTAAAGTTAAATATCTCATAAAATATAAGTTTCCGATCAAAATTATTTTGATATTCGTCATTTGTGAGTTGATTAGAATGAGTGAGCAAAATTTGACGAAAATCGGAGGATAGCCGCGGATGGTAACGTGTTCCCCTATTTTCTTCAAAAATTAACTTTTTGAGTTCTTAAGAAATAGATATCGAGAGGGGTACAGATAATTTATTTAGGATATCTGGAAGCTCGGGTTTTCCCAAATTTTGAAAACTCGTCGAGTCTGAATCGAGTCTGGATCTAAATCTAAACTCAAATCAATAACCAAAAACGTTTAATATTTCGGAGTTACTAAAATTTGTTAAAATTAGAATTATTTATTGAGTTGAATAATTCACAGATTTTATAGAAAACACTTGCTGGAATAGATTTATTTTAACTGCTATCTTATAAAAGAAAAGAAAACTCTTTCTGTTTTTTCCACAACGTACACATATATTTTTATTTTACATACATTGTAACCGCTAATGCGTTTTGTCTTATCAGGCCATCATCAGGGCTACAACAAGAGCTCTGATGATGTTCTGATAAGACGAAACGCGTTGGCGGTTACAATATATGTAAAATAAAAGGAAGTGCTTTCTTTTCTTGTATAAGATGGCAGTTGAATTTAATTAGTTGATTACGTTCAAATAATTTGAACAAATTTACACCAGTTTGAGTAAACACATTGTAATTTTTTAGTTTTATTTGTGTAAACTTTGATTTTATTCAGTAACAATGGAAAGTGAGGACGAGTCTTTATTAATGTCCGCAGCGAAGTGTATAATTAAAAAATAAATAAAACATAAATCTCGAAACTGATCAGAACATTTCTAAATATGTAGGTTACCTTTTCAATTTCCTGGTCTTTGCTTAATTTTAAAAACTTGGACTCGTCGAGTATTAGAGTCGAGACCCGAATCCAAGTAACTATCCAGTCCCAGAAGTTAGAAGTGCTGCAATAACGTTTGAGCGCATGGATATTTTTGTAAAATTATAACCTGAATTTTTCCCCTCGCCCTAAGTCCAGGCCACGCCACTGCTAGTAATAGTACCTGTTATGGTGGCGACGTGGATTTTGTTAAAAATCCACCAAAATTTTCATTTTTATCTATGTGGATTTTGATATTTTGGTATATGAGCACAACCTTTAGTGTAAAGTAAAGTCCCTTGAAACAGTTATTCGTTCCTGATCCCCTTTTAAGTCTAAGAGGCATATTGAAAGTGTTGTTATATTGCATCACTCTGCCGTGCAGAATGTTAAATTTTCTACACTATTAATTCGGAGAATTATAAATGCCGTGATCCCTATATCTCAAACTCTAAAGCACATAAAAGCTAAGTATTACAACAAAAACATGTCTCAGCGAAAGGAGAAAAAAAATCAATTACAATTTCAATTGTCAATTGAAAAATTATTCGATATTGAGCACACAATTTAAAGAAAATTAAAATGGGTTCCTTATTGCAAGCTGTAATGTCAATTTCTACGCAACTCCTATTCAACAGTAGTTTGTAAAAGCGTATAACTACGCCACATTTCAATGATGTAAGATAAAAAATCGTCGATGTTCAAACTCATAAGTCCAGTCTTCTTTAGGTTATTTCGTTCCCGGAAACCAGAATCAGTACGGGGTCCAATTTATGAAGTTTTAAAGAGTAATTTCTGAGAACGAAAAACAAAGTTTATCTTACCGGCTCTAAAAACTAACTAAAGAAGGTGTGGGTGACTTGTTTTATAAAGAATAGTTTTTATAAGCATATCCAGATCTACTTGAAAGGTCCAACGGTCGTGTGCGGGGCCACACCTAGAAATCCATTCCGAATATTATTCCCGTGAGCCCAACCTCTAATTGCATTGTATGCGCATTAAAAGGAAATTTCAAGCCGCGGATTTTTTTTTTCCTCCTTTTTACAGTCTGTAATAGCTGTAGAGCACTGAGCATGGAGCTGCACCCTCAATTCTGTCACTTCACTGGATGAGATCGTTTTCCATGGCGATATTAACCTTTGTTAACTTTTGGAATATGTCAATACATGCCTCATATTACTTGGTTAGACGGTTGTAGGGTTTTTTTGTGTACACAGAATAAAAGATGCTGCAGAATGTGGTATACTCTTGGAAATTATATTGACTGGATGCATATCAGTGAATGGGGGTACACAAGGTAAGCAGCAGTACCAACAGGGATAAAGAAGTTCTTATTATTGATAACGAGAAGGTTTTTTATTGAGTACATACATTCTATTTGTGACTTTTTCTGTACTTTACGACATCCAGAATGCCAATGCCTGACTTCTATTGACTTTTTTATGATATCCCGACTTCTAGATTTTTTTTACTTTACAAACCTTGCAATGAATATTAAACATAGTCGAAAAACGTCACAAAATATATTGAATGTTTTTATATTAATTGTAAGAAATATATGCTCGGCACTGTTATCTGCAATACTAGTAGAAATGTAAAAATTGGTCTTCTACATTCCTCCTTGTGAACAAGTTTTAAAAACGAGTAGGTGCAGCACTCGTTGCTATCATACGGTCTTAATTTTGAAAAATAAAAAGTTAATTTTCGGGAAAAGTGTAACATTTAAAGAGGAATGTGCAAAACTCTAAAGTTAAGAATGATTACAAGTTATTTGAAATAGAATTATTAATTCATTCAAAATCATATTATCATCGCTCGAGAGTATTAAAGGATCTACAATACCAATTGCTTCAAATCTGGAGAATTTATTGAGATAACACAGTAGTGAAAATTATATATAGAAGAAAAAGACTTCCTACTTATTACGAGGATATTTTCAACATAAAGCAAAGCGGGAGTATTTATTAGAGTGGGTACACCATCCCCCCGATTTACGCTGAAGATAGGTTCCTTAGAAATAGAAATCGTAGATTTTTATACGTAAAGCCGTGTAAATCAAAAATAAACTGAAATGAGCAAAAATCAGTAATATAATTCAATATAAAATTAAACTAAATATATGTGAAAAAACATAAAAATAATGGTCTATTCATAAAAAGAAAAAATATATAAAGGTACATATATGTATGTAATTCGTTTTACGCATATACATCCAAACATGTAACTACTATTATTACTTTCGTAGACTAAGTATGAATCTTTTCTTCCTGATTGGTATGATGTTATTTTCATTACTCGATAGTACCTGCTTGATGTGATTCAAGTTCGATGTTAGATGAATTAGAATTCAGATCGGCGAACCTTGGTAATGAAATCCGTAATTAACAATTGAGTTCGGTTTTTGGTTAAACATTTATAGACCTCCTTATATTGAGTTAAGCGTTTATTAATATCTCACTGAAATAGAAGAGCTTGTTCAACATTCGGGTCATTGTGTAGAAAATATTATCCAATTTTCGCCCTAATTCAAGTCTTTCACAGATGATTTTAGCTGTGAACGCTATTGTTTCAGACTCCTCTTCATCAGGATCACTGCACGATCATTTGTTTTATTAATGGAATTAAAAAATGATTAGAAATATAAGCGCCAATGATACCAAGTGAACAGAATTAAAAAAATACCTTCGATTTTTTTTTCATCTAATTTTTTAAAAACCATACAAAGTGAAATCGTGTAAATAAAGTACCGTGTAAATCGGGGTATAGGTGTATATGTAAGAAAATGAAGAAGAATATCATATATGAGACGGATTTTTAAGACTGCTTTGTAGGTGACATATGATTATGTGAAAATGAATTCATTGACTTAATAAAAATTTAGTGTACACTATTTATGGCTCTTAGTAGTTATAGTATACTAGAAAATATTTATAAGGTGAAAATTTACTGTAATTAATTGTAAATTCTTGTTTTTATAAATGTGTACTAACAAATACTCGTAGCTACTGGAAGAGTACTGGCACTGTACATTACCAATACTTTTACTAGTATGTACTTGTAAATTTTATAATAGCAGTAACAAAATCTAAATAATTTTTTTAGTATGAGATGAGTACTGGTACCTACTTAACATCAAACAATTCTGAATATAGGAGAATTTTCCACATATAATTCACACTCAGATTTATTCTGAGTTTATATGAGATAAGATTAACTTGATCTTTTCCAGTTTACGGCACGTAGAAACCAAACAGTACTGAAAAGTAGAAATTTTCTGCCATACGAAACGCATTTTTCTTCTCCTTTTTACTTTTTTCAGCTGCGGGCTTACACAGCTTAAATTTGTTCGAATTAATCTGTTCAACTTTTTATCATAAATTTTTATTCTGTTTTTCTATTTCCATTTGTTTTTTCAAGTCACACAATTTCGCTAGTTGGAACCAGTTGATGAAAGGCTTGAAACTTACCACCTGTTCTGTCTCAGACCAACTATACTAAAAACTACTTAAAAACTAACACTCACCGCTGTCCCACGATGATAATATAATAATCCTCCCACGGTGCCGCAGCAGCAAAAAAATAAGCAAATAAAAGGGTATTAATCAAACATAAACAAATAGGAAAGTCTCAGATTATTCACAATCTGAGACTTTAATTAAAACCATAACTTACATTACATATTGCGGTTTAATCTTCCCACGATGCAAACCATCCTAAGGGACCAAAAATCTGAAAAAAAGAGACAAATTATCAATAAAGTTATAAATAAACATTCAAAAACGTAAATACTTACCAACAAGCAACAGCTGCCGTCAAAAACTTTGACAGATTCAAGATGGCAGCAAAACAGCACAAAATTCTCATAACGAAATCCAGCGTGAATTAAGTATGAAATTTCACAAAATGATGCGGGCGTCATTGTTAACGCCACCGGCAGACAAAAGTATTAATCAAGGTGCCACGACTTTAATTCTTATAAGACACTAAACCTATCAAACTTTGTCCAATCTATCATGTTCTATTCACTGACATATGTATATGTCAGTGGTTATATTTCTACATTTCGCAAGGATTCAATTCATGGCAATTTGATTACTTTCTCTGTACTTTCAAAACCTTTTCTTCTTCTATGCAACCTACAAATTAATTTAATTCGCAATCTCCTGTGTTATACAGAACACAGCTAGTATCGAATTCTGTATGATAAAATATTGCATACAAAGCCGTACACTTGCGAATAAAAACTCAGAATTAACTAAGACTTTCTTGGAGACTTTTTAATTCTAGTTAACAGTGGCATACTCTGCCATATCAGCATACTCTGCCATCCTTTATAATTCGGCATACCCTGCCATATATATAATACAGCGGCATAATCTTCCATATTTTAGAACTCGGCATACACTTCCTTAATCATATGTAATTGTGGCCTATAACCCACATATTTACAAATCGGCAATTCATACTTTTGCCTATGACAGTATAAAATTAACACCGGCTTATCAGCCATCACAGTAAGTACATCAGCTCTCTGCCTAAAGCATAAGTTTATCAATTCATCTAATCGAATATAAAAATATCCAGCAATCGGGACCAATATATTCAATCCGAAAGAAGAATATTACAACGCATACTGTGAAAAGTATCAGTCCTAGATGTTTTATTGTACTGAAAAGTTATTAAGAATATAAAATCGTACGAAATTTGTTATAATCATATCTACTGTACAAGCCATCCCTCAAATTATAGACCAATTGCCCTTACTTCGATTCTTCCGCAGGTTTTCGAAACACCCAATTGGTGAAATATCTAGATAATAATCATCGCCCGCCTATACGGATTTCGTGATGGTCGCCCTGCTGGAACGTAATGTCTCCAGAGTTTTGGTGAATCTGAAATCATAGCAGTGAATATCTCGAACGCCTTCAATAGAGTCTGGCATCTTGCTCTTTTAGCTAAACTTCAAGCATTAGGTAGCTAGACTCTCTTTTATTAAAATGGAGTTAAAGTTTTCTCTCCCGCCATTCCATTGAAGTTATATTGGACAAAGTTACTTCTAACCGTTTTATAATCCATACCGGTGTACCGCAAGGCTCTGTTCCCTCTCATACTCTCTCTCTCAATTTAATTAATGATCCGCTAGGTCAAATTTTCAATCCTGTTCATAGTTTTGCAGACGACACACCTTTGATTTCTTGTGCTCGTTTTACTCCACGGCTGATTCCCGCGGGAATGTTATGGTAGAAAAACGAAGCCAGATGTTTAGATCACTAAACGATGACCTAACAACAATACTCGCTTGAGAGAGAGCGAATCGGGTCCTGTTTAATGTTTCCAAAACGCAATACGGTCTGATATCACTCAAACCTACACCAACACCCGCTCAAGCCATTTTCGACAATGAAGAAGATATCGAGGACTCGCCATCTATATTATTATTTTATACATTGAAATAACCAACTATCTTAATTGGTCCGATCATATTTTTGGAATTGCCGAAAACGCGATGAAATGCCTAGGCTCCTTGCAAAGCTGCAAAAAATATTTCACTCCATTAGACTTGGCGCAAATCTAGCAGTCTCACATCAGGCCTAGATTAGAATATATTTTGCGTATTTGAACTGGGCCTGGATGCACTGCCTCCTACACATTAAACAAAGTCCAAAAGAAAGCCTTCCGAATATGATTCGACAAGATCGTTTACTATACTGAATCTGAAGTAGCGGACCATAATCTTGGAATAGTTTTGCGCAATTTTGAGAACTTAATCGGGATATTCTAATGACGACATGGAAGAAATTTCTTGTTTTCTTGTTGTCTTATTTATCTTATGGCTTTTCCAGTATAACGCGTATCATATACCGGCACCCTCTGCGCGATTCGTATATTCCATGTCTGCCACACAACAGAAGCTCCGCTTTGCAACAAAGAACATTTGCCGAGCATTGGCAACATTAAAATTAAACGATGCGCAAACCTACTAATATGTATGTAAATTATTTGTATACGATATGGGATATGAAATGAGAAAATAACTTGTATACAATTAGATACCTGCTAATAAGTCACTTCCATTTAGACACCTCTAACCGGGCCTCCATATTAATTTTACTGCACGCCCACGCCAGTGGTACCCAAGAAGATATAGATTAAAATGTAACGTCAATAATTTTATTCTTACCTGCAGCTAAGTTCAATTGTACCTACTTCATGACACTGTTGCCACCTAAAGATTTCGGTGAAACCAACTTCTTTTGAGAAAATCGTTACCATTCCGATACCAATAAGATTAGCTTATTGAATTTTGTTAAGTCTTCCCAAACCTAATAACCAAAGAACCTCAGGTAAACGGAACTGACTGCGTTAATTGTATTATAATCATTTTCCGTTGTGATCTATATAACTGTGACTAAAACATCACCATAATCCTACGCTACAATGTTCCTTTCCAGCAATTTATGAAAGTCAGCTTAACTACAGCACAGTCCAGCCACATCATTGTGAACGCCTTTAATTCTTAAAGAGATGAATTACTGTCCTAGTAAAAGTAGGTTTCTGACTTAAAAACCTCCTAATTAGCTTAATACGCCGCCTATTGAAGGGGGATACCATCTCGAGTTGATACTGAAAAATACATAAAAACATTATGAAAACTCATTCAGCCTTTTTCTTACCAGGAAAATGAGAAAATTTCAATATTTATTTACACGAGAAAGGCGTCTTTTATTTTAGGATGGAGGAAATAATATGAAAAGTCTTTGACTATATGGAGGATAAACATCCTGCACGAAATAAGTCCGCATGTATCAGAAGCAACACACAGATATAAAAATGTAATGGAAAAAAATTCAACGCATGAACGGAAAAGGGAAGAGTATAAGCAAGCGGCAGGGCGGGCAGAAAACTTCAATTTTATCCGAGCACACTCTCAAGATGATAAGAAGAGTAAGAAAAATTAAATATAATTTAACCTCGTCTTGATATAGTAGCTGTACGTAATAAATATAGCACTTCAGGCTTATTATTTAAGTATGGGTATGTATTACAAGGTTGGATCGATTTCTAAAGCAACTGCGATCTGTGAACGCCAAATTTCTATTTCAAAAATTTATTTATGTTTTTCACTTTTCAAATATTTTCTTGTCTTATCCATGGTACTCTTCACTAGAGTACTGTATGCGATGGTACGATTGAGTAAGGATACAATAATATTTTTCTTCTCATCTAGATTTGAATACCTATACATCAATTCACAGGAAATCACTTGAAGTGCGCCCTCAAGAGATTCTTTTTTTAAAGTCTAGAGTTATTTAAAATTCAGCCCCCGGTTAATGGTAGAAGTACAAGAGGATATATGAATGAACATGTGTACATAACAGTCATACACTGAAAGCGACCGACAGAGAAAATATTTAGCTTTTCTAAATGAAATCAGTAAATATTTATTTATGTCTCTAAATAGATATAATATATAGATCCTACAATTCCGCCAAACTGACATGTATAGCCGCCTCGTTAATAAAGCAAAAAAAAAAAAAATCTTGAAAGTATTACAATTTACAATACGTAGAGTTCGTAAGTAAGAATGAACAGAAGATTATAAACCAATACAGATAATACATACCCATATGAATCTGGCCAAACCTCGTTCGTCTCAATGAACATAATTATAGTAATATTACAAATTCACAAGCGTACTTCACAAATCTAAAAAAAATTCAAGTACAAGTCCAGCTACTGGTACTGATACTTATAAGTCTCACATATCAGCCTTTAAGTACCTTCGAAGTACTTAAATACGCATGTAATGCCGCTATATCGCCAAGTATATACTTAAGCTCTTGTTAATTATTTAAGTACGCCTTCATTCTAATAATAAAGGCTCTAGAGCTTAGCAAAACTCAAATCAGAAAATTTGAAAAATCTATAGCCAGCAGCTAGCTAGCTAAATAACTGGATGTGGTAATATATTTCCAAAAGATAGGAAATTAAGCAGAATCGTATAAGCTTTTAATTACGGAAGTTTTTTATACAGGATTTGAGTTTGCCTCTAGCAAATATCGCACCATATAATGTTTGCCTTCGTGGAGCATTTACAAGATCTGCAAATGGAAACAAACTCTCCACAGGTGCGAAGGAAGAGAACGGAGTGTTTTATGTGATATCCAACCAACTCAACAAAGGATATCGATTCAGCACATCAATGGTAAAAACGGATCAAGAAGTGGAGGTAAAGGCTACATCGGATGAGACCAATTAGAGACGGAGTAAATAATTGAACAAAATAAAACAGATTAACTCATTCAATTTATTGAAGAACTTAAAAATAAAAATTACTGTACAACGACTGGAATTTAATTTATTTGCGAAAAATCATGAACGTTACTGCCCCTTCTCCTCAGCCTCTATTATTAGAACGCATATTTAAATAATTTACAAGAGCTGAAGTACTTACTTCGCGTTTGGCGGTATTTGTAGTAAGCGCGTACTTTGGTACTTATAGGTACTTATATCTATTTGAGCTTATATGAGGTGTGATAAAAAATACGGTGAATGTATTTTTATAGCAGCAACTGCCGACGCTATATCCATTTCAAGTTATCTGTCTAACAGCCTGATTCTTTAAGTAAGTCAGTGTTAAGTTTGAGCGACTTGTTGGTCGGCTTCCAGGATAGGAAAAATAAAGTCGTGTTTACCGTGTCTATCGCAAATCAAGGATTTCGACTAACGTGTTAATATTAAGTTTTGACTTAAGTTGACTAAAAGTCCCATAGAAGATCATGAATTGTTAAAATCAGTGAATGGCGATAATGTGGTGACCCTGAATACTTCCTACTAGTAGTATGACAGATTTAAAAGAGGAAATAAGTAGGCTGAAGGTGTACAAAGGTCGGGACGTCCTTCGACCTCAAAAACGCACGAAAACGTGCAAAAAGTGGCTAAACTTAGGCAAGAAATAAACATCTCGAATGGAAAGCCAGAAAAATGATTTAATGGCTTCCTCTTTCATGACGACAACGCCCTGTGCCACCACTCTCTTCCTATACGCGAGTTTTTTGTCGAACAAAACATTCCTGTCTGTCTACATCCACCGTACTCTCCATATTTAGCAACATGCTAGTTCTGGCTCTTCCCAAAAATAAAAACTGCACTAAACGGAATATGTTTTGACATTTTTTTCGAAATTTAGAGCGCCACAACAGAGAAGCTGAAGGGCCTTCAGAAAGAAGCCTTCTAGAAATGGAATAACTGCATTGCTAGCCAAGGCGAGTACATTGAAAGATATTTATTCAAATTTTATGTAAAGTTATTACTTTATTTATAATAAAACCATTCGCCGTATTTTTTGATTACAACTCTATATGGGATTTCTGAGAACCAGTACCTGGACTTGTACTTGAAAATTTTTACGTACCAGCCTCGAAGCTTGTACTTGCAAATTTTTGAGTACCAGTCCCGGGATTTGTATTTGTACTTTAAACAAATTTTTAAGTACTAGTACTTAAGTACCAATGTACTTTAGTACCTTATAGGTCTGTTTGATAATGAAGAGCTCTGCTGTGAGCTGTAGAAGGAGATATTCATATTCTAGTGCCGAAAGTAAGTTTTTTGAAGTTTCGTTTAAATCTGCCAAATTTGTAAGTTTAATGCACGAATACCCGAAATAACTATAATCAATTTTCTTGTTTCTATTAAACTGGTCGACGATGAAAAAATCGAAAATGAAGATCAACGCGGTAGAAAGTTTATGTTTAAATGCTACATACAGCATTATGATTTTTTTAGAAATTATAATTTAAAATTTAACCATCATCGAAAGCAGTTAACATGACGAGAAAGAACTGGCAGACCAGTGTTTTAAAATGACATCCAATTTTTTCTATGAAACAAGTAAAAAAGCTTGAATTAGTCTAAGATCAATTCTTATGATACCCTACATGAATGCCGGTATGTAATTCATATTATAATAAGATGGATTGTCGAAGTAGTTTTATTTCTAGAACGGTTCGTCGACAATTAAAATGATTATTACCAATTTCACAGGATTTCATAATTTTAAATTCAGTACAATAACTACAAATAACTAGGATTGATAATATTCACAGTATACGTAAGAACTCTACAATTCTATATGGAAACGCCAATACTATTAGAACTAGGGTTTACTATGTACATGGGGGTTATTTTCACAAATAAGTACATGGGTACTCTACCTATTAGAATCTTTTCTTTCATTCTCTGTGTGCAAAATTATTCAGTTTTAAGAATTTTCTTCCCAAAAACCAAACAAGGAAACACCATTTTCACAAGAACTATTTTGGGAAAGTCTAACCGACGACCGTTAGAGAAATCATCTCTATATTCATTGCATTACAAGTAACAAGCACTCAAGGACTAAAAAAGGAAGAATTTATATGTTCCCATAGAAATGGGCTGTTGTCGTTAATTCGAAAATATTAAGCTTCTTTTAATGGTGTGACAAATTACAATTGGCCATGGGAAAGGTCATGAATTAAAGAAACGGGGGACTCAGAGAATGGGAATGCGTGTTTGAATTTGTTTGGAATTTTTTCCCAAATAAATACTGAAAATAAACAAAAATGTGAACTTTTACCAGATATCATGGTACCGAAAAATGTCGTCTTAAGGGTTCGAGGTCTTAATATTATGACCGTGAGCTTCCTTAATGCCCCTAGTTGTTTACACCAACAACAAAATTGCTGGAATAACGAAAGGAAAAAAAAACTAATAATGAAATATCTCGACGACAAAATGGAAAATCCGGCACAAATTTCCGTTATTGGTTGCAATATAAACAAGTAAATATTAAGTATAACATCTTTACCCAGCAATATCTTGGGAGGTCGGTGGTTTCATGCTGTATTTGCCAAGCGAAAACCAATATAAGATGTCTTGCGTGTCCTTCTATATTCTACCGCCATCGATTTCTTAGATTATTAGATTTGAACGGTACTGTAATTTCATCATGAAGGTGGCAATTTATTTTTAGACACATTTTTACAAAATGAAATTATTTTTAACAAAAAAATTAAACTCGCAATTTCTTGGAAGACGTAATTTCCTACACTTGTCTCTACTCATTTGATTTTTGTTTCAAATTTATAATCCAAAAAGAAATTTGAATTCATTTTGGAAGTTAGGTTAGTACTTGGTAAATTTGTGTTGTTGTATGCAACTTAATACTTAACACAAAAGTTAGCACTTTTATTCGCAAAAGATTAAACAACATTATGAAGTGTAATCCATGAAGTATATCTCTGGTGGCGAAAGCACGCATGAAAAGCAATGAATTTTACAAAAAAAAAAAAAAAAGCAGGCACAATGGGAATGCATAATTTTCTATCAAGGCTGGAGCAGAATATGGTGCTAGCGCTGTTGTTGTAGCTTGGCCGCTCGTGCTTGCCTGGTAAGGGGGGAGAAGCGGTCAATCGAATGATTTTAAATGGAATTTCCACAATTCTCACAGATTTTTTTTTTAGTTATAACTTCTAGATTTTTCACAAGTATTTTTATTAAATTTCAATTCCTTGGCTTTCACAATTCTCACAGATTTTTTTTATTACACTTTTGGATTTTTTTTCACAAGTATTTTTTATTAAAATTCAATTCCTAGGTTATCACAATTCTCACAGATTTTCCCTAAATACCCTTTTGGATTTTTTCACAAATATTTTTATTAATGGCACTTGACTTTCTTCGATCGATGTTTAAAAAAGACTCCGCGAGGTTTGGACTTGCCGGCCCCAGGTACCCATGATCACTTTTTTAAAAGCTTTTTTTCTTTTTGCTTTCTCACGACTATGAAAAGATCGTACGTGGGAATATGCGAATTATTTTATGTGCATTCAATTTGCACATCGAAAAATGATATCCGATTACACGGCATGTAGGTAGGTATACCGTGTGAGTGGAGTGCATTACTGATAACGAAATGCAATTTATGCTAAATTGCATTTTGTTGCAGTATGGAAATGCAACTTTAAATGCATTTGAAATTTAAATGAAATTTTAAATGAATTTTATTTTTCAGGGTCAAAATGTAGTACGCCATTATATTGCATAGGGCAAGATATTGGCGTATTGGTTTTATTGTTGTGATTCGGGGTATAGGCACCTGGGTCACAACACTGTTAGCTCGTGCGTATTTTTTTCTGGTATGAACAATGTATCCAATTCCAAATAAAATGCAGCAGCTCATAGCTTACCTATTTATTATCACATATTCTACATATATTGAAAAGCCTTGCCATTAACATATAGTCAAAACATTATTCCAGAATAAAATAGATAATTTTATTCCTAAGAGCTAGAGTAAATAATTGAATATAGTTAGGGCATATATGTATAAATAGAATAAAGAATAGTGGACGAAGAATACTTCATACCTTTTCAAGAAAAGTGAAACAACTCAAAAATAAGAATTTTTCTTTTTTCTTCACAATTCAAGGTAAAAAGTTAAAAAACTTCTTTCGAGATAACCGTCACAGATGTAGCCTGCTCGATTCCCACGAAATGGCATTATGTCACTTCTTTTTCCTTAAAAATAAACTCTTGCATCGCTTTCAAGAAAATATGAAAAAAAAATCGACGAAAGTGAAATAAGTGTAAATTAGGAGTTAACAAATGAATCAGAGTTGATCTTAAAAAAAGATTTTATCGCCATCAAACAACAAAACATAGGATGAAAACCACACTTAAGAACTTACCATATAAGGCCTTCATACAATTTCAAAAACAATATTCTGCTCTTTCTTTAACGCGTTATTCTGAAATTTGTAAAATTTTGAGATGTGTCACTTTTCATGCCAAGATACGATATCCATAGATGTAATATGATAAAATAGAGATACATAAATGATTTAAGAGAATTTAAAAAAATTCCAGTAACTTTAGGGAGACCGCACTCTGCCGAGTCAATTGATAGTCAGTCCAGTCAACGACAAGTCTGTTGACTTGACCGACTGACAGTGGCGGATACAAGGGGGCGATCGCCTCCCCCCTAGAGCTCCGATCGCCCCCGCTATAGCTCTAATAAAGTCAAAATTTATACTCTAATCAAAAAAATCTTTTTAAAAATCTTTTCAAAATCCACAATAACAAATAGAAAATAATTTCTTCCTTCACAAAAGTTCTTAGAGTTTCTCTTCATTTTATATTTTAATGAAACATTGAAATTATATTAACTTTTATTTGTGTATAAAATTTAAAAATTTCAAGGTACAAAAAGAAAGCAAAGTATGAGCAGTCTGATGTTTTCAAAAAGTTTGTATATTTGTATGTAATGGAATATATCATCTGCATATTGGAAAGTCGTAAGTGCATATTTTACGATTTTAGTAAATCAACTTTTAAATTTTAAGCCTTCAAAAATAAAAACTGTATGATAGAAGTTGTTCGCTTTGCTTTGTTTCATTGATGTTCCAAGTAAATTCTAAAAAATTTATCCTACTAGGTATTGTATAATAATTATCGATAACTAATATAAACCTGAAGGAAAGACGTATATGCCAAAATAAATTTTGTTAAAATTAATTACTAGCACCTACGATTTTCCAAAGGAGATCCAATAAATAAATATTAATGTTATTTTATCGTATCAGATAACTCAATGCATTCGAATAGGCTATAGAAATTCTTAATAGAATCAGACTGCATACTCTACTACTGTGCTTCAATCAATTATGACAATTTTTTCAAAAATTTATTAATTTATTTTAGTATAACTAAAGCCTGAAAATATTGTCACATAATGATTCCCACAAAATCGTGAGAACAACATTTTCCAGACGGAGTTATCATATCGCACATATTTTTCAGCTCATCAAATTTCATCTTCATGGACACACATTCTGCTGATCCATGCAAGATGAACTACAATAAAGCACACCTTCATGTACATGTACATGCTGATGCATGCAAATAGAATGCGAATTAAATGTATCTCATAGACAAATAAGTTAGTTAAGATTCATTTTCATCGTCAGTTTCAAAACAGAACGCTCTGAAAATTAAGCTTAGTTGTTTTTTTAGCAAAACATTTGAAACCACTTGAGTTTATTTCGATTACTCGTAAAATCACATTTCAATATTTCATGGGCTGTGATTTCTGTATGCTTCAAATATTTGTTTAACACTGTAACGTTGTGTAATCCACAAAAATTAAATTAAGATAAATACAAAATATACCGATTTATTGATAACTCGCCATTATGCCCTCAAAGCAGATCCTTCTGAACCATACTCACTCCTGTCATCACAACAACAATAATATTAATAATAATACGTAATTATGGGAGTAGAAGACTGTCAGATTCTTTCTACGCATTACCGCTGTGACGGTTCAAAAGGTTCTGTTCACAATGGCGCGCTACTGTTACCATACAGCATAAGTATGGCTGGTAGTAGCTTTTGTATTTTAATGTATCCTAAGGGTAGTGGTGCTCTTACAATTGCGAACGCTCTTTACTTTCTAGATTTGCGAATGGCCTGGTTCTGACAACTTTTGAGTAACAGACTTGTTTTGTTTGTTGTCATTCAAAAATTGCAATATAGCTGTCGAAGTTATTCTGTTTTGGTTTTGAGGGATACATGAATCATTCCACAGAAATATATATTCGCCAATCATTACAATTTTTGTCAACAACTTTTTAATATGACTATCAGAACCAGCTTAACACAAGCTCGCTGCATGGACACGTTTAATAAATAAACGTCTCAACAATACATGCGTTTCATCATTTAGTCGGTGTTAGTACTAGTATGTTACACTAAACATACACCGAACACCGTATAAAATGACATGCAACATAGAACAAGACAATTTAAAAAAAGTTAATTAAAACAAAATTAAATATTAAATAGGCGTTTTTTTAAAACATGCTTAGGGACGTCAACAACAAAATTCTCAGCTATATTATTGACAGTAATACACATGCGATTAATAGGTTCATACATGCTAAAGTTAGACCTTGAGGAGTTAACATGCAACAGAGGTAGCCTTCTCAAATTGTGGCTACTATCACGGAAAGAGATTTTGTTACGTAACAATAGA
The DNA here is from genome assembly GCA_963930735.1 of Dioctria linearis. Classification (NCBI taxonomy): domain Eukaryota; kingdom Metazoa; phylum Arthropoda; class Insecta; order Diptera; family Asilidae; genus Dioctria; species Dioctria linearis. The sequence goes on along the minus strand of OZ005740.1, from coordinate 73,120,161 downwards.
GAATCAATATTCGCGTTTAAGAGTTGATGCACAAATGCTACATCGGCAACCAAGCGACGTTTCTCAAGCGAGTGCATATTCAAAAGCTTCAAGCGATCCTCGTAGGGTGGGAGAATTAAAGAATTACTCCAGGGTAGATGCCTGAGAGGAAATCGTAGGAAGTTCCGCTGAACAGACTCGATACGGTCGATGTGTGTACCGTAAAATGGAGACCAGACCTGGCTAGCATACTAAAGAAGTGGTCTCGCAAAGCAAGTGTACAAACGCAATGTTATGGTAGGATTTGAAAACTCTCGGGACCAACGTTTTATAAAGCCCAGCATAGAACTACTCTTTGAAACCATGTAGTTTATATGGGAGATAAAATTCAATCTGTGGTCACATTTGACACCCAAGTCACAGACAGAGTCCACACGGCGAACCGAGGAATCCGAGAACTCATAATCATAAGTGATTGGTTTCTGATTCCTGTGGAAAGTCATAACCTCACATTTGTTGATATTGAGTACCAAATCATTGCTCTTGCACCAATTGTAAAATTTTTGAAGGTCACCCTGTACCTGTTCACAATCGTTAACAGATTTAATCTGAGCGAAAAGCTTAATATCGTCAGCATAAATCAAGACCTTTCAGTACCTCACAACAGAGACAATGTCGTCAATAGACAGAATAAAGAACAACGGGCCCAAGTGACTCCCTTGTGGTACGCCAGACGAAGCCTTGAATACTCTAGAGATACAATGGCGGAATAAGATTTGGTATGTTCTGTTATCTAAATAAGACTCCGTCCATTTTAGAAATATTGGGGGAAACCCATATTTTTTCCATTTTAAACAGTATCACGGAGTGAGATAACTTGTCGAGCGCCTTACTAAAGTCTGTATAAATGCAATCTGTCTGATAGCCTTTTGCAAACCCGCAAATCATATCCGAGACAAATTCCAACAAATTAGTGGTTGTAGACCTGCCCGAAATAAAGCCATGCTGGTTTGAAGAGAGCAAATTCTTACAGGAAGATAATAGTTGAGAGTAAATGATAGATTCGAATAATTTGGGCATGCAAGATAATTTTGCAATTGGTCTATAGTTAGAAATATCATTTTTACCACCTTTTTTGTGGATAGGTATGATAAAGAAGTTTTTCCATAGCTGCGGGAAACAACCACTATCGAGCGATTTTTGGAAGATAATTCTCAGCGGAGCTACCAGGGCGAGACAGCATGACTTGAAAAAGGCTGGAGGGATCCCATCAGGACCAGTTGTGAAGTCATTTGGAAGCCCATTAATATGATCCAGTATATCCTCTTCTGAAATTGAAGGGATAGTGAATGAAACATTATGGGAATCATTCATATGACTGAAGTTGCCATTTTGAGGTTGAAAATTTGATGAGGCAAAGGCATTGTCAAAAAATGAAGCAAACATATCGCAAATTTCAGACGAATCATCACTAGCAGAATCCTTGTACCTCATGGTATTGGGGTAGTTGTCCGTTTTTTTCTTCATATTAATAAACTTAAAAAACATGCGTGGGTCACTAAATAATTTCGTACGCATCCTTTGAACATACTCATCATAAAGTGCAGAAGAAAGTTCTCTGAACTTATTAAAGGATGTGAGGAAGTTGCTGTGACTTATAATGTCCCTGTCCCTCATATAACTTTTCCATAGTTTATTCTTCCTATTTTTAAGACGTTTAAGTTCTTTATTGAACCATGGCGGTGATGTTTTATTCAACTGCTGACGCTCGCGGGGAATACAAGAAGAAAATAAATCGAAAAGAATTATGTAAAACTTAGAAACGTCTTCATCAACACTATTGCAAGACAGAAATGTGTAGAAATCAATAGAGGTAAGTCTACTGGAAAGTTCTGAAAAGTCAGCCTTTCTAAAATTGAAAAAGTATTGCGCTTTGTCACAATATATGAGGTTTTCGGTTACATAGCAATGTGTAATTTGAAGAGGGGTGGTATTTGTCAAGAGTAGACATTATAACTGGGCTAGGTTCAACTAATAAGTTACCCGCGTCAGTAGAAAATACCAGGTCTAACTGCCTACCCATGTCATTCTGAATATTATACTGATTTGGCTGAGACCAAGAGATGAAATAGTGTCAAGGAAAAGTGATTCCCTTGTTGTCAAGTTATTAAGTGGAAGATAGTCATCGTCTTCATCATTAAGTACCCATTGTATATTGGCACCAATAAGTAGTAATTCGTCAAGAGGTTCCACCTTACCATGGATAAAATTAGATGTTAAAATGAGTAGGTAGGTCATAAATATTCTGACCTTTGTCGTCGACGATATTTATGGAGTCTGGAGGAATATAGCAACAAAGTATGTATAAGTCATGTTTTAAGAGAGACATCTTAAGAACTATAAGTTCAATGTCGAGAGTGTTGGAGAAACTGGGGAGCTCAACTTGGCTGCAATTTAAGTGGTTTTTACAGGCGAGGAGTACGCCACCGCCACGAGCTTCAGAATCAGTATACCTATCTCTTCTAAAAATTTGATAAGAATTGTCAAAGATTTCAGCATCGCGAAAACCATGATGCAGCCAAGTTTCAGTGAAAGCAACTATATCAAAACAATTTGCAACAGAGGACTTAAAGATTTCTGCAGTTTTTGTCCGTTTGTACGTTTTGATAGTAAAGGGAAAGCGATTTGAGCTTTTTGAGATATCGCTGCTAATTTTAGCTGTACTTCTATGTTGGTGTCCAGAAGGTACGAACAATTTAGTAAAAGCGCCAGATGGCCAAAAAGTGGGATCCAATAACTTATCCTGCTGAACTAAATCATTCCCTGAACGGCCGCTAAGTACTTCTGTCCACACGGCGCAATATGTTATATATTTTTTTTAATTTGGTAAAATAATGTAGCAGTTAGATTATAGGTTCAATTTTCGTTTATAATAAAACATCGAAGCAAATACCTTTGGTAAATTGAAAACAATGCAAATTGTATCATATAACTATAGTATTGGGGACAGTGATCGTTCCATCAAGTTTTCTTTCACTTTTTAGTAAAATTTTAACGAAGTATATGCATCTTAAACACTACATATATATCAGTGTTCAAGAAAATATTCAACTGACAAAACAATGTGAAGATGGGTTCGATTCTTTACTTTAACCCATTGTTATGATAATGCTCTATGGGCACAATAATAATTATCAATTTCTGCGAGGTTATCCTGAATATAAATAAAATGTTTACTTTTCAAAATTTTAAAAAATTGCTGAGGAGGTATATTAACCTTCTACCATTCCCGTAATTTCTGTTTGAATTTAATTCGAGTCCCCACTTGCTTAATAGCAGGAAATAACAAATGAAAATTATGTGCGTTCATTGACGGTAAAACATCGATGTTTATTTTACATTGTATATGTTATGAAAAATTTTTTTATATGCACTCACGTTATTTTTTCTTATAGGTACCTACATGCCTTTGAAATATGGGTAATATTGCTCAAAATTCTATTAATCGAATTAACTCCATTAAGTCGAACAAATCGTTTGTAACTATTTCCACTGATTGTACTATATTTTACCTAAATTAAAAATTACACTTTCCACACTTATCTTTCACCTTCCACAAATATCTTCATAGTTAAGTGCGCGTTTTTACATTTTATATTATGAAAAGAAATTCACATTTCGTAAAAACTATGAAGCAAGTTTCGACAACCTTCATAAATTTTCAAAATATATTTGTTAAAATGCGTTATAAATCCTACAAAATCCTAAAGATTTTAAGTAATTTTGTCCAATACTACAAAAGTCTTTCAAATCGAGAATTTACGACAGCTTTTTTAAGTACTTTATCATTATATTTATTAAAATTTTGTACAGGTGTATCAAACTTTCGTATTGTTTCAAATTCACTCAGTCATTTCACCACTCTACGTATGATATAACAATACTAACAATTAGCTCATATAATCTGTAGCCAAGTAATATACGAGGTGTGATTAAAAAAATCGGTTAATGAATGTTTATAGCAGCAACTGCTGGTGATATATCCATTTGAAGCTATCCGTCTGATAGCCTGATTATTTCAGAAAGTCAATGTTAAAGTTAAATAAGTTGTGACTTGTTAGTGCTTCCAGAGTATGAAGAGTAACGTCATGTTTACCGTGTCTGTCGCACATTATGGATTTCGAACAACGTGTTAATATTACATTTTGTTTTAGTTGGAAGAAAGTGCCAAAGAGGCTCATATATAGTTAAAATCGCTACATAGAGATAATGAACCGACTCTGAAGACTGTCTATAAATGATTTGAGGGATTTAAAACCAAAAATGAGTGGGTTGAAGACGAGCAATGGTCAGGACGTTCTTGGATTTCAAAAACACTCGAAAACGTGCAAAAACTGGCAAAACGGATTCGTTCAAACAGGCAATTGACTATTCGAGAGCTTGGAGTAGAACTGAATATCTCGCTTGAGTCCGTGATAAGCCAAAAAAATGGTTTAATGGCTTCCTCTTTCATCATGACAACGCTCCGTGCCACGGTAGCGAGGTGTGGCGAGTACGCGAGTTCTTTGAGAAAAAAAAATATATCCTGGATGCGGACAGCCACTTTAATTCACCGAATTTAACACAATGCGACTCTTGGCTCTTACCAAAAATAAAAATTGCACTAGAAGAAAAACGTTTGACACCTTTTTTGACATTTAGAGGGTCACGACAGAGCAGCTGAATGCCATTCCTAAAAAACCCTTCCAGAAATGCTTCCAATCATGGAAACAACGTTGGGTAAGTGCATCGCTAGCCAAGGAGAGCACCTACTTTGAAAGAAAATAATTCGAATTTGATGTAAACTGATTACTTTTTTTGTAATCACCTTATTTTTTTTATCACACCTCGTAATATAAGTAATTAGTTTCTTTCTTATTTCCCTTTCTAAATTTAAAATTTTTTTATCGCCCCCTACAGCAAATGCCTGGATTCGCCCTTGCCGACTGATTGATTATTAATCATTGCCGATTGCCTATCGTTGCATGTAAACATATTATGTACATCATCTCCTGTCAAATTAGTAATTCAGTCAAAGACGTTCAGTTTGAGTGGTGTTCCGATCTTAATTAAAAAGCCACAGCGTTGTAGGTAACCGATTTAGAAATTGTATTAAGAAACATAAACCCTGTAGTAATTTACTGGTGGTTGAGAAGAAGAAAACCGTGGATTTCAAGAAAAAAGATGTGGAAGAATTCATCCATCCTTTCCGAGCATAAACATAAATACTTAGATATGAATGTATTTAAAATCTAATAAAATAAACCGAACTTTACTTAAATGGTGAAAATTTCATTAAAGCTGAAAGATTCCTAAATTACTGGCGGCTTCGAGGAAATTCACAAATAATCTCACTCCGTAAATATTATGCGATAAATATTATATGTAAATCCGTTTTTCTAAATCTTTATACAAATATGTACTTTTGTCAGAATAAACTTTATTAAGATTTAACAAAAGTAAAAACTTTACTTCCGGCGGCTGCGGTAAAAAACAATCAACTGATTGATATTAAGGTTGCTTATACAGGCTGAGCACAACAGTCGGTTGGATTCAGTCAGTTACCAATTCCAGTCTGATTTCAGTTCATAGTTGCTGACTGACGTAAAAGAACATAAATAAGTGCTTCGCAACCCTTGTGTACAATTACAGATATCAGTAGTTTTCAAACATTGAATAAATGCGATAAGTTCATATATGAATCTCCGCAGGTTAAGGCTGCTGTCAGAGTGCGCGTGAGACGCGGAACAGAGCTGAAAGCTGACCAGTGTGACAGGTCACCGAAAAAGCTATGTACATACATACATTTATATACAAATTCGCGCGATCGTGTCAAAGTAGAAGCAAAGCGGAAGTGAAAGCAAAGCTGATGTCAATGCGCAAAGGGAGAAAGCTAGCTATGCAATGTTTTGTCGTATAACCAAAGATCGTTTTATCTTAAGTTCGCAGTTTTGCGTAGTATAGAAATGGCCATACACGTGGAAACACTTCCTTAATTCACTATATATCTGATGAAATTCCCCATATGCATTTCTTTTACTATCTAATGGATCCACAGAAAATTACTTTTCTTTTGCAAAGAAATAATTGCACATATTTTCCGAAAGAAAGTTTTTCTCATGGACGAATCCATAATGTTACCTTCCGAATGTGACAACTAAATATATCTGAAACCCAAAAGTACATGTAAAATCATAAGTGCGATTCACATTCACTCAGACATTTTTTCGCATAAACAAGCTACGCTCCACTTCTCGCGCGCTCTGACAGCAGCCTAAGAACCTCAGGGTTATTACCCTATTGCTAACCGCTCCTCAACAGAAAAAAATTGCCGAAAATTCGTGTTTTGTTTCTTCACTTTAGGGCCAATAGTAATGTTCAAAGTCTGCGGACGAAAATTTCGCGAAATTCCGAAATCCACTAGGTGACTAGGCGGATCTATTTGAAATATATATTTCACCTTGTTCATGCTTGGTTTTAAATATGGTCTCACCCACTGACTTATAACAATGGACTGAGCGATTTTCTATTTCATACGACACAAATATTGTGTTTCTGTATATCACCGTTAGAGCACCCTTTAAGACGTTTACTACATAAAAAACATGTAAAACTCAACCAATCAGATGAAATTTTACACCCGTAAATCGAATTAAATTAAAAAAAATTATTTTCTTCTACCCTAGTGATATTTTAATCGCTTATAATGAATTAAACTCATTCCGACAATAATTTTCAAGGGTTATTTTAACCTGAATTCTGCGTATGGGCAAGAGAGACGGCTCATTGTAAACACTATCTTTACCTTATTCTTTCTGTGGGGAATACATCTGCAGCCAAAATAAAACGTCAAATGGCATAAGAAAACGTTCAGTAAGCGATATTTTGTGTTGGTAGCTCCAACTCTGCCATAGGACGAAAGAGAAAACTATAAAATTTATGCCATTCTTTCATATAGGAAAATAGCAATACGCTCAGTCTATTGTTATCAGCCAGTCCAACACCGCTACAGTAATAAATGCTGTAGAGCGAATTGCTATAATTTTGTCGTCAAAATTCATTTTTACTAGTTTTTTCAACTACAAAATAGCAACTGAGACGTGTAATGCAAAATATTTAGACTAAAATCGGAAAGCATAAAACATTGTGCACACAAAAGAATTTTAGCATTCAAACGTCGTACCAACATAAAGTCTTTTCTCTATGGAGTGCGCGTACAGTCTTTCAGAACACGGAATCATCATCTTTTAAATAACATAAAAAGAATCTGATTTAATTAAAATTGAAACTGAAACTGAAATTTCAATCAAATAAGAAAAGCTTAGAAAAAAGTCATTCATTACATTATATTATATTATATTAAGTTTGGTTTTTCTAATTTTCTTAGCCAACATTTCTCTTCCTCTCAATATAATATACAAATTCAACAACTTGTAAAACCTGTAAGGAAACTACCATACTTGAAAATGTTATAATTCAACTCAAGGAAATTATACTTCCATTTTTCCATAGAATTAGCGTTTTACCTCATATTTTTTCCATTGATATGTATTATGTAGCATCATTTGCACTCCAAAATTTTCGTCATTTAGACGACATCTACTCGTATCAAGAGTTAACGTTAGTTTTCCTATGCTTAATATTCTTTCTACCGAAGCACTACTAGGCAGTGCTGCGTTGTGTTCGGTAAAAATGGCATTTATCACCGAAAAACGTTTGTTTACAAATACGCTCGAGGTTTTGTCTGTGGAAAAATTATACTTCAAGAACAATTTCTAACCCTCCATTAAATTTTGGTCATCTTCACAATCTGAATCCCAAAATGGCTTAGCTTGATTGTTATTTTAGGATTGCGTATTCATGTCGAAGCATTCCAGGCTTTTATTGAGTCTAGAAATAATAAATTTCTGGACCAATTATGCGTGGGTGTTAAACCAATTTTGCTCTACAAGAATTTTTTTCTATGCGTCACAAACGGAATGACAAGCTTAGTAGACAGACCCTATAGATTTTATGTAGAGTATAAAAATCAGATAATGACAATAATAATGGTCATAATAGAACTTTTCAAATCTGAAGTCACTTATTTTCGACTGTAAAATTTAAATACAATTCACAAAACTGAGTTTCCTCATGTGCATATTACCTTCTCTTTATATTTCACAAGTATTTCAATGGATAATTGTAAGTAGAATCGCCATAAATTGAATCATATCCTTTTCAAGTATGGGAAAATACCATACGGTCTTCACACATTATTGAATAAGTAGGTACAGTGGTACATTATATTGAGAGGAAGAAGAAATGTTGCCTAAGAAAATTAGCAAAAGCTAAATTAATATAATATAATATAATATAATGAATGACTTTTTTGAAAGCCTTTCTTATTTGATTGAAATTTCAGTTTCAGTTTGAATTTTAATTAAATAAGATTCTCTTTATGTTATTTAAAACATGATTTGAGTCCGCTCAACTCAAATGATGAGTCCGCTCAAGCAGTGAGTCCGCTCAAGCGCAGTGAGTCCGCTCAAGCCGCACAAGCAGTGAGTCCGCTCAAGTAGTGAGTCCGCTCAACCAGTGAGTCCGCTCAAGTTTCGAGCGATAAACCACCGCTCAAATCTTGAGGGATTTATTGATTGTGCGGACTCATGTCCTGAATTGAGGGATGAGTTGATATGACAAATGAGTCCGCTCATTTACAACGCAGCAATAAGACAGTGCACTAATCTATCTCACGTCTAAACCAGACAGAACGACGAAAAAATGTACCGTCTCAATTAAATTGTCAAATCATGGTAACCGTAAATCTGAGCTGATTGGAAAATATTGAAAAGCACGGGAATCTTCAATAATGTACTCATAAAAAACAACGCTAAACAAGTAATATGTAAAGTTCCTATGATTTTATGCAGGAAAATGTAGCAATCCAAAATCTATGTCTACTATTGATTATTTTAAAAACTAATACTTTAAAAACCTTACAAGATACCTGAAAATGTTCTACAAAAAAATTCAGTTAACTAAGAACATAAGTAGGCTGCTTAAATATTTAAAAAAAAGAACTCGGAAATACATTGCTAAGGCTCGAGGCCAAGAGTTACTAACTTAAGAAATTGAAAAACATTCTAATCGCCTTAATTTGAATGCATAGCAGCAAACGCAACATTAATTTTATACATCTATATACCTTAAACTTTTTGAGAAAATTCACACCAATACATAATGAGAAACATCGTTCATATTTTACCGACAGTAATGTCGGTACTCAGTTTTTACAGAAGTAACGAATACTTTTACACCGAGGAGCCCTAAATTAGACTCCATACTTTACAGAACGAAAAACAAAGCTCTTATTATTGCAAACTACGGTCGATTATTGGAGATATGACCAAGGAAGCTTTCAAGCGAGAACAGTATAATCTTGTTACGAAGTAATTGAGATTTAGTCTATCAAAAGCATTTGAGAAATCTGAAAGGATGTAGTAACGTGAATTTGAATTAAATGTCGTCGGTTATCTTGAGATAGCAGAGGTACAATTATATCTGCCGATAAAAACCGATTCAAGTGGCGATACAAAGTTATGTTCAGTGATATATTCAAACATTTAGTTGCAGGGTGCTATGTCAAGAGCTTTACAGAGGTTAAAAATAGAGATACTCTCAGAGATCTCAGAAAGTTTTAAGAACAAGATTTCATTAGAAAGATAGATAAGAAAAATCAGGGTTTTTATAATCTGGGGGAGTGGATGTTAATGAAACCGATTGCATTGATCTTAACAGCCACAAGACTGTTATATATGCCAGACTTAGCGACTGCACAAAAATACTATTAGGTTTTTGTATAAGTGCTAATATTAAAAAAGAAGAAAAAAGAAAGAAGGAAATATACGCAAGATTTAAGAGATCTGGATTGGTATTGGGCATTGATTTGTTACGCGTCCCTTCTCGTGCGTTATAGTTCCTCAGTCAGCAACGGAGGAAGGCGTGGATTTGCACAACTCCTTTAAAGTTAATTAAGTGTGACCAAAATTCCTATTGGGCACCACGTAATTTTTGAGCCCACGAACTTGAGCAAAACAAGAAAACTCAAATCGTTATAATTTAAATGAAAATGAAAATTAAAGCAAAGAAAATAAACTGCGATCACTACGTGAATTCAACTTAAATCTAAATTTCTCACAAACAGAAGATCGTGAGCTTGGCGTAGCAAGGTCACACATGAATAGCATCAAAGCCAGAAAGTCACGTATGTATATATACACAGGTCTACTTAATATTTAATAAAAAGCAGAATGTAGTACTTGGCGATTCTTTGGTATTACAATATCTTTTAAATCCTTTTTCTTTTCTTTTTACAATCCCTTTTTGTTTTTTTTTTTGTTTTCTTTTTTGTTTTTCTGTTTTTTTTAGTCTCCTTAATCGACTTTTCCTCGTTTCATCTTTTCTTATTCTTTTATTTTTAAAAAAAGCTTGCTATATCTTTGTACGCGTACTGATCACTCGATCACTCCAAATCAAAAGGGGGAACTATCTGTTTCGCCTACCAAAGTGCTTTCATTTATTAGAAAATGACTCCTATTTGGAAATTCCGGCCCATATTCCCAATAGATTTCCCAATTGTGACAACCGTTTCCAATCGGCTGAAAATGTTTTTTTTGTTCCAAAATATTCTTCATGATTTATATTTGGCTTGGTATTTATTTATCTAACAATTTGAATTTCGACTCTAAAGATGAATAATTTGCATCTAATTTGACTCCAATTACTTAGATTTTCTTTTTGGTCTTTCCCGCGGGGTTAAATATTTTCTTAATTTCACATGTGGGTTGCAGACAGTCCAATTCATTTATTTCTTATCTCAGAAAAAGAGTAGGAAAATCGATCGTTTTATCGTCGGTGTTAAGTTTAAGTTGTGTTTTTTATCAGGTGAATAGAGGAGAAAACTGGACTATATAAATAAATTTTTAATTAATTAAATTTTAATATAACTTTGTATAATTTAGTGAAGAGCTCAACATTCGTGTAGTTCCCTGTACGCTCACGTCACAATGTATGTACGTTTATGTTCTTAAATCTAAACAATTTTCAGTCCATTAAACTTTCTTTTCTATTTTCATTAATCTAATTTACTTGCATGTATACATATATTTTGCTCATTGGATAAAAGCCTGATGGTATTTGAAGCTGTTTCATCTTCCAGGTAATAGGACTAAATGCTGTGGGAATATATTTATGGTATCCTAGTATAGGCCAACTGGTATGCTGCCCTCAGGAACAAACCGGGGTCATATATGTATATATATTTTGTGCCGCAGTTGAGAAAAATAGCCAGTTTTGGATGACCCGTTAGTATATTATGTTAATTCTGCCATTTATGCCTGGTCGTCTGAGAAATAAATTACTTTGCAGAATTATTTCTATCCATTATTGAGGTACGAGGACATCACATAACAGGTAAAAAATATAGTATACATACGACTTTACCCTTGAAATATTCTATTTTAATTTCAGGTCACCATATCTCTTTAACTTTGGAAGGACTTTTATTTGTAACAGCTTTGGGAAGAGTTGCGACTACAGTAAGTAGTAAGCAGTTAAGCATTTAGATGTGATTTATAAAAAAATACTATTGATTTACGCTTTTCGCTGCTTACAGAGTTGCGTAAAATGTGGAATCTCTTCCATAAATGAGGTCTTCAAACACGCTTCCAACGTGTACGTTTGTATACTTTTGAAATAATTTGGTTAAATATGTACATACACAATACAACTGTCGATTAGCAAAATTTCAACAAATGTCGAAGCTTTTCATTTGAAATTGCGTAAAATTTTTCTTTTGTTTGTGTTATTTTTTATGTTATACTTCTGAATTAACTTTGAATAAACCAAGTAGTCGAAAAAAGGATATAATAAGTATCCAATTTTTTTAACACTAATTATTACTAAATTTTGGGCGGGAGTGTAATGATATTTCATTTCTAAATACCCCGTGTTTCAATATCCAGTTCAATTAAAAAGGTATGCCTTTTACTGAACAAACAGAAATTTAAGTATTTTCCAGGTGATTGTAATATAAGTAAACTTGGTTTTTTTCTCAAATTCTATACTTCAGAGTACCGTATTTGAGGGCCAACATTTATGCAAGCATTCAAGAATCAAATCACAACGAACATGCTAGTTCTCGTATAATATGGAAATTTCTGTTAAACTGAAATGGGATTTTGTAATCCGGTATGTTATAAAAACAATATTGTATTTACCCAAACTTTCCGCGAAAGCAGAAACGTAACTGCGCTATCGTATTGACACAATTTACTTCCATAGAAATACTAATTTCCACTTTAATTTTCAATAACAACTGCAGTTGGAATTTTACCTGTACTCGATGTCTCCAAGGCGTGCCGGGGGCGATTGATACTCAGAGAACGTTTCATTTCTCGCATTGTTTTTGTACATTTTTCAGAAAGCTTGTCATGGTCGTTACCCATTGCAAAAGTTGGACCAGACATGCTGCAAAAAACTATGAAAGTTTGTAAGCATAAGGGAAATTTCACCGCAAAGTTCAAGTAGTGCCACGTGTAATATTCCGAAACAAAGATTTTAATGAAAATTGAAAGACATTATTCTACGGAAAAATAATTGATTAAACAGAAGAACAACCTGCTACACATTTTCAATCCGTATCCAGTCCATTAGTCAAAATTCTCTTACATTCTGCCATATTGATTTTTAAATTTATTTATCGTGGATTTGGAATAACAGGGATTTAGTTACCATCGCATATAGCTATATTGCGAATTGAATTGGCTTGTAGGTCACTTTTGAGCTGAATATGGAAAACAGTTAATTATCCTGAGCTTAAGCCTGCTTTTCATGACGCATTATTGATGACTCCACGAAATTCCTCTTAAGCTGCACAAACTCATACATTAAAAGAATCACTTATGTCTAATAGCTTTTTGCGTCGCATTTACTTATAACCATAAAATGTAGTCTGGTGATTACAAGCAAACAAAGGAACATCATCTTGAAAGAAAGCAGTCAAGTTTGTATTTTTAACCCCATTTTATTATGTCATTATACCATAACCAGACACATACGAACAAAAATCTCATCAACTCGATGGGTAAGCAAGTTTACAAAAATTAAAATAGGCAAAGAATTTCCTTTCGATTTATGCGACATTTTAAGAAAAAAATGGGAACGAATTTATTCTTAAAAGTTCATATATAAAACTTTCAAGGAAGACTTGCGCCACAGATTAATTCCGACTCGGTATCTTGCGTGGAATAAGTTACGACAATTTGGTAAATTTCTTCTATGCTCCAGAACAAATCCACTTGGAAACCCCATTTAACCCACTTGGAATTCAGTTCCGATAAAATAAATACTAAAACTCCGCTCACATACTTACGGAGATCCGATTTCATATTGTCATTCGACCACGCACTGCCACAATATTTTGCCACTGTATATCTATCGCGTGGCGCCAGTCAACATGAAACCTAATCAGTCTCTCTCTCAAAGTTTTGATGTTTTTGTATGAAGAAAACTCATTCGAAAACAACACGGAACTTCTGATTTGATCTCCCTGGGGTTGATTAAGTTTCACTCCGGTAAGTTATGCTTGGAGAGCACACTAATTTGCTCGGCCACTCGTCACAAGTCAAGGTGCGCCTATGTTACTTACGTACGGTATCTACTCTGTAATGTCCAGTTATTTCCACATGATTTTATCTACTTTAAAGGTTAACATTTGACAGCGAAGCTAGTCAAGCGGAAAGCCAATAAATGCCGCCTACATTGGACCGTATAAGAATGTCATCGTTGATTTCCCACATCTGCATTTGACCAATCTTTTATCTCTAATTAATCCCGATTTAAATTCAATGCAAGCAAGTCACATGTCAAGCTCTTTCAGTCACTTGTCCCATTATGTATTTCTTAGTTAAGTTGAATTTTGTGTGACTAAGAAAACCATAAAATACATCAGCTCAGTGCTGGACCCTGTATACGGAGTATGAATCAAACGAGCCCTTGCAGTTTTCAAAGTTGGCTATAACCCACTCAGTATCTGGGCATTTCTAGTTCTACGTATGGAAAGAGTTGGTACGATAGCCGCAGACAAAATTCCAAATAATTAATCAAATATCGAATCTTGGGCTCGGACTTCAGATATAAGCTCTGATGAATTATCGCCAAAACACCTTGGTTTATTTTACAGACACGTTCCCACCTGTACGTTTTTTTCGCTCAGAGTTTTTGTAAGGTTTTCCTCAGGTATTCTTATAATAATAATAGTAATTCGATACGTGTAACATATACTAGCTATGATGCGTAATTTACAATTTTTGTTGATATTTTGTTGTATGAATTATAAATGCAAGCTGAAGACGGTCTTTGGGAAACCGCACATTGCCGAGTCAATTGATTGTCCCGTCAGCAAATGGTTTACTAACTTGTCACCAACTGATTGATTTTTGATCGTTGTTGATGGACTATCGTTGAATGTACGCACATTGCATCATCTTCTGTCAGATTAGTAATCGAGCTAAAGCCGTTGAATGGTGTTTCGATTTTCCTTAAAATCTAAGTAATTTATTGAAAAATTGCAATACTAAACACTTAAATCCTATAGTAATTTACTGCTGGTCGAGGAGAAGAAGAAGAAGGATTACAAGAAAGAGGATGTGAAAGAATGCATCGATGGCAAAAAGGATGATATCAAACTGCTTTAACGTGTTTGAAGATTTGATGGCTTAATCCTATTTTAAATACAGGATGTCTAAGCTACGGAAAGCTTTAATGAATTGTAAAAATCGTAGGGGAAAAATATGAAAATAATTTTCTTAAGATCGAATCGGGCTCGCGCAATTTAGGTATCAGAATCTTGCCAATGAACAGTCGATCGACCGAATTTAAGTATCCACATTGTTCTGGAGTATTAGTAAATACGTTCAGCTATATATTTCATATGTTTTAAATACTACTGTATTGTCAAATTTGAATAATAATCAAACAGGCGGACGCAAGCGTTGGTTTTATTAGTAAGAGTTTCCTTATAAATTAGCACACACAGAAAAAATATTGTGGGGACCTAACTTACCCCCATAAAAAATGTAATGTCTGTGCAAGATAAACAGACGAAAGAACGATCCTACAAAAGCTCCGTTTTTTCCCTTTGAGGCACGGATCCCTAAAATACGAAAACTTCATGAAAGCTTTGCCAGTAGAAGAACATCTTTTAATGAAACTTCGGTTAGTAAATTTTTTTTCAACCAAATTATTTTCTTGCGATCAGTAACAATCAACTGATTGATTTAAGTTGCTGATACAGACTGAACACAAAGGTCGGTTTGGTCAGTTCCCAGCCGTCAACTCTCTTCCCATTTTTAGTTGCTGACGTAAAATGAAGCAGTTTGCAGCACCGAACGCTGTTACGTCTAACGAACAAAATCAATTTTGCTTTTTATGCCTAATCTACAACGCATGGTAAAACCACGTCGTCAAAACGATATCGTTTGCTGAAGAATGCATATAAATACACGAAATATGTAAGTAGTGGTAAGCTACCAAATTAAACAGCTGTTGACCTGTCAATTATCATAAATGTAATTGATTCCTCGATTTCATTGCAGAATTACATCAAAGGAAGTATTTGGTCTCAATAATTTATACTATGATATAGTAAACTTAGTAAACTACGAAATTGCTTGCGACAAGTCGAATATAATGAAATATTGCTTTCAAGACTGAAATTACAAGTTCCAGTTTACAGCTGTTTTGCTCTAAATTCCCCTACATGGTTCTAAATTATGCTGAATACACCTGAGGTAATACTATATCGTTTTTGCTGATTAACTACTACAGATAAGCTCAAGCTCATGTCGTCAAATGAATGAGAGAGAAGGGACATTTTTGGAAGCATAAATTTTCAAATGCAAGAGTGGGAAGCAAACATAAAAATCCATATCGTTTTGACGGCGTGGTTTAACCATGCATTGTAGATTGGGCATTATTCACTGACTACAGTTGGTGATTGTGCAATGTCTTAGTTGTAAGATTTTAATTGAGATTCTTTTTGCAGATTTATCCGAACACCACCTATAGCATTACGAATAATTTGCCAAAGAGCCTTCCCAGTTGATATTGCAACACCTTTAAAAATGGGCTAAATGCTCATTTTCAACTCCTTCCTGAGTTTTTTATTTTTAAAAATAGTGTTATTGGTTTTCGTCACTTCTGCCTTCATAAATTGACATCAATGATTCGAGCAACCGATATTGCCAGGCTTCTCTAGCTGCTCCGTAAAAAAATATTGTTTTAGATTATGGATCTAATAGCGTAAGTAGTAAAATTAGCGTTACAAACCGATGGTTCAGACACATAATCGGGGTCTAAGCTCAGAACTGTTGTGCATTGCAATTGCATGAATTTCAAGGCTTAGATTTTTGCTAATTTCTCAATTAATTCTAATATCTTTGGAAATTCCTTTAAGAGTTTCTATTGAGCTTCAATAATTTGTTCTTAAGGAGGTGTAAATCTTCTATTGTTTAGTTAATATGATTCATGATTATTCCTTCTCCAGCAATTACCTCAGCCACTTTTTGCCGAATTTTTAAAGTCAGTAACTGTGATTGGAAACTGGTATTATTGACGTATTTTATCATGTAGTATCCATTGATCCATTGATTTCCACGACGACCTGTATTTTTGACGCTAAAATTTTCCATAAATTGGGTATTCCTTATAGAGTTTGTGTTATATTCTGTCCGGCGAGTTTACGAATGTTTTATTTTTGAGAACGCCTACTTGCGATAAATCAAAATCAATTTAGTGCGCTGTGAACAAATATGACCTGTTTGGTATTTTGTTGCGGTAAAACTTATTTCATCAACCTCTTGAATCCTGGTATCTTAACCTCACTATCAAAGGTTAACATTTTAACAATTAAATAACGACATTATCGACCGTAGAGCCGTTTATCAGCGTTTAAGATTCACAGCGGCACTCGTTAAAATTCTTGCTTAATTTTTATTCTTACTTGTAATTGTGTATCCCTTAATTAGTACATACATACTTGTTTTATCTGTTGAAACTTCTCAATATGTTTGTATTTTAAATGAATCGAATGATTGAATGAAATTAAATAAATAGTATGAATTCTAAGAAAACAAAATGATTTAAAATTCAATCATCAAAATTTAGTTTGGGAGATGTATGCATAGCAGCGGTCATTAATTCCATATTTACGTAAATGCGTCCTCACGATTAATTGATGTCAAGCTAGCTGAATATTCGGCTATTCGGCCAAGGAGTCTATATCGTATCGATCTGTAAAACTGCCCTTTTTACGAGCACAAAAAGTTAAGTTCATACCGTCGTCCCCTCAATTTCGCTTACATTTTTAAGAAACTATCCATGGAACTCCTACCAAACGGAACCTTTTTTACGATTGATGTTAAAACAATTTTTCAATAATATCGAAGTAGTTTTAGTAGGTTATTTTTATGGCGTGCGGTTGGAAATTAAACTGTGGACCGGGCTGACCTATAAATTTTTTTCGCTTATACATAGGATCGCAATTTCAATTTTATACTGTTTTCTCCTTCCCGAACGGCCAATGGCCACATGTGTTATTAGGCGGAAAAGCTATGAATTTTTTTCTGGCTCATCTACTACCTATAATTTGGGAACAAATTGTTTTAATTACGGAATTGGTTGGGGGTTTCAATCTTCGATATATTTCGGACAGCAAAACTCCTCGCACATGTATGCATTTGAGGAACAAAACGATAGATAGCGCACACTTATGTGAAAAAAGCAAAGAACTACCTGTGGAAGGCAGAGAACGACTATAGTAAAAGGCAGGACAGAAATTTTTCATGCGGAATGTTTTAGAAAAATTTGGAAAAAATAGCAATAGGTTTTAAATTTGACGATTCTCAGTACATTTACTGATAAATTTACATTGTCAAAATTTTATACGATCATGATTAAAAAATCCATAGAATTGCAAAACGTTTAACATTCCACGTATAAGTTAAAAAAATGGCAAAGGAAATGATCAGCAGTAGTATAGCTACTTCAGATATGTTATTAAAAATTGTTAAATAGGTTTTAAACCGCCCTACAACATGGCTACATACTTTAAAAAGCCATATGCGATAAGTATTAGCACACCAAGTTATTGAAAAGAAGTAATTCTGGTTCAAATACTGGAAAGAAATTAGATGAA
Source organism: Dioctria linearis (assembly GCA_963930735.1). Classification (NCBI taxonomy): domain Eukaryota; kingdom Metazoa; phylum Arthropoda; class Insecta; order Diptera; family Asilidae; genus Dioctria; species Dioctria linearis. Next base: position 73,101,905 of record OZ005740.1, on the reverse strand, counting down.
AGGTTGGGACTTTGAAATACATTTTCCGCTGGAACATTAAGTTTTGAGCGCAAAATAAGGCACACGACATTGGTTGTATAACAAATTCAGTTATAGTTTAAACTATTTTAATGATACTAACAGCATACCTCATATCTGCGTCTGTAATTCTCAAATGTATAGGAAGGTCTTTTTAAAAGCGCAACTTCTTGGAGCTTGGAGAAATGAAGGCAGCTCCTTGTGCGCTCTGTGTAATGGATCGGATGTAAGAAGAGGATATATATAATTATCTTGCCGATATTATCGTAATTTCGCAGACATGCACTTAAAGTCAGCTATCTCCAATTATAAGAAACGATTTTCAAGGGAAAAGACTTAAAAAGTCTTGATATTTTCCTGAATGTTAGAGACACTTCCCACTGGCATTAATTGCATTCCCTTTGAATTTTTAAGCCAAATCAATCCTTAAGTGGATTTTCGGCAATAGAATTACGAAGATAATTATTATGCGTTTAGATATTTTTTGTTTTTTTTTTCAAACCAGCAATTACATTTTTCTGTGTGAAATTAATGTCATCTCAGTCAGCATTTTGATCCAATTTCAACGTTTATGTTTAACTATACAATTCAAAAAGTCAGTATATGATTTAATCTTTAGCAATTTTAAATAAATTTTTTCACGTTGATCATTATGTGCTAGTTCTGAAATTAATCTTACCTACTCACAATGCTAAAAAAAAACAATATATAGGTATATATGTATGTATATATATAATTTCGTTAAGCTATTCATAGCTCCTCATCTACAAATGCAAAAAAAAAACTTGGTTCACTTCACTTTTAAATTTTCGATTTATAATTTAATTCTGCAACTAACATGAAATTTAAAGGTCTTATCATTAGTAGAAAAAAAGGTTCGAGAAATTGCACCACATTTCAAGATAGGCAAATCGAACTGTCAGTCAGTAAGACGCTCAGTTCCTACCTTTATAAGATTAAAGATAAAATTCAGGGTACACAAAAAAAGCAAAACTTTTTGGTTAAATGAATGTCGATAGTTATATTTAAATAGAATTCAGACTTCAATATAATCCTGGCATTTCACTGCCTTGCATGACTTTGATTCCTTTCAAATATCCCGCCTTAGATATCAAAGCATAAAATAACAAGGAAATGACGGAAATCAAGCAGGTCTAAGAGAAATCTCAGAAATGCCGCAAGATATGTTGCAGATGCAACGCACTACTTATGTGTGTAGTACTAATCATTCATTACATAAATGTGTATAAGTCCTGACGTTAATAACATATATCTAGCCATGTCGTATAATGGATTCATACATAAGATCAAACCGATGAGCTTGCTACACCAAGAATATGAAAGGAATACCTGAGGTCGAGATTCAATTTTAACCATTTTGATTATTCCTATATTGAAGCCTAAACTTGATAAGAGAAAAAAAGCTGATTTCGTGCTCGGATTTGCTTTAGATTTCTTTGATATCGTGTCAAAGTCATGACTCGGGCCAATTGTATGTATGGAACTGCATATAACAAAAGAAATCTTTCAGGAGGAAGCTAGAAAAAAGTTGAACCTAAGAACGTGTTCGGGATAGACAAACATATCTACCAGGTACGAGATGTTAACGTTGTTATATTTTTAAGCGACGATATGTTTCAATAGGATTAGGCATTCAGTGCATTTCAATCACCACATACGCATAAAGTGAGACTTTCTATTAATTCCTGGAGGCAAGAAGATATTTACAGCCTTATGCAAATCTTTTAAAAGCCTTACCCTGGGGTTACACCTGCAAGTATAGCTTGCATGCAACTTGCACTGCCATACTTCTTGCACGTGTAACCTCTACTACCATGCTGGCAGTACAGCTTTCAGCGAACTTGCATGATGAAAAACCATGGCAGCTGGGAGATAGTAATTTGACATTTATACAGTTTTCAAAATGGCGGAAAAGAAATGCTTGAGAGAATTTGATAAATTTATTCTGGGGAAATGAGATTTTCTGGGATCATTTGCATTACATCATTTACCAACACCTTCCTCTTAATTTTTTCTTGGGTTTTTATCATTCTGCTACTTCCTTTATTGCTATAATAATATACGCAAGACTTTACATCTCGATGCAAGCTGATAAGACATCAACCGAGCTGCCTTCTGCTGTTAAGGTTACACTCGCGTTGGAAGGGAGGCTTGCATGCAAGCTGAACTTGCAGGTGTAACCACCGGGTTAGAAACTATTGTTAGTTTCTTTTTCTTCTTTGCCATTATGATGACTTTAACTGTATGGAGAGAAGATTGTTTTCTGAATAACTACACAAGGAAAAGAGCTCGATTTACTTATATTTATTTTATTATGTGTCACATACTCCACTACTAATAGTTGACACCTTCTCCCTTAAATTACGGCTTTATAGTTGACACTAACGAAGCGTTTTCATCTTCTATTATAGGTTCCAAGAGCGACTTAAATGGATCTTAATTGCAGTCGCTTGAGATTAATTGAGAGAAATCTTGTTGAATGTTAGCGTCGTTTTAACTTGTGTACTGTTAATTGATTTGAAGACTAATTTCATCTTAAGCACATCAAAATGGGTGGAATGGGTTCTTTTAGACTTCGATATCAATTAAAAAATAAAAATTATTAAAAGTGAGTAAAATTATCCCTAGATTTACTTGCAACTGCAATGGAGCCTAAATAGCACCCACTAGCACATACCGAATAACACTGGGAAGAATTCAACATTGCTTGCAAGTTGCCTCTACTCTGCATGAGGTCTGGATAGTGTCGCAGGGGTTCAATTCAATTTCAGTTTCAAACATACTTTATTGAACAACCTTAAACCCATGCTTTAGCCTATGGCGTCGAGCCCATTCGGGCTCTGGTTGCAGGGGTTTGTTTAAAATGCATTGTGATTAAAAATCTATCATTTGGTCGCCTACTTTGAGAGTGACTTCCTCAATGTAAGGCACAAGATGGGGTGGTAAGTGGATACTTGCGGTACTTGTTTGCAACAGCATTCTAGAGCTTCAACTTTTAGCCTATACTACATTAAATTTCACTTGCTTAGTGCACGTAAAGTTCATAACTTATCTAGGTCAACGGCTTCTCAAGTTATCGTCAGAGGCGTATCTAGGTCTAAACATTTGGGGGAGCACACATATTACCGAAAGGCGCCACTGCATAAAAATTAATTTAATTTCATATTTTGAAAAAAAAAAAAAAAAAAAATTGACGTCCAGAAGTAACTTTAACATAAAATTAAATGGAAGCATAACAAGAATTTATTATTTGAAAATAAAATTAATGTAAGTATGTATGCACTTATGAATTATTAACAAATGAGGGAACTACAACAGCTTCATTCGGCTAGGGTTCATTCTTGCAATATTATATAACAATCTTTCTTCACCCATATTAGATCGTAGGTAAGAGGTTAGGGTAAATAAAGCACATGTTATTGACAATGATGACTTTTAATACATTGTTTAGGGACACTTCCTCAATATTTTAATTATTTTAAATACCTGTGCCTATTACCTCTATGTACCCATAAAAGTTTCATATTGTTGAATAAGTTCGCCTTTGCTGTCGGTGATGTCTGAGTACCTATATATCTGCCAAAAATTCTAATTTCCTCGAAATTTCTGCGTTTTTGTATTTCTTTGGATCTAAGCAACTAAATTTAGTAGCAACATTTTTAAAATGTTAAAGTCTTTTATCAGGCCCGCGACTTTTTTGCCTTTGATCTCAGTTGTCAAAAATTTCTTTTGTAAAATGTCCGTTTGTCAAATTATCTTTTTGTAATACATCTTTAGGGGAAGTGAATAGAATAAAAAGAATCTGTCTATGAATCTGTTCTAAGTAGCGAATCACTACGAAAGCTAGATAGGTATACAATCTTTACAATTTTACTGGTATCGTGACCTGAAAATTATTTTGATAAATCGTCGTGTTTTCTTAAATTTTCAATACTCGACACTGTTTTCTACACATAACAAATCATTTTCCAATTTTTGGTCAACATATGCTGTAGAAGCACAATTGACAACAGTCATAAATTCACATATAAAAAATTTAATTTAATATGCAAACCTGCTTACCTTTTACCTTTCACAATAATTTATCAATATTTAATGGCTTATATTTTATACATATATAAATATATGTATAATATACTAATACATATATTTCTCGCAAAACAATTTTCAATTTTAATCAATGAATAGAAATTTGTTCAATCTGCTGAATAGAAATTTTGGGAAGGAAAAGCATAAAAGCGAACATTTCGTAACAAAATTAATTCTATTGCCAATTTCTGTTGTCCGAAATGTCGTCTATGCCATAGCTAGTGCATTCAAATCAAGAGAAAAAAATTTCATATACTACCAATATCCTAATAAAAAATCTTTTTTCATATGAATAGTGAAACGAATCAACCCAACTTTTTATGGGGTGCTCCTGGCCGCCAAGCGCATCAAATTTCTGAAGATAAATATTCAAAAAAATCGCAGGAAAAAAGTTAGTTGACTATGTGTGACTCTTTCCGACGGGGACTTCTTTTCCATGAAGTGGATGCAGTTTTTAGGAGAGACAAACTAAAAACAATCAAAATTTCGCTGTTTGCTACTTTATCATTATTATTTTAAAGCCAGTAGGTATTACATATACATACATACATACAATATTTGTGCAGCATCGCAAAGCCGTTCTGCGGCAAATACTGTTTAACCCAGTGTGTCAAATTCGGAATTTTTCTAAGCATTTTTAAAGAAAAATTAAGAAAATTCCGAAAAAATTTCGGATTCTTAAACTTTTTTCCGAACAAATTTTTTGTGAGCAGAATATGTTAATTTTTTACAAAAAGGCCGAAAGTGCCGAATATTTCCCCGACGCGAAAAAAGTTTGTCTATTCTTATGAATTTCTAATGATTTCCTAAAGAAAATTGTCAAGCTTGTTATCTGAATTCCCAACTGGTGAAAACTCAAAAATGATTCGAAAATGTTTTAAAGAAGAAATATTATATTCAAATTGGAGACATAGGAAATAATAATTAAGTTAAAACATTTTTATGATTTGGATTTTGCCAGTTCGGAAAATAAACTGATTTCAAAGATAAAAACGATAAATATTTATATTTTGAACGTTTTTGTTGAATGGAATTTTTTAATGCACTTGTTTTTGGTTAACTAAATCTGCCTTCAACATTATAAAATACTACTTGCAGGCGCTTTTTTGTGTCGTCCATGCTTGCTGATGAATATAGTCAGAGCCGATTCTCCAAGAGTTGAAAAAAATGCTTTCTGCAAAATTATAATAATAAAACATTTTTCATTGTTAAGAAAAAATCCATGCGTACCAATATTTCGGCAGCCTCTACGATATTCCACTTATTTTCGAGACTTTGAAGTCTTCTTTTGAAATTGTATGCAACGAAGAAAGCATATCACTTAAGTTGAAGGGTGTCTTTTGAGTTTTGTTCAAAGCCTTCATTTCCTCCTTCAAATAGAAGATTTCTCGCCCTAACCTTTGAATAGCGAACAGGACAAAAAGATATTGGGCTCGAAGCACTGGGTTCATTTGAGACTGGTGAAGTACGGCAGTGTTTATCTGGAGGCTCCTATAGCTCTTGAACAGGTTGTTTCACCCGCCAATATATCAGCTGTCTTGATATGATCTGTACGATAATTTATTGACGCAATTAACAAAACACTAAAATATTTATTAATAATAATTACCTATACATTTCTCACTTTTCCCACTCTTCAGAAAATCGTTATTCACTCTCAACTAACTCAAAATGACAGTGCGCTGAACCTTAGGAAATGTTTCGGAAATGCCTTCAAAATTTAGAAGAAAATCAGTGAAAAATCCGAATTCACACTTCTTTTAAGACTCTTTCTGAATTTAATAGTTTTCTGAATACCATTCCGAAAATGTGAAAAGTCCCTGAAAAGTGGGGATTTATTTTTCGATCTGGCTCTTTCGCACACTTTCCGAAATTGTTCTTACCGTTCCGAAGTTCCGAATTTGGTGCACTGGGAAATTATGACAAAATAAATATGCGTCGTTTGTAGAATTATACTATGTAGGTATGTATTAAATATAAACTGCTTCACACGAAGATCAGAGATTCAGTATATTAATGATTAAATTTGTAAAATCTGATTTTTGTTGTTAGGAAAGCGCCACATTTGGATGATTTTATCCAGGGGAGCGATTGCTCCCACTCTAGATACGCTTCTGGTTTACGTACTGCCAGAATGATGGACAGACGGACGAACAGACAGATGGACGGACATATAAAAGTTGAAAATCTTCATGATCTTTGCATACGAATCTAATTAATTTGTTTGCGCCATCATTATTTCGACGAGTTAGAAACATATAATTAAACTTATCTCCATCTACGCCCTACGGTATAAAAATGAACAGTAGAGACTCGTCTAGCAGCAAAGAAGCATAGCTCTGTTGATCGATATCATCGACCTCTAAAAGTAACCTACCCTAAGTTTCGACAGCTATGAATCAGTCATTCTTTTTTTTCTTGCCCACTTCTCCTTGCAGATTACCGTACCAGTCATCAAAGGATACCCTCTGGTTCTTTAGCTGTAAGGAGTTTTGTAGTTTCAAAGATACAGAGAGCTTTTTAAAAAGCAAAAAAACTTGCAAAAAAGTTTTCACACGCCGTAAAATTGGAAAATCGAATCACATATGCTGCTAGTTTATTCCAAATTATATTAAACAAAAAATAGAAATTGATTTGCGATTTATCTAGTAATTTCTTCAGAAATATAAATTTTTTGTAGTAAGAAATAGTAAGTTACTTAAGAAGATGTTAAAGGCACTCGATGTATAATAATAGATTAATAAGTTCGTAAATGTAAAGTACCTATGTATGTAAATTATTGCACTCTTCGAAACTTGGAACTCCCATTCACTTACAGTCTGCGTGCAGGTCGTGGACTGCAGACCAAAAGCTTCCCGGTTGATTTCAACCATACACTTACAGGCCGCCTGCATATCCAGGCCTGCAGTCCAAACGAAACTGATAAGTAACTGACAGTGTGTGTTGCAGTATCGTCGTCCGCGGTGGTCATCTGGAACTTTTGTTTCCGTAAATATTTTAGCCGTAATCCAGCATACAAAAATTTAAAAAATGGCCGAATAGGAAGATTCGGCTTTATTAATATTTATCGTAATAATAAGGAGTTATGGAAAATCAAATCGAAATCCAGTAATCATTTTTCAAAGAATTATAAATATATTTACATGTCTCCAGTATAATGTTTCCCAGAGCTTGCGGCAATATAATCGTCGAGAATTTCAAATCTTCGAAGCTATAGCAAAGTATAAATAAATATAAGTAGAGAATGAGGCGAACAAAATTGGAAATTTTCTGTATTTTTTAGACTGAAAGAGATAATCTCATATACTTTTGTCTCTTTTTTTTGGGGGGAAAAGAACTTGGCTATGCATTATTGTAGTGCGACTGAGACAACGAGTTAAAAACAAAAATTGAGAAAACGTAGGATTACCCGAATGATGAAATCTTCTTGAATACCTTCAAAATTATTTCAAACTATTCATAATAATGTATATTGGGTAACCCTACCTCCAGTTGGCAAGAAAAAGATAAATTTCGCAATGAACAACGCACTAAAAGGAGATGTAAAATTCCTGTCAAATAAAATTCCCCGAATCCAGCATGAGATTCCAACACTTATGTCGATTTCGATGGGACCATTTCAGTTTTGCACTTTTTCTGGCAGCGGAAAACTGGCAGAACTGAAGTCCATCGAACATATTTTTGTCATATTCCTTGTATTTGTGGGCACACGTATTATATACATGGAACTGTCAAACGTAATAAATGTTGTTTATTGATATATAGAAACAATTTTTTTTTTAACTTAAATCCAATTACCCAAATAAAAATATTTAATTCATTCAACTCCAAAATTTCACAAATAATCGCGACAGTACACTTTGACAGAGCAGATGACAATTCGACCTCAATATGTATTTGTAACACCGAGAAAATATCTGGTGCAAAGTAGGGGAAGTGTGTGCAAAACTTGTGTTGCACTTCTGCTATAAAAATTGTCCCATCGAACATTTTCAGTGTTGAACTGCTGGAAAAAGTGCAATACTGGTGTTGCACCAAAGTCCCATCGAAATCGACATAAATCTCTTTCGAGCAAAACAAATGTAAACAGAAAAACGTGCTGTTCACATAACATAGGATTACACTAACAAACATTAGAATTCCTGCGAAAAAGATTGGGAAAATTTCTGAAAATCGTTTTTCATAAAAACGCGGGAACATTTTATGAGCGTAAAATCAGAAAACTCCGCCCATTCTCTCTTATTTACGAAAATAAATCATTTGCCATTCCATTTCGTTGCGTGTACTCTTTTTTTCTCTTCCTTCCTTCTTTTTATCGCCGTGTACATTTAAATGGAAAACAATCGGAACACTCTTCTGTGTCCTTTCTTTTATTTAGTTATTCTTTGGCTATAGCACGCCTTAATCTGGTATTCTTTTTATACCCTGGTTGAAATCATAAGATTGTCATTCAGTTTGTAAAGCGTAGAGTTAATTCTGCTATAACAAAATGGATGGATGATTTTTGCATGTCTGTCCGCCCAGAGCGCGAGAGAAGAAATTTTATATTAAGTTCCAAAATGGAACAAATCGGAAATCTCCTTCGTGTGGTCGCCATACAAAAATTTCATTTTCATTATATATTTGGATACTACCTAATAACGTCTCAATGTAGAGATCTGAAAGTTAATACATGGCTTTTTTATAAAAATAGTAAATATAGTTTCAAAAATGGGCAACCCGTTATTTGTGTTTCCATATAAAAATTTAGGGATATCCGTTTACTGCGAACACGGTGAGGCCTAGAGGTTTTTGTAGTATACTGAAAACATCAGTATACGAAATTCTATGAAATTTGTTATTATAATTTTTACAGTCCGATGAACCGTTCTAGATATATACCGAATAACCACTTCAAAGATCAAACTTGCACAGATGGCTGACCGCCCATACGAAATTACATACGGGCATTCATCTAGGGTTTTACTTATAATTGGTCTTATTGTTAGACCAATTCTAGATTTATTACTTGTTTTTAATGTAAGGTTTAACCAACTTCAGTCAAATTTAAAAGCACCGATCATCCGTACGAACATAATTCTGCAAATCATCCTTTCACGAGCCTCATATGGCGAATATTTCCCGTGTTCCAGGAGCCAATTTTTCGCCCAAAATCTTTTTTTAATTTTGTCGGTTTTTTGTTTAATAAAAACAATATAATATACATACAAAAAGCACAACTGCTTTTTCCTTGCAATAGTCATTTTATCGCTTTGAAATGTGAAGTTGAACTCTTAAGCGAACTGATATTGTGTGGCGAAATTGCAGATTGCCTGCAGGTTTGGAATGTTGGTTAAACTGAATAATGTGTGGCCTACATTAGTTCTCATCCGCAGTCCAGATCTAATAGTCCACGGCCTGCAGGCGGACTGCGCAAGGAATGGATACCATTAGGTAATGCAATTCAATTCCTGACTCTGGATTTGGAACAAGTTCAGGTTATGAAAGTTACGTGCACGTGCAAAAAGAGATATTGAAAAAAAAATAAAGGTTTCAAAGCTATATGCGGGAGTATAAAACGCAAAAATCATCCGAGTGTAGAATAAACAAGATAATCAAAATATAAAAAAAATATATTAGTTATAAATGTGAAGGATGGTGTTGCCTTATAAAAATGTAGGTTTTTTACGTATACTGTGAAAACGATCAGTCACAGATATTTTTATTGTACTGAAAAGTTCTCCAGAATATGAAATGCTATGATATTGGTTATAATCATTTTTACTGTCCGACGAACCGTTTAATAAATACATACATATATGAGAAAAACAACATCAACGATCAAACTTGTACTGATGGGTGCGACCATTGACCACGAAATTACATACGGGTATTCATCTAGGGCAGAGGTGTCCAAACTACTGCCCGCAGGCCAAACCCGGCCCGGCAGGTGATTTTATCCGGCCCGCCAAGGTTTTTGAAATTTTTTCGTATACTGTAAAACACATTTAACCCAAGCAGCTCCACATATAGGTTTTAAATTTACAAACATATTAAAACATTATTTTTAGTGCGCGTAGTAAATGCGCGAAAGCAGCATGAGTCACAAAATGTCTTTGAGTGAGTCTACTGATTCATGCAATTTACTGTAACTATCTTTGCAGTTGACCTCGGGATTTCTTTCTATGGTGTTCTGTTGCGCTTGACTTATTTGTAAATTAATATCTTTAAATTCATATTTAATATATTACAAATTAATTATTATAATATTATTTTTTAAAGCTGAACATGGAAGGAAAAAATAGAAAAGTTGATGACGAGTGCCGCGTTTTTAAAGAAGATTGGGGATTTAAATACTTCTTTGTGCAATCGCAGTCAAAGAATGGCAAGGCTGTATGTGTAATTTGCAATGACACTATTGCTGTAATGAAGGAATATAATTTACGTCGACATTACGAAATAAAACATGCTTCAGTTTACTCACAATTTAAGGACAAGCAGCGTACTGAAAAATTTGAAAAAATACGTCGTAGTTTCTCAGCAAAATTTATTTAGGAAGGCAAACTCAGAAAATGAAACATTGACATTAGTTAGCATGAAAGTTGCTTATTTATTAGGGAAAAAAGGGAAACCCTTTATGGATGGAAACATCGTTAAAGAGTGCATGATGCTGCAAGCTGTTGGTGAATTATGTCCAGAAAAGTTGAAACTTTTCAAAATGATCAGTCTTTCCCGTAATACTGTTGCTCGTCGAATTGACGATATTGGAAATAATATTCTCCACCAGAGTACTGGGAAAGCACATCGTTTCACTCATTATTCTTTCGCAATGGATGAATCAACTGATGTTAGTGATACCTCACAACTTTTAGTTTTTGTTCGCGGAGTTGACGACAAACTTAATGTTGTAAATTTTATTCGATCACATGCACTCAATCATCGCCAATTCCGATCTTTTCTCGAATAAATTGAATCCGAGTCTGTTGACTTGTCGTATTATACTGCAGTTCGATGGCTTAGCTGCGGAAAAGTGTTATTGGAGTTCTTCAAGCTTAGAAATGAAATTGATTTTTTCTCTCGGGGAAAAATCACGCAGAACCGCTTTTATCGGATGCTGAGTGGCTCTGGAGGTTGGCCTTTTTTCAGATGTCGTGACACACGTGAATAACTTGAATTTAAAGGTAAAAACAACTTAACTTGTGATTTATTCGCGCAAATCAAAGCATTTAGAGCAACGCTGATATTGCTCGAAAGTCAGATAAATGAATGTAATATTACCCATTGCACGTGGTGTCAAAAATTTAATACAGAAACTGAGGAACAATTTCCCACCAGATTTGCAGTAAAAGTCATTGTGGATTTAAAACAACAATTTCAAAAGCGATTTTCTGATCTTGACATAAATTCAAAGGAAATTCGGCTGTTTCAAAATCCATTTAACTGCAACGTTGCCGACATTTCAAGTCAGTTTCAAATGGAAATAATTGATCTTCAAGCTAACGATCAAATCAAGGATAAATACAAGGAACGAAACTTGATCGATTTTTACAAATTTTTGGACACAAAAGAGTTTCCAAATTTAAAGCAATTTGCTTGTAAATTTATTTCTAAGTTTGGCACTATCTATATGTGTGAACAAACTTTTTCCAGGATGAAGTATCTGAAATCTAAATACAGGGCAAATTTATCGGATAATCATTTGCAATCATTGCTAATAATTGGTGTTTCAGATTTTAGTCCCAACTTTGAAGAAACTCTCCAGGAAAAAACACAGTATCATCATTCCCATTAAAAATTCCATGAAATAATTTTCTAATTATATATACTTTAGTCATGTTTGTTTAGTATTTTTGTATGTATCTATAATTTACTAAAAAAAATAAAATTCAATACAGCTTTACTTATAATAAGATTTTTTAATTACCATATTTACTTGGCCCACGCAAATGGATTTAAATCTCAAACTGGCCCTCGCAGCAAAAAGTTTGGACACCCCTGATCTAGGGTATCATTATTGGTCTTAGACCAATTCTAGCTTGTCTTATTTTTTTATATATATAGGTATAGATTAAATGCAAGAGTGATTGGATTTTGTAAGTAGTGCGAAAGATTTACGTTCGCCTTCCGGTTCCCAGAAATGGAAACACATTCCCACCACCCAACTCTATCGGTCAAATATCCCGATAATACTACCATTACCAACAAGAACCCGTTCTAAAATCTACCAATGATAACTACAGTTGGGAATGGGGAGACTTGTGTTGTTGCGGTGGATGGCAACACATAAGTGTGTATTCGCAACTCCTTCGCATCATATGCACTTCAATTGTGTGGGTGTTGCTTGCTCTTTTGGTTTATTTTGTTGCTTAAGAAGAATATGATTCTGCGACTGCGCGCTCTTTATTACACGCGAGGAGAGCAGAAAGAAAACCATAGAAGAACCAGGTATTAAGTGGTGGGTTGTGTTGTGCAGATGGAATGGAGTACATGGGATAGCGGTAAAGGTAAACGTTTAGGTACATGTTGCACTTCTTTTTTTCAAATTACATGTATTTAAAGCTCGGCTATGGCTCTAGATACATTATACAAATGATTATGAACTTATCAGTCCGATATATGTTGATTTAAGTAACGGCTCTAATTTCATTTGTTGTACACATGTTGCTTTAGCTTTGTTTTCATTAGGTATAGGTATTTATTGTTTCAAATAAATGTTCTCTTTTTGCTCTTGCTCAGTGTGAGTGAGTTTGGACTGGCGGTTGGGTATAGCTAGTAAAAGTATAGGTTTGGATATGTTGCTGCAACATTCAGAAACTCGTTCTTAATGCAGCAGTTGGGCAGTGCACCCGCAGTGTTTGAAATGCTTTCGTTCTCCTCATATTATTCGAAATTTATATATATGGCGCAGCCGTTTTTATTACGTTCCCTTACGTTAAAATTTATTCGTAAATCAAATTTAAAGTAAGCTGCAGAAGGAACATTTTCGCAGTAGGTTAGATTTTAACGCCTTTCACAAAAACGAGATTGGCCAAGGTGGTTAAAATGTTTTTTTTAAATATTATGCGCAATTCTTGCTGGCGGTATGTATGGAAAGGTGTGCTGATTATTTTACGATACCTATATTCCCATGCTTCTTTCCATACTGGTTACTTTTCTACGGTTACAATTAAACTCCATGTGCTAAGGCCCATTTGCTAAGGATATTTCAACATAATCTATGTATGCAGCAGCGTCCCAAGTATGGCAATAATCCAAGATGGCACTAGGATGAATCTGTGGGGTTGGCAAGGATGAAATTTGTAATTTAGGATATTGTCAACTTTAACAGCTTATTATATGACATTGGCTTAATATTTTACCGTTTTGCTTTTTTTAGAGTTACATATCTTGAATATCTTAAGAAATCATTGTGAGCTCTAACCCGGTAAGGTAAAAAATCTGGATAAGTGCGTTCCTCATTAATTGAATGAAAACCAGAAAGCGTTTGGAAGCTTGCTTGATGTTGTTTTCTCGTCACATATCTGATTCAGTCTTGAATCAAATTGTCCTTTATGATGATAAATGGATCCAATATGATAATCGCCAATGTTCTGCACAGTGGTTGGGCAAGCATAAATCACCAAAACACGTAATATTGGTGAGCAGATTAACTCCTTCCTATCTTTTTCAACAAATTTCTTTCTCCACTTTGAAGCTCAGCCGATCAGTCAACTGTGAGCATTCTGGAATTATTAAAAAAAAAACATGGTCTAAGAATTAGATGAATGTCTTTATATAATTTCATATGGTCACCTTTCTATGTAAGTTTGATTTTTAAAGTGATTTTTCGCAATTATTTCTAGAACGTTTCGGCGGACATTAAAAATTATTACAAACATTTTCATATAGGATTTTATATATTCTGATGAGCTTTTCAGTAAAATGAAACCGTCGAGGACTGATTTTTTCACAGTATAAGTAAAAGAACGCAGTTTTGGTACGGCAGCACCAAGAGACGCTGCCCGATTTGTGTCATTTTATAAATTGTACTTACCATTATTATGAAAATTTCGGATCTCTATGTGAACGCGTTGTTAGTCAGTGTCCAAATATATTGTGAAAAAAGAAATTTTTGTATGGCAAGCATATCTGAACTTTGAACAAGGTAGATTCACAACTTTAGCTTACACGACAACATTTTTTAAGGAGTTTATTAGTAGCTGAAATATTTAACCTTAAAGGGAATGAGTTTTCATAAATTTTAGAAATGCTAGGTAAACCAGAAGACATTAACCAGTTCTTCATAATTTGCAACAGGATGGAAAAGTGTACGGAAATATGAATAAAATGAAGCGTCATACATACATATGTACACAGCTTCCATCTGGAAAAAAGAGACCTCCGTGAGCAATATTGGATGTATCCAAAGGGAGATTTGATACCTCCAAGAGGCCACCCTTGGGCATCAGTTTAACACTGTGATGTCTTTGAAAAAGAGGTCTCATTTTAACTACCAAAAAATGTTTAATTGAGGTTTCCCTTTGAACTTGCTATATACTTGAACGAGAGTTCTCCTTTTGAACTCTCAGTTTACGTCACCTCCTTTTGAAATGACAGTAAAGTTGAAATGGAAAATTCCTTTCTACCTCGCGGTTTATTCGTAAAGGAGATCTGCTTGTTAGATCACATGGAAATGGAAATTTTAATTTTAAGCCAAAGTCAAAGTAACAAGGAGACATCTTTTTGAATTCGCATTTAAGTTGAACTGGGGTACCTTTTTAACTCGCAATTAATGGAAGCATTTTTGTTAACCCACACTAATACTGAAACGAGATTAGTGAAATAAGGAAACGTGAATTTAATTTTTATTTTTATAATTTATTAATAGGTTTACATTAATTCACAAGAATACAACCAACACTTTTGACAATAAAAGAACTTCAGTTTTCTATTTCAAATACTACACGTTGATTATCTTAAACCCCACGATAATAAACAGGGAATAACAGTCTTTTGCTGTTATTCTCTTAATGAAACAAGAGTAAATAGTGGTAAATAACGGTTATTGTACCTCTATTTATTGCTGATGCCATATATACGTATACAGGAAGAAACCGATACCTCGATAAAGGAGGAACAAAGGAGGTTAATATTGTATGTAAGAATGAACTTTAACTATATAAATTCCATTAATTTTGAGTTTTCCCCAAATTATTAACCAGAGGTTTTACGCCATGATGAAAATTTTACATCGACCTACAACCTACATTATTCCTCTCTTAGTGAAGTCTCGTATTTTTCCTGCAGGGTTAGGCTGAAAAGAAGAAAACATGATTCAAAGATGAAATAGCAAAATTAATCTTTCAATCGAGCCTTAGCTAAAATAAATTCGGTGAATTCGGAAAATTGAAGCAATTTAAAGAACCAGACATAGACAAAGCGGATTTTCCATGGTAACATTTTTACCATTATGTGGAGCTCGAAAGTAGTTTCGAGAGTCTCTAACGGAAGATGTAGGAAAGCCTCTCAAAATATGATAAAATTCTACACAGAGGAAAACTAAGAAACCTACGTAGCTCGGTATCATTGGGGTTGACGAGAACTGAATAGAAGTGAACCAAAACAGGACAGGATTACGTTTTCTTTTCTTTTTACCGGTATTATTCCTTAAAATATCGGTTTGATGAGTTTTGCACAGCCTTGGAACAGAGAGAAGTAGGAAGGAATTGAGAGCTGAAGTAACTTAGATTCGATCACTTTTATGAACTTATGTTTCTCCGATGTCGTAAGTGCTATTCAATTTTTATGAAAAATACTTTTACCGCTAATGTTCTACCGCGGTACCGGAATTGAATTAATGGTTGCAGCGATGAAAAGAAGTTTGGAAATACGCGTATATCAACTGGGACCGATCTTACAATAAATTCGTTTAATTAAAATGCAATAGAAAGAGTTGGCAATTTGTTTTTCCTTTTTCACTGCCCTTGGTAGTATAGGGCCTATCCACATGGTTCTATTTTGAGTTATTGTTTCATATCTGCTCAGGTTTCCCTTGTTCGTTTCAATCTTTCTATCACCTTGTGGTTTCTACTTGAATGCCGGTAGGGATAATGTTTGTGTAGATTTATTGAGTGCTGGTTCACTATATGTTGGTTGCTATTGGCATATGATACGTAAATTTACCATAACTCTATGTTTGTAATTCTTAGCCAGATTATCCTGAAAAAAACCTAAGGCATTTGTTTAGGAAAACTTGAATTCTGTCCATCTTTTCTAGGCAAGTCATGTTTCGTTTCAGTGTAGTAAAACTGAAAATTGTACGTTTCATACAATGCGTGGGACTTTCAAACTGACAAACGTGGGATTTTGTTTTCGTCTATCCTTCTTTTGTAAAAATGATAATACTAAACCATTTATTTCCACTGTTCCATTATTGGATCGGTTACATTTTGATTTTTTATTGTTTTTATGCGAACGCATTCAATATTTGTTTTTAAATTATGGTAACACTGAAGTTATTGGTTTTCAGTTTCGACTTTCATTTTTGGTGTTATTTTAATTAGCCCGCTATTTTGGTAGATGTCACTTTTGCAGCTGTCATTTTTTGACATTCGACAAGTATAAATTACGCCATTATTAAAAATGGAACGATACACGATTCAACAACGCATTGAAATTATTAAAATTCACTATAAAAATGGTGAAAATGTGGCAGAGACGGTTCGTAAAACTCGAACATTTTTGGGTCGTCGTGAAGCACCTTGTTGGACCGCAATACAGAAATTGGTAGAAAAATTCGAGCTGTCGGGACAAGTTAGTGATGCGAAGAATAAAACCCGTGCACGTCGCTCAAGAACAGCCGAGAATATTGCTGCTCTAGCCGAAAGTGTTGAAGAAAACCCAGGTTTGTCCATTCCTCGTCGTTCTTTGGAATTAGGCCTTCCACAAACGTCATTACACCGTATTTTGCATAAATATTTGGGTCTTAAGGCTTATAAAGTTAAGTCAACACAAGAACTCAAGCCGGCCGATCATCAACAACGTCGAATCTTTGGTGATTGGGTCCTTGAAATGCATGAAAATGATCCGAAATTCCATCGAAAACTCATCTTGAGTGATGAGGCCCATTTCCACCTCGATGGCTTCGTCAACAAACAAAATTGTCGCATCTGGGGCTCGGGAAACCCAAGAGTTGTTGTTGAAAAGCCTCTCTATCCTCAACGTGTGACTGTTTGGTCCGGTTTATGGTCCCGCGTGGTCATTGGACCTTACTTTTTCGAAAATGAGGCTGGAGCAACAGTTACGGTGAATGGATTGTGCTATCGGCAGATGATTAATGATTTTTTATGGCCGGAATTGGATGGTATTGATCTGGACAACGTTTACTTTCAACAAGACGGCGCTACGTGCCATACAAGCAACGAAACCATTGATCTTTTACGGGAAAAGTTTCCGGACCGTGTTATCTCTCGAAGAGGTGATCACAATTGGCCACCGAGATCTTGTGACATAACACCTTGCGACTTCTTACTTTGAGGCCACGGGAAAGAGAAGGTCTACGCCAATAGCCCAGCGTCGATTCAAGACCTCAAAGATGGAATTCATGAGGCTATCGAGGACATAGGGCAGCCACTTTTGATTTGGTGATGGAAAATTTCATGAAAAGGATATGGTCGTGTAGGCGTGGTCGTGGTGGTCCTTTGGCTCATGTTATTTTCCATTATTAACGGAATACCTTCCTCTTTATAATGAAATAAAGATCCGATCATTTATCTCAAAAAATGGCATTTTTCTTTGAATATCAAAATAACACCTCTTATTGGAAAACCCTGTATTTTATTCCGCATTATCTACTGTGCAAAACTTTAAAGCGTTCTCCTGAAAAACATCATTTTCAAAGTCGGTGCACACGAGAACTCAAAAACTAATTGACCGATCGTTCTGAAATTTTGCGCAGTGCTTCTTCGTGTAATTCATCAGGTAACGCTGGTAGCTTTTTTTCGTTTTTTTTGAAAATTATCAATTTTACAATAACAAATAGGCTGATTTTTTCAGCGAAAATCGCAATTTTGACTTCAAAGTGACGCCAAAAATTTAAAAATTAAAAAAAAAATACCTCCGGGGCGTTACCTCGACAAACATCTCCTTTAACGAATGCCGTTTGAATTTTTGCTTTCCACTATTATTTAGAAATAGATTTGATAAATTGTCGCTATTTATTTCGCCGCAAAAATTCTCAAAAATATGCCTTTTTTCACTGAAAATACCCCCCCCCCCCCCTCAAAGAAGTCTTGTTTTCGAAATTTTTGATGAAAAATGCCTCGTCGTATAATGCACTTGAGTATTTTTTTTTATATATAATATGATATCGTCTACTGTCATTTTACCAATCTTAGTTTGAATTACAGTTTTATGTTACAATATATTGAAAACAAAGGGGTCTTGGAGTAGTAGGATTATATACCTAATAATAATAAAAATAATAATTGATTTTGCTCCATTATTTCAAATTTTTAAACAGGTTTACGCTAACTGACATAATTTCGCATTTAGAAGAAAATGACTAGCTGCGGTCATATGTGTACATAAGACTTCCGTATAATAACAATAATATTGACGAAAAAGCTGGTAATATAAATAATTTAGCCAGGAGCCAGATATAAGTAGATGCTGAATTTTGGACTATGAACTAAGCAAGGGATCGAGCCGGAATATGATATCCAGGATTAATCCCTTGTAGATGAATCTAATGACCACCTGATAACCCTGAGAATCGGAAACGAATCTGATCCACCTTCTTCTAGAATATCTCGATAATTCTGCTAAATTTTTGAATTCTTTCTCGATTAAACTTTTGAAGTTGGGCATTCAAAAACTGAAAAAAAACGCAACTCAGAATGGCAATCACAAGTTTAGGGGTTACTACTTCAGAATCCAGGTGTTTTATCGGTATCCTATTGTTGTCAGGCTTGTTGAACTAGATAAAAAGTTTTGACTGTAATTTTTAGGGAGTGGCATCTGATATGTTCAGAAAAGGGTTGAGCAATTTTAGCGATATTTCCATGTTGCTAACTACACTAATCTCGCTTCAAATTATAAATTCATCAAAGTTCGTCCTCTTTGGAATTTTTTCAATAAAAGATTGCTAAAATATTTTCCCGGCGATACATACTTCAGTATATTGCATATTATAGCGCCAAACCCTTTAAGCTTGGTAATAAAAATTGGTATATTTGTAATTGTCTTGGCTACTTAAACTAAGGAGAGCCTTATCAGGGAGAAAGCATCGGAAACACACATCCAGAGCTCGACGTCGGTGCTTCTATCATGTTAGATCTCATACCAAGACTGGCAGCAGGCATTTACAGATTTCACACGGATAATTTTTTACTTCTTTACCACTCCTAGATGAAATAAATAAATTGGGACACAATGAGACAGGAATGAGTAGAGCTATAGTGTAAAAATTCGCCTTTGAAAGATCAGAAAGAAATGAAGAAAACTAGGAGAGGATCCTGCAATCAATGTACAGATTCTTTGCCTAACTTTACCCTCGTGCGATACATTGACAATAACATTGTTACTGTTTCGTCAATTCAATGTGATGCCGAGCCTATAGGAAAAGTGGAGCAATACTACGAGAAAAGAAAAGAAGGATGTCGAGCAATCTCGATGCATCGTAAATTACAGCCGATATATGGGTGGTGTTAATCGGTTGGATCAAAATATGGGATGCTACCGAATTTCGATTTCTGAAGAAATGTACTGGTAGTTACTTATGTTTCTCATCAATTTTTGTGTGAAAAATGCATTCCAGTTGTACAAATTATCGCCAGTTTCAAGAGAAAACAACTCCCAGCATTCACAAGATTCATTGTGACAACATATCTTTCGACAGAAAGCTTACCTATAAGTTCTACCTACCTCAATAAGTAATGTTCTGCTCCGTAGATCTTCTCTAGCGGTTATAAAACGTGTTCCTGATAGTATTAGGTTCGACGACAAGGCGCATCATGTAATCGAACAAAATAAACAAAACCGATGTCGATTATGGCTGGAAAAGAATGAACGGATCAATGCCGGAGTAAACACGCAGCTGACTGTCAAAAAACGCAAGTAATAAAGTACTGCCCAGAACGAAATTGCGGCGATTGCGTTTAATGACAATTAAATGCAATTTTCATATTTTCAATATTGTGCTTTTGGATATTTTTATAGTGTTAAAACTTGTGCGAATAATAAGACTAACATTTGAAACATCCTACAGCTCAATAATTAATTTTACATTACAAATTTCATTGAAAACAAACGTTTTGTTCAGCTGTCAAAAATTTTCAATCCGGCAATTGCGTAAAAGTTGAAAGTTGACCAACTTTCTTGCGGCAAATCCGGTAACTGCGTTCACTGTGTGCGCACTAATATATTTCAAATGCATTCAACTTTTGCGTGACATTTCCATCCGGCATTGATCCGTTCATTCTGTTCCAGCGGTTATGATACAAAAACACCACAATAAAATGTAGAATTTGCAACGTTGCTTTGCATAAGAAGAAGTGTTCTGTCGATGTTCATAGTAATTGAAATGTATTCAGTACGGAGATTTCGGAATTTGTAAAAAGTTATTATAGGTTAATAGTAGTGGATAAATAAGTTTATTTTTTCATCGTTTCTTTATACAAGTAAGTAAATTCAGAGGCATTCTCTCCTAGTGTTCCATTCATGGAACGGGTCCGAAACTCAAAAAGAACTTCTTACAATTTTTGTTCGATTCATTTTTGCATGTGTTTATAGAGATCCCAATATGAATTGATATTTGTTTTACTCAAATCGAACGATATTATTGATGTTTAGGAACATATGGGATGTGGAAGGTAAATTCGTATTCTTCCATTGTTGATAACGATCTAATTTTCCGAATCGAGTCGGTGTACTTTGTTTTTCATGTATTTAATCTTTGACGAAATACCTGGCGGATGTATCTAGTGTGTTGAATTTGATCTGCCTATTGCCTTATTGTGGGCAATTACTGCGATTCCGTTTAGGTAGTCTAGGTCTTCTAATTGGTTTGTTAGTATCCTTCTCGGTTGTGGGTTCACTTTCTTTTATTTTCTTCTATTGTATTAATGAACAGCAGGAGCTTTAAGCCCGGTTTAAGTGCAAGTTAGTAAGCTAGTTGAGATAACGCTAAGAGTTTTGGTTTTGCCATGCCGTAATGATTTTGGAAAACTCCACTACGAATATTTATGTTAAACAAATAAAAAAAATATACTCCAAATTCGGAGAAAAAACCCGGAGAACAAATACTTTAACCTCGTTCCAGTTTCAACTCGTTCCAAAGTTCGTAAAGACCTGAGATAATGGCCATGCCGGGCAAAAACTGTGTATTAGTCGGGCATGAGAAGCTCCTCTAGTGTAATGTACGTGCTGGTTCCTAAATTTTTGCAAAGCTTCATAATCATAACAGATATGACATTTGGCCTGCACCCTTAAAGTGCGCTGTTGTTTGTTATTCTATGGTTCAGGACCTTATGACATATTACCATCACTGCAGAAAATAGCCTCTATTTATGTATCTAATTGTTGTAAGGATGCGTTAATCTCTATTAGAGGCTCCAGTTAAGCAGTAGAAAATGTTCAAAAATCGCAAATTTTACCCAAAAAGAAAACTTCAATTTCTGTTTTATATTTACAATTGAAAAATCTGCATTCGATCATGTAGTACATGAGAAAAACCATCAAAGATCCTTGCAATTTAACATGCAGAGGAGACATCGTACAACGAAAATATTTGATTAAGTTCTTCTTTTCGAATTAACGAGACCACATACCGTCTATCGTTGTCGTCTCGATTAGGCAAAATGTTGTCTGCTGATCTGACGATAGCATTATTATGCGATTCATATGCGTCTCATCTTTAAACGTTTCAACTAGCTTTATGTTCTCCGCTCGTCGTTCAACGACTCACTTTGCATATATTATGCTAAAATATTCTTCTGGAATTGTCTATTTCTGCGGGGTCTTAAAATTCTGGGAAGTGCTGCGTATCGCATATCATCAAAGAGTGCACCATGGCCAAAGTAAATTCGCCAAGAGGTGTTAAAAGCGACACTAACATAGGCATGTGACATGAATAAACAATAGTCCGATACAGTCTAGGTGTAAAAATCAGAAACTTCGATTTATTTTTGATGAAGTTTTAGAGCAAGTAAGAGTAGAAACTAAACTTGCGTACTTGGGATGTGATAATTGTCCACACACTATATACTGCATAGATGAGTATCAATATTTTATTAATGCTGTAATCAGAAATAGGAATTAATATGATTATTCCACATGAAGTATACGAATAGTCTTCGAGACTATGCTAGTTGTAGAGTTTGTAGTTGAATCAGTAATAAACGAAAATGGAGAAACTGAGTAAGAAGAACATGCGAGATTATTACATCCAATACTATATCCTGAGCTAACGTAACTACTCGCTATGACCATCAGTAAATTTCCCTTGACTATAGTAGGGATGAACCAGAAAGTGATATCTCTCTCAATTATATGCTCCCCACAGCAAAGCACATCGTCTAGTCATGATGGTTTGACTCCACAGTACTGCATGCTTGTCAACAATTTTTTGATACCCGACCTTCTGGATGCATTATAAATTACAACCGATACCTGGGTGGTATTAATCGGTTGGATCAAAATATGGGCTGCTACCGAATTTCGATTGCCTGAAGAGATCGTACTGGCAGTTACTTATGTTTCCCATTAATGTTTGTGTGAAAAATACAATCCAGTTTTATAAATAATCGCCAGTTTCAAGAGAAAACAACGCCCAGCATTCACAAGATTCCCTGTGACAACACATCTTTCGACAGACAGCTTACCTATAAGTTCTACCTACCTCAATAAGTAAAGTTCTGCTGCCTAGATCTTCTCTAGCGGTTATAATTCTCAACTCGCCACTTGCGACAAATGCAGATTAGATTTCGCTAAGTAATTGATGATCTTTCTATTTTTGTGATAGCTGAGGTGCTTCCATTCCAGTATTATGAGTGATTTTCGGGTTGTGTTAAGATAAACTGAGTATGAGTCATAGCCTTTTGTGTGATAGGCGGCGTGATTGGACACAAGGACAAATCTCGTAATACCCATGTCGCACTGAAAAACTCTCTAGTGCCATCAAATCTTGCAATGTTGCGTCTTTCACGCACGCTTTGTATACTATGACTGGTGGCTTAGGTCTCATCAAGTCAGGCCGATATGTCACATTGGTCTGAATTAAGACTTTTATTTTTCTCATGAAAATGCACAAAAATGAATTATGCCATTATACATGACTAAGAAATTCCAAACATTTGAAAATGTTTAGACTGCACAATCTGAAATGGTAGTTTGTATTAGGGATGAAATGCGACGCATTTACAGATTCTCTTATCATGTATGTCAGATCAGTATGAAATTTTCACTTAGACAAGTACCGTACACCTTTGAAGAAGGCTAAAATGTATGAGAAAGATAAATTCATTTTGTCCGTAGAAAATAGATTCGATACTATGGTAGACTTTCGTTATTTTGTGTTAGACCTTCGGTAATAATTCATCAAAGAATTCAATCGGCATTCCATAATATTTTAAAAATCAATTAAAGTGCAGTCTCAATTTTTCATATAACTGATTAAGCTATCTTTCACGCTTTCTTGATAGGAGTTTAATAGAGGCATCCGATGCATTCGATATTTTTTACCACTATAATCCATTCAAATTGATTGACAAATAAGTTCATCATCAGGAAAGAATCCCTGACAAAAGGACACCACGTTTTTCTAATTTGATAGTCAAACAATATTAATATGTGATTTCTTCGTTCAAAATTTCACACGTGACTGTTCTCTAAGCTATCTATATGAATAATCATACTCAACATGAGGGCTCATATGACATCCCAAACACTAAAGTGAGCAAATCTGAGTCTGAAAATTGCAGAGCTTCAATTCATAGTCATTTGACATCTCGACGAAATTTCGATATTCCTAAGTGCTAACCTCTGACGTTAGAATATAGAGAATACAGGAAGTGTGATAAGCCAAATTTAGCGTAATGAAATTCTGGTTGTGTTAGTATCTGGGCGTTTTTGCATTACCACTAAAATGGCTGCAGCACTATATTTTAATTATAGTTAAAATCCAGGTTGCAGTATCACTAAACGAATAGTGGTAGTGCAGAGTCTATTGCATTATCCCTAAACGATTAGTGATAGTGCAGAGTATATGCATTATGACTAAACGATTAGTGGTAGTGGTAGGTACTTTTCACTATCAATGAGTTATAATGAATTCGTAAATTGGAAGTGCAAACATCTTTAACTAGCACTGAAAGTCAATTTAATGGTACGCATATGCAGCACTACGCGTAGCACGTACGATCAAAATATAGTGTTAACGTTGAGCCCGGCGCCGAAATTGCTGTCCTTTCCGTTCAGTCCGCAGCGAGCGAATAATGCACAAAAACTCTAAAGAAAGAACAAATTTCCAGTAAATTTCTAGGAAAATATTGAGGGCTTCCCTACTTCAGGTCGAGGCATCGTTGATTTTATATTGGATCGAATTATTGTTGTCTGCCACGAATATGCTTAAAATTGCAAAGAAAAAATTTCTAGCAAATTTTTAAGTGCCGGGCTCAGCGTGTTAACAATTAACACTAATTTTAATCGTACGAGCTACGCGTAGTGCTGCATAATATTCAGCATATTATGCGTACCATTCAATTATCGTTCAGTACTAGTGAAAAATGTGTACACTACCAATGCACGTATTCATTATCACTTATTGATAGTGAAAAGTATTTGCACTATCCCTAATCGTATAGTGATATTGCAATAGACTTTGCATTACCACTATTCGTTTAGTGATATTGACAAAAAAAATTGCACTACCACTAATCATTTAGTTATAGTGCAACTTGGATTTTAACTATCACAGAGGCGTCTAGTGCTATTGAAATAATTAACGCACTGAACATTTTATGCACAACTCTGGTATCTGGTGCCGCTGTAGTGAAAGCTTAGTACAGGCGTGTAGGAGAATTAATATAAACACCGGGGCAACAAGATATGTGGTTGAAAATATCGCGCTTGCTCTCATCCAGAATGCTCTTAGTCGCAGTCACATACGCCAGGAACCTCAGGAATTTCTCAGCTGTTACAAACGTAAACAAATCTCAGTGGAGCGGAGCTTACCAAGGATATACATCGTTTTTTTATATTTATTTTCAATTCAATTTAATATAAATATGTGTGCAAAGTACATAAAATAATATTTCATAACTATACTTGCCTGAAAAAAGATTTTTTTTTAAAGTGAGCGCGCAGTGCGAAAAATGCCAAATCTTTGGAATTTCTGTTGCGCATATCTGAGGAATATATAACATTTGCAAAAACACTATTTTTCAGTAATAACACTAATGTTTAATTTAAAATCATTTATATCGACGAAATCATTTATTTCTTTCAGCTAGTACTTGGTCTTTAGGCCGAAAGAGACTGCTATTTAAAAGTGCGTCAATTTTGTGCAGCGTACTTCTGTGAACTTAGTCAGTCCACATTTACATGAAAGTGATGGCAACATTCAAAGAACTCTTCGAATGCATTGGTGGTAGTGGAATAGGAGAATTTAGTGTCCATTAATCACCATACAAAAGCGTAATACATAGTGATACATTAAAGCATTTTTTTTTTGTTAAGATAAAGAAGCGATGACGGCTCTAATGATCGGTTAGATATGAAGAAACATTCGCTTTCATCAGTGTTCAGTCCACCCCAAATGTCACGATATATCTCTCCGATGTACTCCCAGCCCAACGATTCATAAAATAAACAAAAACGCACCACAAAGTATCGAGCTTCAAGTGAATAAACTACAGCATACTTATCTACGAAAACGAAATGTTGTTTGATCATCACATCCATGGCCTTTTCGTGACATTTCCACCTCTTTGGAATTAGGTTACTGGAAGTTCAACAAAACACATAAAAATTCCAAATTTCGACAAAGTGAGGCGGTACTCTGTCCTCTCCTACCGCTTGCTTTACGTAAAAATATCAAAAAAGAAAGAAATTAATAAAAATAAGATAAAATCAAATGTTACCAAATCAAATGTTATCAAGTGACATTACTCCAATCAGCTGACTTCGCCGTAGTCAGAATTCAAGAAAATAAGCATTGATAGGACAACAAAAAGTGGCGAGAAAATAAAACTGCTTGCAGCAGCTATATAAAGCCGACGCTGCGCAGTAGATGACACTATTTTTGGCTCAGGGTTGATCTGATTCAGAGTATAATCTAAAAGTAAGAAACGTGTTCCTCCTCCTCCATATAGAAGTTAATTCTGTTCAGACTTAAATCTCAATATCATTCCCATCCTCCTGACAGAAGTTTATTCTGTTTCAAAGTTTAATCTTAATATTGTCCCAGCCTACTAACAAATCTTAATTCTCTCTGAATGTTTCTTGCCTGAAATTCACCTAATTTTTATTTTCGACCTTACATGTTGCAGCACGCGTACCTTTTTATTCTACACGCTGCACTCTACTACATCCTTTTTAACAATAAATGTGCACACTACTAGCACTACATGCTGCACTGTGCTACACCGTTTCTACCATTAAACGCTGCAGCACGCTTTTATAGTATCACAGAAACTTAGTCTGCTCACAGAAAATTTATTCTGTCTTTTCTTTTTCAGAAGTGATATCGGCGAATACAGTGACGTCATTTTTACCATCGTCCATTACAAAACCCTCCACTTTTTAGACTAGATCAACCATGCAACCAATTGCATCCTTATTCTTCACCAATGAAAAGAGGCCGGTAGCTTTTCTCCGCTAAGGAATTGTTACTAATGCTTCGGAAAGGATAGGTGTCATGTCAAATGTCATGAGCTGAGGTGTTAATGGGAACACTTCACAAGTGTGAAAAAAGTTGCAGGATACACGTTAAATCTTTTTAAGCTTATATTTAGTGTCAGTCCGGCTCCGAAAATTACTGAAATATCGCTTATATTTAGGGTCTCTACATTCTATTTTAGAACCGCAGCTATTTATTTCGATAAGTGTTTTTATTTTGAATTCCAACTATAATAAGTAAAGTATTTCATACATTTTTTTTTCTTTTGGCTCATTTTTATAATATTTAAATAATAACTGAAGATCTTATGTACATGCATGCATACGGAGTATTATTTTGGCAATTGTATCTGAATTATACAACTGAAACATGCAACATAAATTTAATAACATAATAATCATTCCTCAAAGTCGTGCCATTACCTAAACGATACTCCTTCGCTCTACCATAATTTGCACTCTAGCCATTCTTACTTTTTCCTGTTCTTCTTTTTTATTTCTTGGCCCATTGAGTAATATGCAAAAAATAACGGCACCACTCAGCCCTGTCTGTTTGGGGAACATGCTTTCTTAAAAACATGCCTGCAAACTTAATTCGTGCAGTGGGATCCGAAAATTCTACGAATAAAACATCATCGGCCCGAAGTTCATTCATATACATTCAGCTGTTGTTGTCACCTAAGTGCAGAAAAAAGCGTTCGTTCAATAAGAGCTGTCGGTTTTGAATGCCAAGTACTTATGTTTTTACGTGCGCGTGCTGGTTCATAGGTAAAACATCTACATATTGGAGGACAATGTTCTTTTATCATGTTGGTGTGCGGTTAATACCCTACTTCTAACAAGATTCCCTTTTATATTGTGGGTGCAATGCACTTAAGTTTTTCAGGTCAAGTTGCTAACAATTTTAAAATCTGGAAAAAACGCTTTAATAATACTAACAGAAAAATAATGAACAGTCTTAAACAATGAGCGCCACGCAGTTTTTACGTGCCGCAAAATGAGTTTGAATCAACGGTTTTCATATGAGTTAATAAATTCATTTATACGTTTATGCAAAAAAATAAAAAGAACTACTTTAAATTATTTTTTGAACTTTATTCTATCAAATCTAAATGAGAACTGAACTTAGAAATAATATAAAACTAAAGCGCCAAGTTGAAGCTAAGATGATTCCCACGGCTGGCATGCAAGCATGTGACGTGATGTTAAAACTCCAATCGCTGCAATTCTCACAGGTGGCTTGGAGACGATTTGGTTTAATGTTGATATCTGGGAGATATGATGATTACACGTGATTAGGTGTTGTATTCCTCGTCGCATTACTCCTATTTGTTAAGTTATACAGCTAGAGCCAATGTAAGCCACGCCACTTTGGACAGCCTCAAAGATTGATCAAACTCTAAACTTTGCGGCGCGCTGTTCTTTTCTACATTTGTTCCTTATTTCATTTTAAGAGAACAAATGAAATTACTGACAAGTTGAAGGTAAAAAAATTAACTTTTTTGGTAATAGTTTTTTAATAAACTTTTAGGGCAAGAATACCTGCTTTCACTATCATACTTGATTTTTTCTTATTTATTTTTAAATACTTTTCACAATTTCACAGAAATAATCAACACACCTTAGATAGTTCGAACTGTCAAGTGTAAAAAAACGCGTGGCTCTCATTGTATCATAAACGCCACAAAGCGGCGCTGCAAAAAAAAAAACGCGTGGCATCATTGTATCTAAGACTATAGACTTCAAAAGCTCGGAGCTACTCGCAATTGTCTCTGAAAAAAACAGAATGCTCTGTATAAAATAGTAGACTGATTTATAACTTATTTTCCTACTTACTGCACCATCTCATCTCTCGTGGCACATTTGGAGAAAGCGGTAGCTTTCCAGTACTTTCAACTTACTTCATGATCTTCCAATTGATATGGCTTCAGTTAAAATGATTCCTCTCCAACATCTGGGTTCGTCCGTTCGCACGATAACTCGAGAACGCGCGCACTTGGAGGGCTGAAATTTTGCACACGGGCTTTAGAATAGAAAAAGGAATAAGTTCGAAATGGGTCGAATCGGGCAACTCCTTCGTAGGGTTGCCATACAAAAATTTCGTTTTTCACTATATATGTATTTGGGCACTGCCTGAGAACGTGTCGTCGTAGAGAACTGAAATTTGGTACGTGGTGTTTTTATAGTAAGAGTAAATAAAATTTCGAAAATTAACTGAAATCCTATGAAACTGGTTATAATCATTTTTACTATCCGAAGAACCGTTTTAGAAACATATGCGAAATACCACTTCAAAAGTCATACTTGCACAGAGAGGTGAACATACTAAATTACATCTGGGGTATCATAAAAATTGGTCTTAGACCAATTCTAGCATTCTTACTTGTTATTTCGCAGTTCCGTGTTTGGAACTCCATTTATGGGATTCACAATTCCTTCCAACTTACCACCACTAACAGATTGTTTTGGATTGGATAGCCGTCCACGTTTCAGAACTACAAGTATAATAAGACAGATTTTCTTGATTAAAATCTATTCCGAGTTTCGTATTGGGGCTAGCAACGAAAAGGGGCCTCGTGAGTTGTTCTCGAAGACTATCTGGCAGGTACTGTCCTTGACCATCCCCATTTGTACAACGCTAAGTCTTATACCATCTGAAATACTTTCTACTCTCTGTGTTGAACGCCTTGTGCTGACAGACCGGCAGGCACACGGTATAGAGAATGCAATACCACGTTCCACCATTAGTGGATGAAATATCGTGTAATGTACAGGAAAGCAAGGGTATAGAGAACACAATACTCTCTCTCCTTGCTCTGGCTAGTGGACGAAATTTCGTCGCAGCTCATGTGTTAAAAGTTAATGAGGAAACCTTGTATTCTCTGTACTGTGATGAATTTACAGCTGATGGACTTCCAGCTGGGTTAATGTTTTTGATCGGGTTACTTAAATGACGGATTTGTTTTTTTTTTGAAAATTATTTTGAGGAATTCGCCGATCGTTTTCTTGAAAAATATTTAGTTTTTTATTTAATTCCTCGACGTTTCAGGTCCAAGCGCGGCCCTTCTTCAGGAGCTCTATACATATAATAATTTTACATTTTTACAAATATTTTAAATACCTTTTCTGTTTGTCGTACAGATGTTTTTTTAAAGATAATAATAAATAACAATTGAACAAAATGGAACAAAATTACAATAAAAGACAAATACATAATTAATAAATTAAAATGAAGACTTAGAACAAAAAGGCAATTAACTAGCTAGAAAGTGTTTGCATAATATGACTAATACTACGGTTTTAATTTGTTCATTTGTTAATTTGTAATCTTTATTTATTAGTTCTGTGTCCTGTCTTAAGTTTAAAACTTTGTCTTTGTTAATCTATATGTGGCATGCTCTTTAAGGTCAAGTTTTTTCTATTATTTTCCATGTCGATTATATTTGTGTTGTCGAAGGAAAATACATGTCCTGTTCGTATTGCGTGTGATGCTAGTGCTGATGGTGTTGATTCTTTCTTAACATATGCTTTATGTGATGATAATCTGGTTTTTTGATGTTTGTCCAATGTATGCAGTCTTGCAACTCTCGCATTTGACCTTGTATACAATGCTGCTTTTTTCTTGTGAGGGTATCGGATCCTTTGTTGTTATGTAGTTGTTGTTTAGTTTAGATATTGGCTTGAAGGCTACTTTTATGCAATTATTTTCTGTTTTAATAATTTCCGCTATTTTTAGGTATAAAGGACATATGAACAGGAATGATGTGTAAATAGGTTTAGTATTATCCAATCTTATTGCGTTGCTCGGGATGTGTGTCAGATTGTAGAAATAGTTGTTCCTTACTGATATTTTTATTATTTTGTGGATTACATGCAATGCTATTTATTTTTTATTAATATATTTGAAACAATTGGAATGTTGTTTTTTGTGAAAATTTGTTGTGACTGATTTTAAAGATTGCTGGCGATGGTTTGGGCTGTATTTATTTTAGTGTTATGCGGGTGGTTTTATTAATAATTTAAAATCCTATTAGAACTACAAGGTTTGCAATACCAGTTCTGTTCTGTTATTTTCTGTATGTTCTTATTTCTTGTTCTATGTAATCGCATGTCTAGAAACGGGATGCTATTATTAATTTCTTTTTCTATTATAAATTTTAATCGATGGTGTATATTATTGAACCTATTGCCAAAATTAACTTCTGAGTCCTTGGGTATAGCGTAGATGATGTCGTCCACATAGTTTCTTAGAAATGTTGGTACTATATCCGTTTTCCTTGTTTCATCAATTATATGATCTAATGCCATTTGTGCCAAGATTCCTGAGATCGGGTTACCCATCGCTAGAGCGTACTTTTATTTGTAGAATTATTTATTGTATGAAAGGTAGTTACATTCTATCACACGGATGATGACTATTTCTTTGAACAGATCTTTGTCTATTGGTGTCAAGGTTTCTATGGTTGACGATTTCATTTCAGTGGTTTTTAGTCCCAGCTCTGTGTCGACATTTGTGTACAATGATTCTACATCTAGTGAGATAGGAATATCGTTTGGCTTAAGTGATATTTTGTCTATTAATTTCTTTAAGTCATCTGTATTTTTATATTGCGTATACTGTCGGAAATCGTTTTCTACAAAATGTTGCAAATGTACTTAGAGAGATCGTAGCTTGGGCTTTTGATTGTTGATATTACTGGTCTCATGGGTATGTGTGTCTTATAAATTTTTGGGAGGCCTGGAGCTGCTTTTCCAAATTGTCCATCATACGAGTCTCAAATTATGGATAATGGACTTCAAAGTGCTTATGTTTCCAAGCTCAGAGATAATCTTCCGTCGATCATCATCCAGAATGGCAATATACTAAGAGCTTTTTTGTTAATGTATCTGCATTAACTTGGAAATTTCAATGCTACAAATTAGTAACAAATTATTGTAACATGTGAATGCGTTTCCCATTTTTATTTAACTGTTATGATGAAAGGATACTTTACATTCTTAGCTTATCCTTATAATTATAGCTTTTGTAGAGCACAGCATGTCGGCTTGTACAAAATTCTGAGTACGTAAACACCAAAAAAACAACGTAATTTTTGTATTGAACATAAGCCATACGGCACGTTACGCATTGAAATTTAATTCTTTTGTTGGAAGCTCGTTCATTTTACTCACATACAATGTGCATACAACAACTATATGGTCTATAGAAAAACGACGTAAGAAGAAGTCTGCTGACTCGTTGTATACCAAAATCAGTCCAGGTGTCAACTTGAAGTATTCACTCTGAACGACTTACTTTGTTCAAAGATTTGTACAGCAATACCTTTTACCGCAGGGAAACTATTAAAGAGTGCTCTTGGAATCAAAGAGTGTGTTCCACTTAAATCTTGAGGTGTTTATATATCACAACCGGGAACAAAAGTTACCTTTGCTTTGAAATATCCTCAGAAAACCTCCTTAAAACTATAAGGAGCTTGGTAATGGTTCGCTACGCATCGCCGGGTACTTACAATGTGTTTACAAATGGTGTGACGATGTTTGCCACAAATAAAACCACAAAATTTTGTAAGAAAAAGGAAACTTTACAAATTCATAAAATGGATGTGAGAAACGTGTCTGCATTTAGCATCGAATCGACCATAGGGGAATCCGACCAACGTCTGTTTGTCGATTTGCTTTTTTTTCCATAATAGGGTGCAGCTCACATATTTAATGTTTCTTCGAATTCCTCAGGTTTCATCAGAACAATGTTTACCTGCCTGCACAACAGATTACTAGGACTAATATTATTGTGGCCGATAAATTTCATATTGGTAATTCGCTTTATGATGCATTGCATACTAATGGGTCGAATTTAAGTGATTCGTATGCAACTGTGGATTCATGTCTTGATTTCACATGGAAAACGATAAAGAAAAATTTTCGTGTTGACTTATTAGTTTATGCCACTTTAAGGTAGCCAATAGGAAATGACGTGGCCAACATATAACCAAATTGCGGTGGATTGAGATGTCTGAAAATGATAAGCGGTTCTTCAATCAAATTTTTATGAAAAAAGAACCTAAGACTTTTAGTATCAGTTGCAAATCTAAGGAAAATACTTCTGAAATTGTAGTTCGTGAGCATCCAAATTCAATGCACTCCAGTATTGCCCAGTTAAGACGGTCAATTTCATAATACTTTTCATCCAAGTACTTCTTGATTTTACTGCTTATTTTTTGGCACATTATGTGGCTTATCTAATTCTATTTCCTTTATTCATTTCGGCGTCGACTATGTCATCATTGTAACATCTGCAAAATTCTTTTGTTTTAAATTCGGTCACGCAACAAATTTTTGACACCTATTTTCAAACGTTTTCATACAGCTCATTATGAATTGGGTCACTTTTTACGATTTGTACATTCATGTCAATGAAGATATGATGCGGATATATGCGGATGGAAATTAAAGGCTCGTTCAGTCGCGTAAAAAACTCATCCTGCTTCGTCCATAGAACCGTAACACTGACGGCCGTAACCCCAAAGAGGGTGGTCCTTTTCCTGTCTAAAGATTAATCCTGTCCTAAAATAACCCCGCTTGCTTTGGACGTAAACATCAACTCGTGTAAAACAATATAATGAAGAAAATTAATTTAAATTTTAATTCTCATTTGTTGTTTAAAAATATTATTTAAGTAGAGAAAAAATCAGTGCAACTCTGCCAAAGTCCGTTGCGACGGAAACGTGCTATTCTTTGTTTTCGGCTGTCATTGTCGCTTAAATTCAAATTTGGCTTATGCGTCACCTATTCGAAATATTCCTCGAATAAAAATTATATCCCCGGCAAATTTCGGATAAAGTATTATACCGGTGTAATACAATGGATTAAATCTCAAGCAATCTTGGTTGGTTAGGTGTTTGTGCATTTCACGCGAATATTGATTATCCTGTTTGGTATTTACGGCCTTGAATGACGGTCATATTTCTCATTGAGGTTCTGAATCTGGCAGTTTTTACCGTCTCAGGTGATTAGTTAAGAGGACTAGATTTATTATCCTGTCTTTATATTACACCGCGCCGTCCCTACCGGAGTAAAAGTACAGTAATACCAGTGCTAATATGCTCTGCCGTATCAATCCATCTATTTTGTTAGAATCACGTTATCAATGAAGTTGATTTATCTCCCTACGGACTTCATCCAATCTTACGTAAAATGGAGGCCTATCATGTTCCATTGTCCTCTTATTTATATGAAGTCTCGTTCATCATGTTTAAGCCAGTTAGTTTTCATTTTGACATTGAGTACGACAAAAGAGTAAATGTCAAAGTATACGGCAAAAGAAATGAACTTTTTTACTGTTTCTTTTGTTCTTTTTCTCTGTTCAGCAAGCCTTAATTACGTGGAATGAATGAACTGAAAATGACACATAAATATCTACGTTGAAAATCCCACGATGAATATCCTACAAATAACTTCTTGAGGCTGCAAGCTGAACAATACTCCCTCGGTGCTTATAATCTACCGAAAAATACGAAAAAAGGAAGACACAAAGTATCATTCAAATACTTATCTATCATTCGAATACTTATCTAATCAAATTATCAAGTCTTCCAGCACATCAGTTCTTATTTTAAAATACCCATGGGATGCTTACTCACTGAGTAAAAATCTGCTGTTCTTCCTCTGCCATTTATCTAAAAAAAATATATAAAAATCATTAATAAACCAACGCAACTCGATAAAATATACCACAGTATACCTACTTACCTCCATATATTTACAAATTTGTTATGACAACCAGTGACATTACGTCAGCCAGCTGTTCTGCCTCACATAAAATTCAAGCAAACGTCGCTAGGGAAACAGTAAGACGCGAAACAGACATAACTGGTTACATCGGCTATATATGTAAAGCCGACGAAATTCATTAGATGGCACCATTCTTTTGGCACAGTTGATCTGTATCAGAGCTGATCTAAGTTTAAAGAATCGTGTTTTCTACCCTTTTCACAGAAGATAATTTTGATCACGGATAACCTGAGTTTCCTATCATACAGAAGATAATTCTGGTCAGGGATAACCTGAATTTCCTATCCTATCATACAGAAGATAATTTTGGTCAGGGAAAATTTCTTATTTGTACAAATTATAACCAAATAAATGAAATTGAAATTGAAATTGAATTGGATAGCCTGAATTTCCTATCCTATGATACAGAAGATAATTATGGTCAGGTATAACCTGAGCTTCCTAGCATACAAAAGATAATGGTCAGGGATAACCTGAACTTTCTATCCTTTTATACAGAACAGAGTTCTGATCAGAGATAATATGAGTGTCCCAGTTTTTCTATACAAGCATTTTGCTACCCTTGTACCATCACGCATGAGCATAGGTATTTTGCTGCCCTTGTGCGCTCACGCTCTAGCAAAATGCTATTTTTTTACTTTGCGTACAATAAGTCTAAATTTAGAGACTAATTTGAATTAGTTTTTTATAGAAGCAATTTGCTGCCATCGTGCACTCATGCTTGAGCACCAAAGTTTTACGCCACAAAAATTATTCATTCCGCAGTAGATTTATTCTATTTTTCTTCGTCTTTTCAGAAGTGAAACTCGAAATCTCGAATTTATGAACGTATTGACGTCATCAAGATCAGAAATTGGTTTGATTGGAATTTTATTGAATATCATTTGAACCTTTATTGAATTGTTGTTAGTAGTCTTAAGTTTTTGTTTAGAATTGAATTTTCTGATATTTGATTAAGCAAATTAAATTATTGAAAATATTAATAAAATTTTATATTTAAACTATTAAAAAAAAAATGAGTTGACCTTTATACGGGCTCTCCTCCCTCACGATCGAGACTAGATCTCGCACTTTGCATTACAAATATTATATCGAATTTAAGCACATGTGATGCTCGAAGTACGTGTACTTTTAGGTGTATATTCTCAAGTTTATTTTTACTGAAAATTCATTTAGTTCATTTGGCGTTTAATGAAAAGGATAAATCAAAATGACCTATGGTGAATACAGAAGTACGAAATATTTGTGGCGAAATGTCAAAATGTGTAACCAAACTATACGCCTATGGTACGACAAAAAATCAGAATCAACACTAGCGCATAACTAAAACTATGAAAATTTTCAAGAAAAATAAAAACATGCAGTCACGACAATTCTCTTGAAGGTTGACAAAAGAGCGTAGTTTGGACCACAATACAATATTTTCATGTTAAATCAAGTGAGGGACATTCTAAGGAAGACGCTAAAGGCATTAACATTCGTTTACAAATTGTTTAAGCAAGGCGTTGACAGCCACTAGACTATCCAATTATATTATCATTTCCTGCGATACAGATTTAGTAATTGAAGCTGGTACACTCAAGGAGAGATCGCCGCTACCGTTAATGCTTTAGAGACATAACCATCACTTGTTTCCATAATTCGAATCATTCGAAATTGTGCTCATCTACGGAAATCCAAAGACAACTCAAAATTAATCCAAACTTTCAGCAAAATGACGTCACTGTAGAAATTACGTAAAATTAGAAATAAGCTCAATTTTCAAGAGTATTTTTTAAATTAAACTTTAAATGTATTTCCAACAAATCTTATGATTGAGCTAGGTTGTCAATTCACAACCTATATGAGATCACATTTAAGAAATCTCATTCCAAAGGAAATCTTTAAAATGTTTTACATTTAGTTTTACAAATAATTATTAAGAACCCCTCTAAAATTAAATTAGAAACTCAATATAGTTTTTACAGAGCTGAAGTAAGAACGTCTTCAGACCTGAGTTTTTTAGTAATCTTTCTTTCTGTCGTTTTCAATGAGGATCTTAAGACATCTTCGATTGATTTTTCACTTAAAAGCGGCAGCCATAAGGGAAAAGCACTCCATATCCAGGAATTTCTTTTCATATTTTAAGGATCCTCTTTCAACTCAGTTAAATTAGACATCTTACCAAAAGACAGCATTTTTGCTAGATATGACCTCCTTCACTTGAATACGAAATTTTTTGTTTGCAAGGCTTTTATTGTGAGCATTTTTGTCAAATCCTCTTGGCATTGTAGAAATTACAAAAAAAAAAAATATTCCTTTCTCCGGAAATATTTTCCTGTTGACATTTTTATGGTAAAATTGAAGTATTTGTAGATGTAGAGTAGATTTTTATTGATGGAGTGCTTTTTATATGCGTATTAGGTACATATATAGTTCAATTTGAAGTTTTACATTTAGGGCTCTTTTACCTGTACCTATACTGACAGGATTAATATTGATTATGCATCGACGCAAATATCATGAAGTAACGTATCTCACAGAATGTGTAAAATTTAGATATAAATTATCACCATATATGTAAAAGGACCAAATTAACAATATTATAAAGTATGATCTCAAAGAAAGTGAAACCACTGACGTACCTACCTATATCATGTTCGTATAAAACGACATTTTACTCTCTCCCAATAGACGTGGTCTAACTACACTTTGAAATGACCAAAGCAAAACTATTGGGTGACTGCGGAACCTTGCGTTATGCCGTAAATTGTTTGGCAAGGGGGATGCCAAATTCGTCGTTAGGATGGTTTGGAGAGCTTATGATTTTGGATAATTTTACAGAAAATTCACCAAACTCCTCACAGTTTTCATAGTCTTGTAACAAGTTGTTTACATTTTCCCTGGTTAGGTTTATTAAATATTGACGTATACCATTTCACTTTTTGTACAGATACTGATGGTGCATATATCTACCATGAGTTAAAATAACTGATAAAAGTTCGTCAAATAAGATTAATAAAGTATACTGCTATGGTACAATTTAGAACCATTTAGTATAATTTTATATATATTAATAAGTCAAGCTGGATAGCGCAGCATGATAGAAAGCAGATAAGGATAGAAGATACGAGGAGAGTGGCGGACGTGTTGATTTATATCACTTTTAAATCTTCGCATTTTGCATGCATGAGGAAAGGAAGGAAGATGGTAGACTATTTCACATTCGCACAGTTCAGGATAAAAATTCATCACGGAGTTTTACTGTAAAGTCGAAAGTAAATTTAAGTGTATAAATATAGTGCAATTTGTATGAATAATCAGAGATAATTTCAATTCCAGGTTTTTAATTTTTAACGTAACTGAGAGCGCCCTTATCTCCGAAATGAAAACACCTAAAGGTAATTGAGCCTGTTAGATTTTATCTTTTTCTTTACTTATTAAAACCAGAGCTTCTTTGCTTTACTAATAAGTGCTTGCCATACACTGAGCTTTTCAGCTACTACCCGGAGCGCGTTCATAAATTAGGCTCCAGTCGGCTATGGTAGATATGCCTACCGTCGCTCGGAAATGCAATAGCCAGATTTTTGACTTGGCTAAATGAAAGTTCCTGGCGTTTGGAAAATCATAGTCCCGTAGCCGGCTGCAGCCATTGCCAACTTGAGAGTACTACCCAGCATAGCTAACTAACACAAACGCATTACATTTGACATTTTTAGTTGTCGCTATTGTTTAATTGCGTAAAATTAAATAAAAAATATTGTAATAATGGAAAATTTTACATTTTTATGAATGAGCTTGGGGAGTAATTTATTGATTTATTAAACGAAGCAGGTAATAAATTGTTTTTTGAATTATATAAGTACGTACGTATAGTAAATACAATCTTCTATTGGTAGGAAATATAACCCGTACGCGTACAGCCGAAGAGATTCCTGAAAGTTATTGGCCTTATAGATACGAATAGAGGAAGGCTACGAAGTGAACGGTGAGGAATATTCAATTCCTCATGAAGAGGCGAGGCGGTAAGCTAAAGCTCCAATTTTAGTTAAATTTTTTATAAACATATCTTCTGAAGAATGACCCGACGAAAACAGCAGCGTCTAGAGCTACAATGCTGATCAATATGCAATAAACTGCCTCTGATGATCCAAAATCTAGTGATAATGAAAATATAAATGAGCTGAGGTGAGCTGAGATGAGCGAGCTGATAAATAATCATTCCACACACCCCACTTCTGACGATGGACATCGCGCTAAATTTTATGCAATTCCCCAATAAATTAAAAGATTAAGAAAATAATAAAATTGATGCATAACAAAAATTGTTTTATCTCAAGAACGGGTTGCATGTAGGTGTTCATGTGTGGGAGCAAATGAAAGGTAACCTTTGTTTGTTGTATAACTGGCAACACGAATGGAGTTTAGTGCCTGTTAGATTACACATTCGTTTGAAAGCTTAAACGGATAACTATCATCTGAACTGAACGTCACCTTTATAGGTTGTATCACAAGGAACTTACGAAATGTTTCGTGAAAATCTGGCATATTCTCTTTGCATAACCGAGGTTTTCAGTGGCCCCTTAATAGTGAGCGGGGAGGGGGTTGTAGAATGATTTTTTATCAGCTCACCCGAAGTAATCCGCGTGGTATACCGGTAGATCTGCGAATGAAAATGGAAAGGTATTATGAATATTAAATATTATTTCAGTCAGAAAACCGGGTCTGAGCGGCAAATAAAGTACATGTTGGCATCGTACAAAAACCACGAAGAGTTAATGAAGGGTACTCCATTAAGGAATGATAGCGTATGGGAGAAAATAGTACAGGACATCATGAAAGAGAACGTTTTCGAATTGACAGGCCGCCAGGGTAAATTTAAGTTTCAAAAGCTTAAACAAAAGTTTACACACATCCGGGGTAACAACAGCAAAACTGGGGCAGCTTGAATGACGTGGTCGTTACAGGACGATTTTGAGGTAATATTTGGTAGAGACCATAATGTTGAGCCTTCAACAGTTGCTGACTCGCTAACTTACACTCCACTTCGAGAAGTGCCAAATGACACACAAGAATATGAGCGCGAGAAAAATGACGAAGATACTGTTGCTCTAGGACCATCGACAAGCCGTCGACATAAAAAGAAAATAGGGGAGCGTTTACTCCAACACTTAACTGGCCAGTCAAGAGCAAATAAAGAACAAAGAGAAAAATAATGAGGAAAATAGAAAAGAAACAAATTCGCGTCCAATAGGAAGTCCCTGAGGCCATGAAACATGCTACCGCAGCGTTGATAGATGCCACGACGGATACAATGAGAAACTTGCTCGATAGGCTGTGATTTCCTTTCCGTCAATATTTTTGTACTGTGTAATTTTAGTTTTAGTCTATATTTTTGCATATTTATTCAATTTAATTTTAATTTTAGTAATCATGTTCCTATACTTTACTCTCATAGCCTAGGCGTAGATGCTGCTTGCATGCATCCCTTTTCGTGGATGCCGAACAATCTGGGGGAGGAATATACTTGATTATATTCCTCCCCCGCTGTCTCTCAACCATGAAAGTGATGTAAAGTGATACATGCTAGTAGCGTGGACGTTGGCCCATAGTTCCTTACTTTAGTCGAAATTCCTTTTCTTGTGCCTGGGTCTGAATTAAATAAAATTTTGGAAATGAAATTGGAAACGCCGGTTTCGTAGTATTATAGTTTGTTTATTAAGTTCTCAGTTAGGTTTTTGTTCGTTCGATGTTTTTTTTTCGTTTTTTTAATACAATACATACAAAATATCTTCAAACACTTCCTCACACATCAAATCACATAATTACCAAAAAGATTAATACGGTTACTGGTTGTACTAAAGCAGCTTCTGGCAGTCCTTCAATTAAATAGGATTCTCTTGAATCTTCTGGGAATCGAAGGCAAATATTTGGCATGACACAACATGTCAAAATCATTCCAGGAATAGTTTCAATACGATTCATGTCCACGTATCACAGTCTTCTCCAACGCCCAAAAAGTATATACTATAATTTCACGAGCTCTAGACAGAAATTTATTAAATTTTATTTGCTTTCTAGTTAGCCTCCCGTTGTCCATAAATGGTGAAATGCACCAGTTTAAAAGAGTATAAGGTTAATCTCCCAAAATTTCGGAATTCCCTGGCAAAAAGTTATTTTTTGAATTTGCTACCCTAGAAACATGATAGAGTTCCGAAAAATTCTTGCGTCATGCACAGAATTCGGAAACTCAGCAACTTTTCTCGGTTTGTATAACAATACGCGCTTGCTAATTAGGCGCCTTAATTGTGATTTACGCTCCATCTACAGCGCCAATGACATTAATAAGCCCTGACATCTCCTGGAATCTTTGTCTGATTTCATTTTTCCACTGTTGGCTAAGTTATGACTAAAGATGCTATTTTTTTTTGCGCGTCACTTACGGACCTTAAAATATGATTAATTAATTTTTATACAATAAAAGCTATTGCACTTATAAACCTGCAGCTTTCTTGGTTGGCTAGGAGCCATATAACGCATAAAAGTTGCTTCTCAATAGGATTGGGTGGACGTGTAACTAATTTCTTATTATCGTAGCGGAATTATGTACAGTCTGGCTGATGACGCTCTGTTTATAAGAGATATTAGAGATTTTCTGCGTTAGAGCTGAGAAGCTCAATCCTTCGAAAATCCACCAAGTTAGAGCTAGAAGCTCAATGTCTGGTGTTGATGAATTACTTAGCAAGAGCTGAAAAGCTTATTACCTGATGTTTTAGCCATGTTAGTGCTGAAGAGCTCTATGCCTGCCGAAATGAAAGCACCTTTGGAGTTGCTGGTTAAACTCTGATTTTTTATTGTCAGAAGCACTACCTTTATACTTTATAAAAAGTTCTTACTTCGCTAAAACTTATTAAAAGTCTATTCCCATGAGAAACTTTTCGTGTTACAAAATTTATTAGTACCTGATTGTCAATAATTGCTTACCTCACTCATATCGATTAAATTAATGCTATCGATAAAAACATGCATATTGACCTCTATGTAAACAAGGATATAAATGGAAAAATGCTTACATAGCAATCTTTTCTTATTAAAAGAGTGAGTGAAATGGAATAAAAATGACATACAGTCATCGATTGCATCATTGCGCAATCACTTCTTTTCTATAAATCACTGAATAGTATCATAGATGGCATATGCCATCTATGGTAGTATATAATATGCTTTATCACGATACAACGGTGACCACTGATGATCATAGTACTTTTTACAACTCTTACTTTGATATCATGAATGGATCATAGAATGGCGCGTGGCTATTCTGATCGTATTTCTTTGTTTATTATTTTTGCTTTTATTTTCTTTCTTTATTACTGCTTACTGTTGAGGTGCTCGTATATGCATTTATCAGTACGGCATGGAGGTCATGTAATTAACTGCAAATAACTACAGACATTTTCGGTGTTTTACATAATACTTTAAGGGCCGTAAACACAAAGCAGAATAATCCATATTAACGTGTAATGCACAAACACCAACCAAGATTACTCGCGATGTAATCCATCGTATTACACCGGTGTAATATTTTATCCGAG
Organism: Dioctria linearis; assembly: GCA_963930735.1. Classification (NCBI taxonomy): domain Eukaryota; kingdom Metazoa; phylum Arthropoda; class Insecta; order Diptera; family Asilidae; genus Dioctria; species Dioctria linearis. The sequence goes on along the minus strand of OZ005740.1, from coordinate 73,059,558 downwards.
ATTTTCCGGGGGTTACATTTTTATTCGAGGACTATTCCGAATAGGTGACAGATGAGCAAAACTTTAATTTAAGTGACAATTACAGCAGACAACAAAGAATAGCACGTTTCTGTGGCAACTATATCTCGGTTAGATGCACTGATCTTAAATTCTTTCTCTACTAAAAGTTTCTTTTTAATATTATGTAAAAAAGAAAACTGAAAATCAATTCCGAATGTAATGCCACATAAGCAAAAAATCTGTTGCTGTTTACGGCCGTAACAGTTGGAAAAGCAACTCCAAAATGCTTAGAATATAGAGAATACACGAAGTGTGATAAGCCAAATTTAGCTTAGTCAAATTCTGGTTAAGGTAGTATCTGTTTTCGCTGGAGTGAAAGCTCAGTACAACTGTGTAGTACAATCAATACAGGGAGCGGGGCACCAATATATATGATTGAAAATATTGCGTTTGCTCCCACCGAAAATGTTCTTATTCGCTGTCACTACGCCAAGATACCCAGGGAGTTTCTCAGCTGTCACAAACGTAAACCAAATCTTGTTGGAGGAAGGAATTTTTGATATTTCATCGTTTTTGTTATGTACTTTCAACTTAATTTAATATAAAAATGTGTGCAAAGTAAGTACACAAAATAATATTTTGTAAATATACTTGTCAAAAAAATGATTTCGCACGTCGTATCTTGGTATTATTGTGGCAATTTTTCACCGAATACTTCGTTCTGAAAATACATGAACTTCACTTAGAATTTTATCACTTTAATATCAACAGATATTTACTGACACTATTTACTTTATTTAGCAACAGTCTTCAAGAAATTATCTTTCACTTTTCAGTTATTATCCACAAGTTTCAAATAAGATTCAAATTCCTTCAAATTAGGAAATCTTCGGTTAACAGCTGAAAATACCTTTATCTCCTTCTTCAATATGATTCTAACGTACTTCATGATACCCTGGAGAAAGCCAGGCTCATTTACACGACTTTTACATGTATCAACACTTCCTGTTGTCTCTATATTCTAAGCCTAAATGCAATCTTTAGTACTAATATCACTGACATGTATATTACTCAACAGACTGATCTAATGTTTCATGTGGCACCAGTTTTGATTTCTGAAATTATGCTCTCACAGTCAATGCTACCAACTGTCGTAAACTGGCGCTATTTTTAAATGAATTGGGAATTTACTTATATGCATGTCAGTGGAATTTACCGAATTTACCACAAAATTATTTGAGACTATTTGTATTATTAAATTTTAATTACGAGTTGAAGGAGTTGTTTTTTACAAGTTTCTTTGGTAGGAACGTTTTGATTATAAAGTTGCCATTACTGGAAATACCGCTGAAACTCAACCAATTTCTCGTTCCCAATCGATACAGTTCAGCAGGAAAGTGGTGCCATTTGCTTTCATGCATTTTTGGTTCAACGAGCAGTCCATTTATATACATGATTTACATGAAATGTAACTGATACTGCAATAATGACCCTAACAATGGCTAAATTCGTTCAGGATCAGCTACACGCAGCTAGCCTGGCTACGAGATAGCTATGACTGACTGTGTCTGTGGCTGCAGCAGACTTCATGAACACGCTCCTGGTCAACCAGATTACCTACCAGTCAGCTTTTAAATTCCTACTTGGTTAAGCAACAGTCGTATTGAGTTGTGAACCTTTGGTTTTCATTTTATTCACTTACATGATATCTACCAACAGCATCAAATAGCGGAATACCAACATCTTTTACAAGGGTATCCAACATTACGGCGTACTCGTATAAGTCTTTTTGACAAATTATTGCCTCATTTTCAATGATATTGACTTGTACAGGAGCTCTATACTGGACGGGCTGAAATATTTCTTAAACCATTTCAGAAATTCAAAATATTTCGATGCTTCTTGGCCGCTGAGAAATGAGATCTGTTTCGCTTAACTTACTGGAACTGCCAAGAACATACGAGTTTTACTCTTCAGGGCGTTATAAACTTAAGTAAATATACGTGTACTAGTCGTCTCAAAAGAGTTTTAAACAATTAATTTCGAATAATTTTATTTTTATGTAAATATACCTACCTGAAGCTTAAACTTTTTAAGATTTTTAAAAAATTAATATAAATAATGCAAGAATTTTCCTATTGCCAATAAGTAAACACGTATTTCTCTCAATAGTGACAAAATCATTTGCATTATTTGTTATTATTTTGCCAACATTCGATTAAAATCTATATAAACGACCTTAAATAGCTGCTGTGTCAAATTGTAAAAACTAAATAACGTCACTTTGGTATAGTGACAACAACATGTGCACGTAATTCCTTAAGAAAACAAAAACGAACACTTATCTAATGACTCCAATAAATCACGTTACTAGTATGAGCATACATACCAACATATATCCATGACAAACCTTATCTAAGGACGAACATTTATGACCTGTTTATCTGTATTATACACTTTCTCAAAATTTAGTGCTATTGCTGCCCGTCCAACTTTAGATCTTCTCATACGTTATGTGTTAATTCATTACTGCATATCCTTGCGGTGTATACCCTAAACATGTTCTATGCATTAATCAACATTTCTTCCCTTTTGTCATCGAATAACAACTACGTATCCAGAGCAGAGCATATGAAATTTGTAGTACATAATGTATAACATCGACTGATCAATTGTGACAAGGATTCCAGACTTTCAAGACTCTACTAAAACTAGGACTCCTTTGTCAGAGAGACAAATCACAGTCATGACGACATGACATATGTAGAAGCCAAGAGAAATCTGATTAAAATCCGGGCAAACAAAACGAATAAATCTTCTGTCAGCTTCTTGTTGCTGGAGGTCGAAAATTACATGAATATGAGTCAGTCATCTCCCATATGTAGCCATGCAACAAAACATCGGTTAACGTTTTCTTAATTTTATTTCGAATGATTCAAGTTTCGTGATTGTGTGTATGAAATGGGATAACAAGTTGGACAAGAAATGAAGTGTAATTTTCTATTGTATGCGAAGTAAATAGTTAATATAAGAACAGAAAGGTTACGTTAAGAGAAACGGCAATAATGCATCAGGAATGAAATTTATCAAGAAATAGATAGTATACGCAAAAATTGACGGAATTGTATCGTTACAAAAATTCCTAAGAACGACGATCAAACTCTGGAAAAAAATAACTCACTCCAGAAAGATCACTACACTTGATAAAATAGTCCGAATGTATATGGAAGGAAAAGGGTTAATTCGACGCTAATCAAACTCGTAGTATGGAATTTTTCACAATGCTGGAATGTTCGACATTTACAATATATATATATATATTCTGGAATTATGGAACTCGTCTAGAATGCATTCTCTTACTGCTCATATTTATAACAGTTAAAAAAGAATTATACTGATTGCTGGTTTACTTCCAAGACCTTATATGGAGATAACAGAAAGTCTCGGTGCAAAAAATAGTCAAGCTGGTTTGCTGGTGTATAAACTAGGTCCAACTAGACTTACTCTACCTACGTAAATAGCCATAGTTGGAATTGTACTACACAAGCAAGTAACTACTCTACGTGCCCAGTATTTCTTTTTCCAGATGTAGAACATTTGTTATTGGAGCCTCTCACTCAGTTACTAGCTAATCCACTCCAGTCCGCTTCGTACTTCGGAGTGAGATAATTCGCCATGTGAACACTAACCGGACTGGAATTATCTGCATCGGCGTTAGTTCGGTAGTGGAGTGGAATTAATCGCATGTGAACGCTTAAGTGGATCGAAGTGGATTGACGTTTGTTTGAGATGTTTTGGTTTGTTTTTTAATAAATAATGGAAGAAAAGTTACCCCAAAGATGTTTTTGGGAGCATGAAGAAACGGAACTATTTATCAAAATTTGCGAAGAATCTAATATAATAAATTTGATGGATAAAAGATCTGTGCGGCACAGTACTTTATTGAAGGAAGTTTCAGAAAAGTTACAGAAAAGTAGCTGTACGAAAACTCCAGGACAGGCTCAAATTAAACTTAAGCAGCTGAAACAGAAGTATTACGAGGTGCTTAGAAATAATTCAAAAAGTGGAAATTCTAGGCACAAATTCAAATATTTTGAAGCCATAAACAAGCTTTTAGGTCACCGGCCAAAGGCAACTACAACTGCTGGTGGAATTGATACGTCTTCCTCAACAATACCTTCGATTGTTATTGGTATATTTATTACATCTAAGAACTTAAAATATATAACAGCAAATATTTATTTTAGATGGGGATTTAGATGAGTAAAACTGCACTGAGCATACAGATAGTTCTTCGACACAAGAGCCAACCTACTCCAATCGCCAAAAACCTGCATATTTGTTTAAACATGCAAAATAGTATTTTATTTAAGTAAGATTGATTTGTTGTTTCTTATTTTTCAGATAAAAACAAATATGAGAAAAACTTACTAAGCTTTCCGAACGAAATTCGGAAAGTTCAGAAAGACCTACAAGCGGATTTTGTGATGGAACAGAAAAAATTGTTTGAAGAACAAAGAAATTTCGAGCGCGAAATGCAAGACCGGGAGGATCAAAGAAGTCGAGATTTTTTGTCAGGGTTACATACTGTTTTCCACTCGCAAAATATGCGCCAGGCATATGCATTTGGCGGACGTTCTTGTACTTCGCGCTACATGCCATCAACGTCAGCACAAGCTTGTCGTTCTTATGTTGAAACCAAAGAAGGCCGATGTGGATTTCAATAATTTTATTGTTTTCGAAGGAACTGAGCACGAAGATTGAAGTCTTCTTTATTTATTTATTGTTTTGGTGCTACAAATTCTATTTACGCATAGGTTAATAAAAAGACTGAAAATATAAGTTCCTATTGTTAATAAACAATATATAGAATCGTCTTTGAAAACTGAAAAATATAAAATTATAGTGCAAATAATTAAAAATAATTGATTTTCCTTAATTCGAAGTTTTTTGCCAGGTAGGTTTTTAAAATATCCCTGTAATATCTTCCTTCATCTGAAATTTGTTGGTTTACTGTTGAGGAAGGTTGGTGGAGATGCCCTTCGGAAGTGCAAGTAGTGCTGTCTGTAAATGCATCATATGGTTTTTTCCTACTTTCCACAATAGTGTGAAGGATGCAACATGTTAGAATAATTTTCGGGACGTTTCCATTTCTTCTTCATTCTTCGCTTCGAACTCCTTCGTGCTTTCATACAGTACTTTAGAAGTTGTAAAATTACACTTCTTTCCATGATCCGTCTTTCAATATTTTCAAAAAAAACTTCAAATGACAGCTGACTTTAAATTGAGAACTGTCAATAGAAAGATGTATCTCTCGTCGATTTAATCCAGTCCATCGAATGTGAACACTAGGTTCTATGCGAATTAGGACTATTCCAGTCCAGTCCAGTCCGCTTCATGTGAACAAGGTAACTGAGTAATAAATTAGGTCTAAGCCGCTTGCGATTGTAAGAATTTTCTACCGAATTCTCATATAATACAGGAATAAGCTGTCATCAATTCAAGTATCAACAAATCAATAAACACCTTTTTAAACCCTCTTGATCAGTGTCTTGCACCCATTTTTGATTGACAAGAATATTTCGTGTCGCGAGAGAGTTTTGTAAAGTTGGTACGAGAATCTATTTATTCCAGTCTAGCAACGCTGCACTTGAAATGAGGAGACAACCATAATAAAGGTGAATATAAAATAAAAACTTAAGAAAATTATGTTAAAAAACTTAAGAAAATTATGTTAAAAATGAAGATTTTAGAAACCGTTTGGGCAAATATACATACCAATTCAAGGTTTCAAAGCCCATGTAATTTAATTATTTGTCGGAAAATCTCGCGGCACAATTGACAATGTCGCGCGGCCCACAAGTTCAGAAACATTGCTCTAGATGATGAAATCATAGAGAACACGTGTACCTTTAGGGCTGAAATTTTGCACACGGGCTTTTAAAAAAACAGCTAAATTGGATTATGGGACAAATCAGTTAACTCTTTCTTGGGGCCGCCATACAAAACTACGTTCTTTACTATATATTTGGCTACTGACTAAGAGTAAAAATCCTAAATTTTATTTGGCTAGCTCGATTTAGTCTATTTTTGAAATTTTAATTGCTATTACTATGTAAACATAATGTGGCAAATTTGAGCTCACGCCGACGTATTCTCAAGTAGTGTCTAAATATATAGTGGAAATCGAAATTTTTGTATGGTAACCCCACGAAGGAGTTGCCCGATTCATGTCATTTCCGAATTTAATTTTACATTTTTTAAAAAGTCGATGTACAAAATTTCAGCTCTCTAAGTGTACGCGCTCTCGAGTTATCGTGTGCACAGACAGATAGACAGCCAGACAGATGGACAGACGGACCTCTCTCTCTACGTTACAAACGGAATGACAATCTTAGTATACCCTATAGATTTCATCTAGGCTTTAAAAATAGGCTAAATCAGGCAACTTCTTCTTGGTGTTGCCATATAAAAATTTAGAATCTTTGCGTATACTGTGAAAACGATCAGTCATGGCGTTTATATATTGTACTGGAAAGTTCTATAGAATATGACTTCCTATAAAATCGTTTATTATCATTTTTACTGTCCAAGAAACCGTGCTAAAATTGGATACGAAAAACCATTTTAACAATCAAACTTGAACAGACACAACACCAGACTTGATTTCATGAGGGAATTCATTCAGGGTAGTGCGAGAATTTGTTTTATATTAATTTTAAATTTTTTTTGTTAGTTATTATTAACCAAATAAACTGCGATTTCTCAACTTTAATGTGGTTGGTATTTCCGGCAAAGACATCAAATTGGCTTGACCGAATATTAAAAGGGAACTTGAGAGACAGTAATTCAAGACTGATGTTGGCATGAGAGGAATGAATACATTTGGATTGGGCACACATTTCGATGTGAAAACATGCGAAACACGTCGGCTCTTACTAGTAGGCCATTTTAACAAATATAGTGTATTAGCTAGTATGCAGTACTTATTTAACAGATTACTACCTTGGTTCAATAGGAAGTGTGTACTTATTTTTCTTTATTTATTATATTCTTTATTGTCATCTTCTTTTCTCGACGCTAAGTGTCTTGAACAGACCCATTCCAGCGAAACCATATTCAGAATCATGAACTGATGTCTTGTATTTTGTGTTTTTTTTTTTACTTAAAGACCTGGAAAAACTATTTTATTGGCAAATATGTCAATTGTAATGACAGCATAGGGATGGTGTTGATTACCTCGTATATGTTGCATATAGTGTTTAAGATTTCTCGATAGTTTTCATTTCTCGAGAGAAGAAAAACATACCTCTTATTTCTCAGAAATCTCGAGAATCCTCATCTTAATATATAAAAATCACGTGTACGTACACGCTTTTCTTCGAAACCACATAATCCAGCTTGAAAAATAGGATAGTTTTGGACACGATAGATGGCGGCTTTGTAGAGGTCTAAAAACTGCCTGAGAACGCGTTGACGTGGAAAGCTGGAATTCTGTGCACGGCGTTTTTATAAAAATTGAAAATAAAAGTTCGAAAATGAACTAAATCGGGCAACTCTTTCTTAGGGTTTCCATACAAAAATTTCGTTTTTTAGTATATATTTGGACACTGCCAATAATAAATAAAATTTAAAACAGTGGACTAAGTTGTAGAGTTGCCATCCAAAATTTTGGGTTTGAAACTGTTTGAGAACGCGTCTACGTGGAGAGCTCAAATTTTGTACACGCCGTTTTCATGAAAATTGCAAATACAAGGTCAAAAATGGAGCAAGTCAACCCCTTTTAAGTGTTGCCATACAAAACTTTAGTCCTTCACTATGTATTTGGAAACTACCTGAGAACGCGTCGACGTGGAGAGCTCCAATTTTGAACATAGTGTTTTCATAGCGATAGTAAATAAAATTTCAGAAACGGTCCAAATCGGGCTACCCCTTCTTGATGTTTCATACAAAACTTTAGTTTTAGTTTTCCACTATATATTTGGACACTACATCACGCGTCGACGTAGGGATCTGAAATTTTTTAACGCGGGCCTTTTTTAAAAAAAATTAAATTAACTTCAAAAATTGAACCAATCCTTCGTAAAGTTGCCATACACAAAATATGGTACGTGGTGTTTGCATAGCAATGGTAAATCGCTATTGAAAAAAGGAGAATATGGTCAGGGAGAACCGCGTTCTTATAGGTTCTTAGCGGCCATTTTGTCATACCTTTCACATGATAATTGCAATTTTAGCATATTTTTCGTTTATTTTTGCCGGACGGGAATCGAACCCACATTTGTTAGAATCGGTCAGTAATGAAGAATAGAAGAATTTTAAGAACTTTTATATTTTAACGATTCTAAATCATCCGCTTTTCGAGTGACTACTCTTACCACTGAGCTAACGAGACAGATGGTTTTCCCTCTTGTATTTCTTAATTTGTAACTAGCCTACTAAACCACGGTAACTTTCAGTTGGCATTAACCAGTAACGATGAAGGCGCAGAAATAAATTGTAAATTCAAATTTTATTTATTTTTCCATGACGGTAGTCGAACCCACATTTGTTAGAATGGATCAATAATGGAAAATAGAAGAATTTTAAGAACTTTTACTTTTAAACGATTCTAAATCAAATCATAATTTCAAGAGGAGAAAAAAAATCGCCTCGTCGGTGGTTTGAAGCCGGGACCTTCCGCAGTTCCCAAAATTCTTCTATTCTCCATCATATTTTTCGTGTTAGAGTGACTTGTGGAATTTGCTCAAATTATCTGCATGGGTTTCAAGTTATTTGTTTTTAATTAGCCATGAATTTTCCAAAGTTATTCGGTATTTTAATTTTTCCAAAAAATAACCATATTACGGCCCCCACTGTCATATTATGTCATTTTCCGATGTGGAACGTAAAATTTTCTTCTGTCTCTTTCCCACGCATTCGGAGAAATATTTTTTTTAATTTTCCCGAATCTATGCTTATCTGGTGAATTTTACTCCTTTTAAACATAACCAACAAGTTATGCGTGTTACGTCAAGGCCACAGACGACACCTCCATTACCCCATTGGAACGAGAATTTTCCCATAGATTTGAGACATTAGTATCATAAATAATTCATTAAATAAAAGCCCCGTCAACAGATAATTTCATAAGCCAAAAGTAATAAGACTCCGTACTTAATTTCATGGAGATAAAACTCTATGAAAGAAAGTAACAAGGTTCCTTACTTGCCGGGCACAAAACCAGACTTATTTAAAAACAACAAAATACGTAAAACCACAGAAAATAGATCATGAAAAAAACATGCTTTAGTTGAGAAGAGTGTTGAGCCGTGTCAACGGTGTTCGTCAGATATTTTTTCTATTTCAACGATAGTGGAATTAATTAGAGATTTGGTATTAGTTTTCTTCCTTTTTTTTATAATGTAGAGTTTAAGAAACTTAAATAGTATTCTGTTTTATAACAATTTCAACTATTGTTCACTATTAAGGTAAATAATCTATTTATTTCGCGCATTCAAATTAACCAAATTGACCTTTCCTCGAGTCAAATTGCCAGTCGCGATCGCGGTATTCGAGTTCGTTAGTGCCGTGTTGTTTATGTATTTTTATTGCCTATTTCATGGACTAATAAGCCAGGTAAGTCAACAATAGCATTTTAACTATTGTTCACTATTAAAGTGAAGAATCTATTTATTTGGCGCAGTCGGTAGGATCTCAAATCCGAAGATATGAGATCCAGTGAATAGTGAATAGTTTTCGTGAAAACTAAAATCAATGTAAATTTAATTGAATAAACACGAGTTGCATTAACAAATGTCCAAGGAGGAAAAACTTAAAGAGAGGAACGTAGTCTTCAAACCATATTTTGAATTGGAACCATTCGAGATGTCGATAAATCCACCACCAGGAACAAATGCAGAATAAAATGCAGCATCAGGTGCAAACTCAACTGCAAAACCAACTCAAATCCTTGTCCCCGTCTGAACAGCGAGGAAAGAGAAAGGATGAAAGAATTACTTAAACGAAATAAAGATTTATTTTACGATGAAGGCCAACAACTCAGTCATACTCATGAGATACAGCATCAAAGTATATCAATACCCCCAAATCTACGAAGAAGAGATCAACAAACAAATGAGGGATATGCTTAAGCAAGGAATTATCAAGGAAAGTAATTCACCTTATAATTCGCTACTCTGGATCGTCCCTAAAAAACTAGACAACTCTGGTACAAAGAAATGGTGGATCGTAATCGACTACAGGAGGCTAAACGAAATTACTCTGGACTACAAGTTCCCCATTCCAAATATTGAAAATATTTTAAGAAAACTAGGAAAGATCATAGTATTTCACAACACTGGATCTCGCTAAGGGATTTCAGCAGGTGCTTATTAAAGAGGAGGATAGAAAAAAACTGCATACTCGACACCACTTGGACACCACGAGTTTACGAGGATGCCATTTGGGCTGAAAAATGCTACAAATCTACTAGCATTATGATTTCTACTGGAGTGAGAAAACTTTCATAGAAAGAAGAAAACTCCTTTTAACGGCAATAAAACCGTAGATCTAATAGAAACCAAATTTAATTAATATGCGTAGAAACACGAGAAAAATTCTTCTTATTATAAGAAACTTGCTTCAACAAAGAACATTTTACATGAAGTCAACATAATATATATACCTACCCACTAAAAATTAGTTTGGAACATTAAAAAAAAATCTTTTTCTAGAATAACTAAAAGTAGACTACATTTAAGCAATTCTATTCCTTTTCTCATATTCTGTATGAAAATTTTCTGCTTTTATCATAATCGGAGACAATTGAGAAAATATATTTATTACAATTAATCTATTTTTTCTATATTCATTTGAATAAGGCGAATCAATTTGTTTTCTTACATCCAGAAAATGTCTGCTAAGTTCAAAATCGCACATAACTGTCCTTGATAAACATGGAACAGAGCTTATTTTCAGTGCTTATTCTCTAAATTATTATCGTCCTAATCATAACAGAAATCGCCAAAACCAATTAAATAAGCTTTAATTTACTATTTTTTCTGCAAATCGCCTCAATACCTTTTCAGCTGTATTATTTTTTAACAATGGCATACTTTGTGTTGAGTGAGCAGTAATATGCGTGACATGAGAGGGAATCGTTCTTGAAGCATTGTGCCTAAGACACTTTTTTATCCACCTCATAGCAGAAAAACTTCTCTCACAGCCGGCGGAGTTCACTGGGAGTAATATTGCCGCTTTAGAAAGTTTATATTCTTCTTTAAAATTTTTTCTCAAATTCTCAGCATTTATCTCATAATTTTTTAATTTAAGCAGCTTCCGCTTCCAAGGCTGTATTAATTTTTAAGATTTTTTTATAATTATTGATGAATTTCTGAAATTTGTCATCATATTTACAAGAAAATTAAAAACTTTTCTAGAAAGTACCCTACCTCTGCTAACTTTTGACTTTTTAAAATCAGAACTTAAGTTTTTCTTATTACGTTTTTTTATTTTTGACTTATTGTTTAGTTTCTTCTTAATTTTCCTTTCTGTTCTTTATTAGTGGAATAAGAGATCTTACCGTGGGTCGGAGTCTCTTGGTTCGTTTTGATTAAGTTTTCAAAACTACTGCCTAAGTTACAGCGACACACCGGCTTTTTTCTTAGGATCATCGATCGATTTTCTTCGATAATTGGTAATCCAGTAAGATTTAGTAAAGGGGCGAATATTTATAAATTAACGTAAGTGTAAAATTTTGCGTACGTCTTCCGATTTATATATTAATTGAATATTGGAAATAGTCTATTTCGCTTTTACAAGCAAAATGGAACATTTTCCCCTACGCTATTGGCTAGCATGACCAATAACCAAAACGATCATGAAGTGCCAGTATGTGGGTCAAGCATCATAAATAGTGCGCATAGTATTTTCTATAGATGAGCAAAGCGAGCGAAAATAGGAAAGAACGAAAAACAATGCTAAAGCCTTGGTTTTCAAGAGAATGAGGCGCAATTGCGTCGCCGCATTCTGTTGCAAACCAAGGCTTTAGAATGGAAAAATTTTGAGTTGACATTAGTTCTGATGGATTTGTTATAAGTCGGTCGAAATGGAGAGAGTCATATCATTGTTAAGGTGATTTTACACTTAGATACAAGTAGCTGGATTTGTATCGGCACTTGTATAGTTACGTTTTTGACTTGTATATACAATTAGTCACAAAAGTATCCGCCCATCTGATCTTCCCGACAAACTGCATGTAATTTATAAGATTGTTCATTTGCTAATAATTTAAAAAATATGCATTTATAAACTTCAACATCTGTATTATGTCTTCTCACATTCAAAAACAATATATAATAAATAAATTCGAGAGAAAAACTAACAACGATGAATCAACTCACAAAACAAAGGTACAAAAGTATCCGCCCATGAAGTGATCATGTACGAAATAGGGTAAATTTATAAGAAATTTAGATAAATATGTGTATGAAGGGTATCGTCTCAGCATAATGATTAGTTTAGCGTATTTTTCGTTTAAGTGAGTTTTCTTTTAAACATTTAAATTTCCAAAATGCCAAAAAAGCGTGAAACGAGCTTACCAGATAGAAAATTGGTTATTTCTTTTTCTGAAAAAGGGTATTCGCAACGAAAAATTTCAAAGCAGATGGGAATATCGCGAAGTACAGTAAAAGACATTATTAATAAGTATAAAAGTGACGGTATATTTATAAATAAACCGCGTACGGGGCGACCAAGGATACTAAATGACAGAGAAGAAAGAAAAATTTTGAAGCGATATGCGCAGAAATTCGCGAAAGTACTGGGAAAAATATAAGTGTTGAAACAGTGAGTTGAACGATAAGAAAAAGCGGATACCGTAGACGGATTGCTAGAAAAAACCGTGGATATAAAACAAAATAGGAAAAAGAGAATCGAGTTCGCTAAAAAATTGTTCATGTGGCTCAAAGCTTTTTGGATACTGTCATTATTAGCGATGAGTGTAAATTTGAAGCCAGGAACTGAGCTCAACAAAGAAAACCTGCAATCAACCGTTAAACATGGGGGTGGTGTGGTGCTATCATGGTTCTGAGTTGGAAGTCTTCATTTTATTGAAGGAATGATGGATCAATATGCTTATATTAATACTTTAAAGCGTAATTTAAAACTCACTGCAGAATAGTTATAATTAGGAAATAATTTTGTCTTCCAACAAGATAAGGCCTAACAGACTGAAAAGTGTATTAAAATCTAACAGTTATCCAACCAAATTTTAAAAATAAATTTATCGTGTTGTTCAATTCCGGATATTTTTGTGTGCTTTATTTTATGTATATAATTGGAAATGCTTATTATTTTTTTTTAATTTTTAAATTGTTCTTTTTTTTATATCATATTATACAGTACTAATAAATCTAATAAATATGATTGCTTAAAATCTTTTCTAAGCTGTAAATTTGTTATTCTGCCTAAAGTTTCTGGGGGGGGGGTGCCGTTTCGGGTTCACTGGGGTGGGCGGTGCCCACCCGTGCCCCTACCTGGCTACGCGCATGTTGACAAATATAGATTTTTTGCAAAAGAAACTGAAAACTTAGGGAATATACTCACAACAGATGGGATAAAACCAAACATTAGTAAAATCGAAGATATTTAAAGACTTAAATTACCAGAAACCAGCAAACAAATTAAGTCATTCTAAGGTATGACCTGCTATTTAGGAAATTTATCAGGGACTATGCAAAAATAGCTCAGAATATGACCAAATACTTGAAGAAAAACACCAGAATTAATACAAACGATAGAAGTTACGTAGATGCTTTTGAAAAACTCAAGAAAATTCTTACACAAGCATCAGTCTTAAAATACCAAAAAATTTAAATTAAATACAGATGCCAGTGACCCTATCTGTTATGCGAGCAGAGCTTTGAACGACCATGAACAAAATTATTCTTCAGCGGAAAAAGAATTGCTTGCAATAGTGTGGGCTGTTAATTACTTCAGGCCCTATGTCTATGGTAGACACTTTAATTTAATGACTGAACACCAGCCTCTTAAATGGCTTCAAGCCAAACACAAAGGAAAAGATATCAACCCCAGACTACAGGGGTGGTTATTTAAATTAGGGGAATATAACTTTAATATAGATTACATCAAAGGAAAGGGGAAAAAAGCGGCTGATTTTATGAGTAGTATTAATATAGAGACTGGAGATATCAACCATACGGAAACGAATAAGCACAAGGAAGGAGATAACACCACCCTTAACACAGAAAATTCAGGAACTTCACAACAAGCCCAATATACAGAAAATAATCGAGCAGATAATATGAGTATCGAAAACACAATCCATTCACAAGAAGAGGAACGAAATAATTATATTCCAATACTCTTAGATGCCGTTTTTAACAGATTACAAACCCAAATAATACTGACAAATAATAAAACTCAAGACTTAGAAACAGTAAATAATAAAAGATATATGACAGATATATTTCGCAAAATTTTAAAGAGAGGAAAAATAGGAATATTTTCTGAATTAAGTGAACATGAATATAATTTAGTTCAATTAAAACTGATAGAGTTATTTGGTACTACCTTAAAAATTTACAAATGCCAATATAATGCCAGGGAAATGAGATCAGAAGAAGAAACGTACAAGCAAATAGCGAAATATCATAAATATGAGATATGTCATGCAGGATTAAACGAAAACTACGAAGGTCTGAAGCGACTTATATACTTTGAAAATCTAAGAGAGTTTGTACAAAAGTACATTAATAATTGCGATTCCTGCAGTAAAGCCAAATACGATAGAAAATTAATCAAACCAAAATTTAATTTAACCGAAACCCCTTTTGACATAAATGAAAAAATACATATATATACTTATATAAACAAAAAACATAGTTTCATAAAGTTTATAGATAAGTTTTCAAAACATGCAGTAGTCTTGTTTTTAGAAAATAGACTCAACTCCACTTTGATAGAAAAAATTAGACTTTATTTTTCAATCAAAGGAAAGCCCAAGCATATTACGACGGATAACGAACGTGAAGGATTTTTTCAGAAACGAAAACATAGAAACACACTTAACCAAACCAAACAGTCACACCGGAAATTCGGACATGGAAATGTTTCATAATACAATCAGTGAAAGATTAAGAGTATTGGAGACCGAAAAATCTAGCCTTTCACTGCAAGAAAAAATGTTCAAATGTACTAAATGGTATGTTAAATCATTTGACTCAATCATTAAAGCAAGACCAATCGACGTTTTCGAAGGTAAGATCAATAAGACTGTGGTAATAGAGTTAATAAATAAATGCAAAATAAATAAGATTAACAAAGAAAACAAAAACAGGGAAGATTCTGTTCCAACCAATAATGAGGGTTACGTCAAAAATTATAGACGTCTTAGGCATAAACACGAACCTAGATATAGAAAACTCAAAGACGATAATGTTCACCCAGTTAATATAAAAAAAACCAAATAAATTTCCAGGTAAAATTAATACTGACAATATTGTTACTGACACTGACGAAAACAGTAAGAGCGACACTGATGGTAGAAAAGACCGACAATGCTAACGGATTCGCCGAAATCAAATTAAACCAAATACCAATCGTCAAGGACTACGACATAATATTACATATAATAAACCCGGAGGAGATAAACAATATAATTTCAGTTTTAGAGTCTAATTTAATTGACCTTAATGTAAAAGAGCAAAAGGGACTTCTGCCGACGGAACTAGAATCACTGAAATACATTGTATATACGCTTATTCCACACAAACATAAAAGAGGACTCCGTAACATAGTTGGAGCAGGATTCAAATGGTTGAACGGAACAGTGGATGACGACGATCGTCAAAACATAGAAGAACACATGAAAATAATAGATGGAAATAACCATAACATCATACATCAGAACAAAAGACAGGTATACATCAACGAGCACTTTAACAAAACATTTACTACAATAAAAGAAACAATCGAAAACGATAGAAGAAATATTATCGAACAAATTAACAACATTAACACGAATAATAAAATACTAATATCTAAAATCAATTATATAGAAACACTTTTAAAAATAAAGACAATTAAGGATAATATTTAGAGCATATTCAAAATAACATAGCATCTAGTAGATTAGGAATAATGAGTAGTAATATACTAACAAGTGAAGAAGGGGACAAGGTGAGTATAAGGCGCTTAATTAAGTTAACGCCACATCAGGGGAGGAATTTTCCCAAGACCGTCCGTACGTGATGAAGAGTCACATCCTGCCCGAGGTGTTCCTGCACAGGCAGCTGGTGGGCATCCCCTGGTGTGCTGCTGGTTGCCTGACTGAATACGGCGGATCTAGAGAGGAAAACTCGATAAAACCCGCAATACCAGGTGTAAACAATCGTGCCTATGGGATGAATGGCACTGCGTGAATGTGTCCTATAACGATGGACTCCGCATACCAGGCGACCTCCGGTTTCAACCCTAGCCTTATCTCGGCATGCCGGCTCTGCTGAGATGGACCAACCTTTCCGAGCATACTCGTGGGAACAAAATTGATAATTCCATAAAATCTGAGGGAGGTGCACCACTAAATGTACCAAAAACCCAATCCGGGGTTCTTAGGGACCCCTACAACATCCAGGACATTACAAGTCCTTCATATGATGGTGATGTGATGGATACACTCCCCCTAGACGAGGAGGATCTTCTTAGGTCTCCAGAACATAGCAAACAGGACAGCGGGAACACTGAAGTTCCCATTTGCAAAGAGCGCAAGCCAAAGCTCTCTGGCGCGGCCAAAAAAGGCTTAAATGGCTTTTAAAACACGGTCTAAAAGGATTGCTGCACTTCAGATAGATAAGCGGAATGAGGAGAGTCTCAAAAAACGGACTCGCTCTGACGACTCTTCTCCTAAAGTGGAGCAACCTAGTGCTAAACGCAGCAAGGCAGCAACGGAGAATCTTTCAAAGAAGCACGCCTCCCTGCCTTCGCGTAAGCAGCCTTTCTATAAGGAGGTTGCAGAGAGCGTTCGGGTGGGTATCCTTCCCGTCGGTTATCCTGAGGTGGCACTCAACGCGGATCAATTGAAGTCCGTACAGGGTGCTATCTTGGGAGAAATCGCGGCAAGAAAGCAAAACCCCCTAAAACCAAGATTCCTGGCCTCCACATTTAGACCAGGGTGGCTGGTTCTTAACTGCGCCAATCAAGACACCGTGACGTGGCTGAAAGGTGTAGTTGCGGAGCTAAAGCCCTAGGAAGGAGCCAATCTTGTGATGGTCGAGGAAAGTGAAATTCCTCGCCCACAAGTCCTTGTGGGATACTTTCCAAACAGCGCTGAGGACCCTACGGATCTGATTCTCTATTATATCGATGGTCAGAACTCGGGGTTAAACGTGTATGAATGGATAGTGTTGCGCAGAGTACAAAAACCCTCAGTCACAGAGCTGACTCTCTCCGTGGACCATGTGTCAATGGAAGAGTTAAAGAAGGCTCAATTCGAAACTGGGTTTAAGTTCGGGTCTGTCCAACTAAGACCCAAGGGTGGAACAGTAAAATCTGTGTCGGAGGCTGGGGTTGGCCCAAGTCAGAGAAGTCGGAGAAACTTAGTCTGGCGCTCATTCAGGAGCCCTGGGTACATCAAGGCCACATCAAGGGACTTCCCACAAAATCATGTAAGTTAATATATAGTAATGAACATGAATATCCTAGGGCAGCACTACTGCTCAACAGTAAACTTAACTTTATTCCTTTTTCACAGTTCATCTCGAGGGACGTGGTTACAGCAGTTGTCGAGGTACCAACTTCAGGAGGTAGCCACGAGGTAGTAGTTACCCCAGCCTACTTTCCTGGAGAAGCGGATTCATTACCTCCCCCAGAGCTAAAACGGCTCATCAACTACTGTAAACGCAGAGGAAAGTATTTCATCATTGGATGCGATGCAAATGCACATCATACGCTATGGGGCAGCACGGATTCCAATGCCAGGGGTGAGTATCTCTACGATTTGACATTGTCTAACAACTTAGAGTAGTTGACTCTCCCGGCGGTAGCATTAGCACTACTGAGGAGCTAGACTCAGCCACTACGCAGCTTCAAACGGCTGTAAGGACTTCATTCGAACACAGTTGCCCTATGCAACAAAAGACTTGCAATCGGCAGGTACCATGGTGGAATAGGGAACTGAGTTTGAAAAGAAAAGAAGTCAGGAAACTATTCAACAGATCTGAGCTCTCTGGCATCTGGGGGGAATATAAAAAGGCTCTAACGGAATATAACACGGAACTAAGGAGTTCCAAAAGAAGAATCTGCGATGGCATAGATCAATTGCCCGCATCTATCAGGCTCCATAAGGTACTTTCGATGGATCATACGAATGGTATAGGCACACTTGGAAGATGGGAACTACACCGAGAGTTGCGAGGAAACAGTCAGGCTCTTACTAGAAACTCATTTTCCCAACTCTCTTACTCCCGATCAAGGAATAATAGCTCCAGATCCGATTGAGGTGGAGCAAAAGCATTGCGGGAAGAATCTTCACTCCTAACAAGGTTAGATGGGCCAATGGCACATTTAATCCCTTTAAATCTGCTGGAGAAGACGGCATTTTTCCCGCCTTAATACAACAAGTTACTGAAGAAATACTCTTTCCACTGCAAAACATTTTTCGAGCCAGTTAATCTCTAGGGTATGTTCCCCAATGTTGGAGAGACGTCAGGGTGGTATTTATACCTAAAGCAGGAAAAAGAGCTAGTTCTCTAGCGAAATCGTTCCGACCCATCAGCCTCTCTTCATTGTTGCTTAAGTCCATGGAAAAAATCCAAGACCTACACATTCGAAGTGAAATTCTGATTAAATCACCACTTCATTCTAAGCAGTTCGCTTATCAAGCTGGCAAGTCTACTGAGACTGCCATTCACACACTAGTCAAAGACCTCGAAAAAGCGCTCGAAGCAAAAGAGGTGGCTTTATGTGCATTTGCGGACATAGAAGGAGCCTTCGATAATACCTCCTTCGATGCAATTAAATCAGCTTTCGATGACAAAGGCTTTGAGCCCTCCACGGTAAACTGGATACACTCCAAGCTTAGAAGCAGCAGGAAAACCACATCTCTAGGGAACTGCTCAGTTACGATCTCCGCAGCAAAAGGCTGCCCACAAGGAGGAGCTCTATCTCCACTCTTATGATCGATCGTGATTGATGATCTGCTAGAGAAGTTGACCAGTTCGGTTGTTAATGTTCAAGGCCACGCGGATGACCTATTAGTTACAATACGGGGCAAGCATGATCAAGTCATATCTGACCTCATGCAAATAGCCCTCTTCAAAGTCCGCAGGTGGTGTTTAAACAAAGGCCTTAGCATAAACCCCAACAAAACGGTAATCGTTCCGTTCACAAGAATATCGAAGCTTTCACTAACGGCTCCTCTTCTTGATAATATGGAATTGATATTTTCAGGCGAAGTCAAATATCTGGGGATAACCCTTGATAAGAAACTTACCTAGAATTCGCATCTGTCCAGAGTGACGGATAGAGCGATACGATCTCTCTACACGTGTCGTCACTTGATTGGCAGAACATGGGGTCTGAAGCCAAAAATGATGTACTGGACGTACACCACGGTTGTTAGACCCATGGTTACCTATGCGGCGGCCCTCGCATGGTGGCCAAAAAATAATCAAAAGACGGCTGAGGCTGTCTAGGAATAACTGGTGCCATGAGAACCTGTCCTACAGCAGCCATGGAAGCCTTATTAAACCTTGCACCCCTGCATTTGCAGGTGAAAAAGGAAGCGATCTCCAGTGCCATAAGAGTACAAACGGAGAAACAGTTAAAGCCAGGCGATCTGGTTGGTCATTTAAGTATCTTAAAACAGATATGCTTCGAGCAAGTGACGACAATATCTGATATAATCACACCCAGAGTGGATTTTTTAAGACCATTCTAAGTGGTTCTTGGAGACCGACAACAATGGCGCTCCACTAAACAGTCCTTCCAACAAGGATGGATGGTGTGGTATACAGACAACAAACAGTGTATACGGCCCCAGATGCCATATATGAAAAGCTCTAGGCTCTACCCCTACCGTATTCCAAGTCGAGGTATTGGCCATAGAAGAATGCGCCAATATCTGCGTTAAAAGAGCCATAAATGGCTCAACCATTAATATCCTCTCGAACAGTCAAGCTGCCCTCAAGGGCTTAATGTCCTACACTCTCAAGTCAGGGATAGTCTGGGATTGTCTACAAACCCTCAAAAATCTATCATGGAGAAACAAAGTTATGCTAATGTGGGCACCTGCACATGAGGGCCACAAAGGCAATGAAATTGCGGATGGCCTAGCCAAAAGAGGAGCGGAAACTAAGTTTGTCGGACCAGAGCCATTTTGTGGCGCTTCAAAGTGTTACCTCAAAGCTACCCTAAATAACTGGGAGAATAAACAAAAATCCCTGTATTGGGAAAGGCTACAAGGACCTCGTCAGGCAAAAAAGTTTATCGACACCTCTGGCGGAAAAACTAAAGAACTCCTACTCCTTAGAAGAACAGGGCTCAAAATGATCACTGAGCTCTTCTCAGGCCATTGCCCCTTGAGGTATCACCTAAAAAAGCTAGGTTTAGCTGAGACTTCATCCTGCCGCTTCTGTCAAGATACTCACGAAACCTAGGAGCACTTGCTCTGCAACTGCGAAGCATTGGCCAGGCGGAGATTACTCCACCTTGAACATGCTTTTCCTCCACCAAGTTACATATGGAACCTTAAGCCCAGAATGGTTCTAGACTTTATTAACAGTCTAAACCTAAAAATGGAGCAAATTCAACGGGGACTCACAATAGTTATTTCAGGTCGCAGTGATTGCGAGGCTAACGCCTATACACCCCTTCACAAATCTAATCTAAAACAAGTGAAGAAATTTATAAATATGATGTAGGTTTGGAAAAACTCCAAATTATTAAGCTAGGTACCTTTAAGTACGAGAAAACTAAAACTATTTTTGCCATTAAAATTCCAAAAGAAACTCTTTACACCACATTAAATTTGATTACCCCCATGCTAATCAAAATTTTGTGGAATTATTATTAGAAGAACAAAAAATCATTACAACCGCACAATGTATCAACACACACAAAATCCAGATTATAAAGATCTAAGAGAATTTGACATATGTATTAAAACAAATAAATGTGTGAAAATAAAAAACCCCAAACTCCAGATAAAAGAGTTAGAAGAAGTTTTATTATTATTTAAAAATCATGTAAACTCAACTTTGAGTAGCAATTGTGATGAAAGAAATTTAATATAGAATGGCAACTATTTGTTAACTTTTAATAATTGTGAAATTTCTTTAAATAATCAAACTTATAGAAATAAAAAAGAAACGTTTGAACAACGATTTGTACTAACGAATAATGTTAAAATACCTGTTGAAAGTAACAAGCTAACATTTGAAAAGTCACCTATATATCAATATTGGAATAGCAACAGTTATTTTGGTAATATTTTTGATATTATTTTTTTTATACCGGAAACTCAAGGGACAGAACATATAAAATTCAGGGGAATTTTCCTCTAAAGGAAGGACATATTACGTCAAGGCCAAAGACGATACCTCCATTACCCCATTGGAACGAGAATTTTCCCATAGATTGGATACATTAGTCTCATTAAGAATTTATTAGATAAAAGCCCCGTCAACAGATAATTTCATAATCCAAAAGTAATAAGATTCCGTACTTAATTTCATGGATATAAAACTCTATGAAACTAAGTAACAAGAGGCCTTACTTGCCGGGCACAAAACCTGACTTATTTAAAAACAACAAAATACGTAAAAGCACAGAAAATAGATCATGAAAAAAAAATGCTTTAGTTGAGAAGAGTTGAGCGGTGGTAACGGAGTTCCTCAGATGTTTTTTTCTATTTCAACCATAGTGGAATTAATTAGAGATTTGGTATTAGTTTTTTTTCCTTTTTTTGTAATAAAGAGTTTAAGAAACTTAAATAGTATTGCGTTTTATAACGATTTTAACTATTGTTTACTATTAAGGTAAAGAATCTACTTATTTCGCGCATTGAAATTAACCGAAGTGAGGTTTCTCCGAGTCAAATTGGCAGTCGCGATGGCGGTATTCAAGTTCGTTAGTGCCGTGTTGTTTATGTGTTTTTATTGCCAGGTAAATCAACGATAGCATTTTTAAATGTTTATTAAGAGTTCCAGCATGAATATTTTGCAAGACATATGCAAATTATGCGAATTTTTTCATATTGGAAAAATGTTTTCATAAGTGCCAACAATGGCAAAAACTGTAAATTTTTTTTGAAAATTTACATGTACTTGCTGCAGATTTGTATATTTTGCATCTGTAAACATATTTGCACGTTTTTCAAATGTTTGTTATGCAGGATATATGAATTTCGCATAGAAATTTCAATGTTGACAATTTGCATGTTGTTGTACTGTCAATAAATGCGTTATTGGAATAGTTTTTGTTAACCAATTGTTTCCTTGGATCAATTCGAACTAATTTAGTTATTTATTTATTTCTTCATTCAGATTGTTCCTGATGCTGCAGGATGTGTCTGTGAGGATGACTGGAGGATTCTCCAAGGGAAGTACAAGTTACTTTGCATGCAGTATTTTAATTTTGTAGTTGTATACCTTTTATGTTTGTTTGTTCAAAAAGCCATTTTTTTTTATTCTCTGACATAATAGCAAAAGCGAATAAATTTTATTATTCCATCGCACATCCCATTTTATTTTGGGTGTTAAGTTTCAAGTCTTGGTTTTAGCTCATCAACACGCCCCAAATAGCAAAATTGGGTGACTCAAAACAACAAATAAGAAATAGGAAAATGAAAAAAAATAAAGAAATGAAAAATTGAAAAATAATAAAAAAGAATTTTTATTTAAACAAATTTAAAAAAAAATCCGATTAATTAAAAAGAATTGTATCTACGTATCAGAAAACCTTATACTCTTCAGTCATCTCATACAAACTCAGAATTAATTTTGTGTGTGAATTATATGAGGAAAAATCTTCTATGTTCCACCAAGGAGGAAGAAACAAGACTACGCTATGATTTTTTTTTACCGGTGCAAACTTATATTTGTTCAAGAATTATACCGGAGAGTCCAAGTTAGCACCAGTAAAAAAGAAAAAAACAAAAAATCATAGAGTAGTCTTGTTTCTTCCTCTTTTGTGGAATATATGTGTTTTGTCTCATATAATTCACACACAGAATTTATTCTGAGTTTATATTCGTCTATGGCAGGCAGAAAATCAAATCGTACTGAAGAATATAAGGTTTTCTGCTAATACGAAACGTTAATTTTTTTTTCTTTTTTCAACCCACTGCACTGTGCCGCGGAATCTAGAAAATGCCTTCTTGAACAAATATAAACTTACCCCGTGAAAAAAAAACAAACAATAAAGACGTAGAGTAGTCTTTTTAGTCTACATTGGATAGAATAAATAGGCTGGTGTCAAACCGGACTTTGAAGGCTAAAAAAAGAAAAATTTTAACAGACAAGGATTAGCCGGAAAATTTAGGTAAGGTTATACTTCCGAAAAAAGACAAAAAGTATACACGAAAAAAGTGTAATTGTGAAATGATGTTGGGTAGGGGGTTTTGTTTAGGGGTTGAAAGTGACCTCTAGCGGAAATGAGCTTCACAAAAGTTGTAGCTAATAAATAAATCTAAAACTTTTATATGAGCGATTTTTAAACATAACTTCAAATTTTTTGAGAAAATGGTGGGAAAAGGATTTCGCGGTTTTAATTTTTTTCTCTCATAAAAAAAATAATTTTGTAAAAGTTTGAATTTTCGTACATTGAATAATCATCATTTTTTTAAAACATCGAAATAAGTAGTTTCTTAGATATTTATATCACAAAAAAAAAAAAAAACGACTCTATTGGTGTTTTTAAATATTTAACCCCGGCTAATTTAAACCGTCTAAATGTCTTCTTTAAAATATTTTGATGGCTTATTTTTCATGAAATAGCTTAAAATTAAGAAAAACGAAAAAGTGACTTTCCGACATCATGAATTTTTCAATATTTTCTTCTGAACTCTCGGGGATAAATTTGGCCCCGAGTCTACCTAGATATTCGGTCCAGTCCCATTGCATAGCTTTTTTGTTTTCGGGCTTGTTGTCCGAATAAACAAGCCAAGTTTGCAACTAGTAATAAACTCTATGGGAGTATTGTGCAGGTGCTCCTTTAGTTGGGGGAGGTTTTTCCAATTTGAAAGTAGATTTATTAGTTACCAGTTGGTAATCCTCAAGTCTTAATATATTTAATGACATATCTAGTTTTTTACTGTGGTAAATACCAGCTATAAGTTGAGATCCATTTTTGCAATGGTTGTTTGGTCTGCATCTATTAAAAAAAAATACTAGTTAGGTTTAATAAGTTGTATCGCAACCCGAAACAGATTGAAAATATTCTATTATATGTATATACGATTCGTGTTCGAAACAATTAGATGTATGAAATGAATCCTTTTTATTGCCTGAGTCTCGTTTGTGGGAAAAAAATACGTTGACCATTTGAATTTAGTTGATGCAGAAGTACTAGTAAATAATTATCTTGACCCATGATGATGAAAGTTCTATCATTGTGTTTTTCTATTTCAATTGCAGTATTTATAATTAATGCAGTGGCATCTTTGGGAGATTGCTTGCACAAAAATCCCTCTAATTGTAGTTTATCTGGCATAGTCTGTATTAAATTTTTATGTTACTTTGATTGGATAAAAATGTCTCTTCCTTAAACGGTATTTTAGTTATATCTTGATTTTCACATGTAGGGTGGTCTTCTAAAAGAGGCTATCGCAAATGCTTCTACACAACGAGATGCTTGAATAAATTCTACTCAGGAATAATCTGGACTGCTCACTTGGCCCGGGCCCTCTTATCCAACTCGCCTACTCCATTCACTTTAGGCGGGCTTGAACCTTTTATAAGTACCGATTCCAAGTACCTTCCAAATATAAATTTCCGAATTCATAAATTTTATAAATTTTTCTACCACGTTTATATGCATAACTTAAAAGAGTTTTTATTAATATGTTATTTATTTAAAAGTTTCAGGATGGTTCCCGCCACTGTCATTAATTAAATTCATTAAACTTTAATAATATTTCATTAAAGTAAATTCTGTCATTGAAATTTAATCCATTATTAACAGTAATAATAAAATAATTTAAAATCATGATATATATTGAAAACGTCGGATTCGAAAAGAACTTTTTTGGGTTTTCTCAATTTTGAGCGGTTAAATGGAATAAACTCTCAACATAATACAGACCATTTTAAAGTAAATATTTCAACGGTTACAATGAGCCCGGATGTTATATCAATCGAAAAAAGCACCAGTAAAGTTTTCCGTGGAAGATTTTGTTTTTTTCAAAAAGATAATTGTCTCTGAAACTACGGAAAAGGTTTACTTTCACAAAATTCCATATAAATTGAATTATTTTTACGAGAGAAGAAATAAAAAACTGAAAAGTTTAGGTTTAGTTGAAAGATTACTTAGTTTTATATGTATTTATTAACTACAACATAATTATGCTAAGCTCATTTTCTACTAGTAGGTCACGTTTCGGCGGAAACACTTTCAACACCTAAACACCCCCCCCCCCCCCCCGCCATCTACTTTATCTCATGTTTAGTTTTTATTTTTTTCTCTAAATTATAATATTAACAAAGTTTTCTGGCTGGTCATTGCCAATTATAACTGTTTCTTTTTCAAAAAGAAATTGGCCCTAGCCTAAATTACTCTGCAATGAACTCCCATTCTTATTAAATAATGAACGGGGAATACTCACCGATATAGAATGCTACTATTTTTCCCAAAACACTGCATATTGTAAAACTAATAATGCTATCATCCTGAATGCTGTTGTCTGCAAAACTTTATCTGCAGCGAAAGCTCACAAGAATCTTAAGGACGTGCATAGCATACTTTCGCTACAAGATACTTCTTCCTTGAACGAACAATACGTACATAAGTCCTTTGAAGTAGTCTCACGGCCTCGTTTATTAGTTCTCATAAAAAAAAGACAAAAGTATACTAGTTTACGTGAAAAGAGGCGACAAGTTTTGAAAACTGGAGACCATTATAAGCTGACGTCTTACATGCTGCTTGCTAGCATCACTGTATGCACATGAAGATCAACCCTTGTTGGAAAAAGTACAGAAAAATTCTCCTATAGTCAAAATTGAGAAGCCTGGTTTCCTTAGCTCTTATTGGAAAGTATATTGTACCTGTACGCCCTTGTTGAGTTCCGTCTTCGGGTGGGACCTCAAGCACTTATGATTTTAACGATGTATGGTTATGACATTTCTTCATGAATTTCTTAGAAGTTGTAACAAGTCCCAACATCTGCCAAAAGTTTTAGCATCCGGGCTGCATTAGTACTCATTCGAGGTATCGTATGAGTCGAAGTTGAGTTATTTATGACATTTTACTGTAAAACGCATGGCTGGAATAATAATAGTTGAAAGTAGAAAATGTGCAAAATAAAGCAAGTCGCAGGAGTTTATTTTCACGTCAGGATAAGACAATTTTAATAAAATTCAAATAATTTTATTTGTTATTTAGTGAGTTTCTTTTAGCTAATAAACAATGTTATCATTTCAAGGTGGAAGTTGTAATATCATTTATGGTTAAAATCACCTAATCAGCTTATTTTAGCAGTAGTTTTAAGCAAACCAATATTATCAAAATGAATTAATTATACCGAAGTGAATAGAACAACGAATGGAAAGACCTACATAATTACAAAAGAAAACAAATTTTTATTCGACCTTTACACAAGTACAGTTAATTCACATAAGAGAATACTAGTAAAATTACGTAATAGCAAAAATACTTTCCTCTATGTGTATCTAAAGATGTTATGACTTAGGCAAGTGCCACACCAGACTACTTATGTGTTGATGTCGTGATGGTGAAGTTTTAAAATAATCAGCAAGTGATATATTACGAGGACATCCCATCAGTAGGTAATGCTACATCTACTTAAAGTGATCTGATTTTTATTTGAAATTTTCACGAACTTAAAAACGAATTCAGCGGGGAGGAAGAGCTGTTGCTGCTATTATTATTCAAGAATGGACGAAAAATGCAAAATAAACGCAAATATTGGGTGCATGGTGGGTTATATATTTATTGCATTATGTGTGAATTTTACTGTGGAAAACATTACCTAGTTTAGAGAATGTAAGCTAACTTCACATGCATGTATAATATAACTTATTTCCGTTTAATTAATGTCATTTGAATAAATAGCTTGACAATAAGTGTACGTCTTTTTTCAATTGTAAATCCCGTGCGTTCCATAACCCAAAAGTTAAAAATACCACATTATTGGCGACGAGGATAAAAGTTTTCATTACAAATAAATACCATATTTTGTAAATATGACGGGTAAATCGCAGACAGGAAGAGTGAAGTAAAACCACAAGGGTTAACAGCAGTCACCCAAATTGGTGCTATACATGAGTATCACCAAGGTGATGATTTCAACGTGTACATCGAACAGCTCCAGTACTAGTAACGGTGTATTCGATGAAGAGAAAAAGAAAGTTGCGGGACTTATGCAGTCCAAAAACACCATCTGAATTCAAGTACGATGAGCTAAAGGAAATGCTTACAAAATATTTCAGCCCACCAGTTATCAGTTTCAAGGAGAGATATCAATTCTATAAAGCAGTCCGATCGGTAGATCAAACACATAAAAAATTGGCATCAGGCTGCAAATTTGGTCAGCACCTTGAAACAAAGCTTGTGGACAAATTTGTAACAGGCATAAATCTCAATAGATTTCTTGGTTTGGTCGATTGTGTGAAGAACTAGAATCGTTGACGTTGGAGAAAGCATTCGAACTAGCTACAAAGTACAAACTGCAGAGTAATTTAATTCACAAAAAACAATAAGCGAGGAAGTCATACGGAGAATCGCCATAACAGGGAAGAAAGGCAAAGCAGTTCCAGAAGCTGAAATGTGAGTGTTGCGGAGTAAGAGGACATGACAAATATTCCTGCAGGTATAAATAAAGATTACACATGCTTAAAGTGCAATCAGAAAGGACATCTGAAGAAGGAATGCAAAAATCAACACAACGCGAATTTTCTACAGGAACATACCAAGAGGGACACTATAAGAAAGTACTAGTAGTAGTAGTAAAGCATTCATGTACCATTTAAATTATTGTTATTCAGAATTAAATCCATTTAAGGTTAGAATTTATTTCAATGAAATTCTATTAGATTGTGAATTGGACAGTGGTGCCGGAATTTCAGCAATGTCACTGGAGATGACAGATTGAATAGTTACAGCGGTGAAGCACTAGATGGTGTTGGAGAATTCGAGCCAAATGTTAATGATAATGACAGAAAGGAATATGTAAAGGTAATTGTTGTAAAAAACGGTGGTCCTGTAATTTTGTGAGGAATTTTTTTTTTAATATTTAAAATCGGGTTAACAAACGTGAAAAGTTGAAAAAGTGCCGCTGTTCACTGCGTCCAAACAAAACTAGAAATCCTGGTACAGAGATTTTTTGATGGTTTTAGTGAAAAATTAGAAAGGTATTCGCTAGAAAAAGTGGAAATTAAATTGATGGATACTGTCAAACCCATTTTTATGAAACCTAGGCCAATAGCATTTGCTTTTAAAAAACAAGTAAAACAAAACTAAATAAATTAGAGAAGCAAGGGTTATTTCCTTAACATCCCAATTTGCGACATTGCAAGGGAGGGGGCGGGGGTGAAATTTAGCAAAATTGCTCTCAGTTCTGCATATAATCAGCTGGAGTTAGATAGTGGTTCCAGATGTGTATGCGCGTGGAGTAAAGGTGTTTACCTAATGAACCGTTTACCATACGGGGTGAAACCAGCAAGCAATATATTTCAGCGAGTGTTAGAAAAAGCGTTACAGGGTCTAAGCGGTGTCATAAATTTTATTGACGACATACTGATAACAGGTACTACGGAGGAAAAGCATCTCAACAATCTAGAGAGTCGTTTACAGAGACTTCGCAAAGCCGGTTTGCATATTAAAAGGGAAAAATGTAGGTTTATCCAAGACCATGTTGAAAATCTGGAATACAAGATAAGTCGTGAGGGTTTAATTAAAACGGATGAAACGGTTAAAGCAATTGTTGAAGCTCCTAAGCCTACGAATATAACGGAATTAATATCGTTCAGTGGAGCAGCAAACTATTATGAAAAGTTTGTAAAGAATTTTTCTCAAATACCGTTTCTTTTGTATCAATTGTTAAAGAAAGGGGAAAAATTTATCTGGTGAAGACAAATTAAGATGGGGGTCGTTAGATGATTTAAAAGAAGACAAATTCAAAGCTTTTTGCTTAAGAAAAACTGAACTCTCAGTAGAAAAGGATATAATCATGTGGGGATATAGAGCTGTAGTACCGGTGAGCCTGAGAACAGAAGTGCTAAGGCAATTGCATTCTACACACATGGAGGTTGTAAAGATGATATTTTTGGTGGCCGGGCCTTGACATGTGCATAGAAAATGAAGCGCGTAACTGTCGAGCCTGTTCACTAATGCGAAATGATCCAGAAAAAGCTATGTTCATTCCATGGGCACCAAGTTCACATCAATGAGATCGCATTCATTTGGATTTTCTAGGTCCATTAGAAGGAACTATGTAATTGATAATCTTGGACTCATAGTCCAAGTGGGTTGAAGTTTTCGAAATGAGTCAGATTACAACAAGATTAACAATGCAGTGCTTGAGAAGTATTTTCGCCACATTTGGTTTGCCAAGCAAAATAGTCACAGATAATGGTTCTCAGTTCACAGCACTAGAATTTCAGAATTTCCTGAAGCATAATGGTATACAACATTCTCGTACATCTCCAGATAACGCAGCCACAAACGGGGCAGCAGGAAATGCCGTGAAGACATTTAAAAATCCAATAAAAAAAACGTTTGTTAGAACAAAGGCTGAATAATAAAGCAGTACACAAACAAACCGTAACTAGTCGATTCTTATTAACTTACAGGGCAACTATACATACATTGCCTATTGAAAGTCCTGCAAAATTAATGCTAGGTAGGGAAATAAGAACCATATTTAATCTTTTAAAACCACCTTCAACGGAGGCATATTAGAATAAGTCTAAAGAATAGCAGATCGAAAATTATAAAGGTTCTCGTAAGAAAACTTTCAATGAGGGGAGATGGTAGTTGTAAGAGATTATAGTGATCCTAATAGGAAGGCATGGGCAGAGGCCCAGGTTGTAAGAGTATTGGGTCCGCGAACGTATTCGTGTGGGCCATGTGATAATTCTAACAGAGTCTGGAATGGGCATCTGAACCAAATGAGACAAGGACCAGTGAACATCTGCACTTCTGATCGTTTAGTAAACAAAAGTATCAATGATAAAAACAATATGAATGATACGACATCTAGGGCTAATTTGCTGGAGAAGTCGCTATGTCCTGAAAACGAAGGATAGACCAGGAACTTTCAGAGACTCCGCCACTAGGGTCACCTACGAGTGTAGGAGAAGATATTACGGCAAATATAGAAAGACAGAGTGTGCGAACTAATTGAAATTTAAAAGGGGGGAAATTGTAATATATGTGAATTGGAAAACCTACTAAATTGCATTACTGTGTAAAACATTATTTAGTTTAGAGAATGTAAGCTAACTTCACATAGGTACATGTATAATATAACTTATTTCCGTTTAATATAATGTCACTTGAATAAATAGCTTGACAATAAGTGGCCGTGTTTTTTCAATTGTAAATCCCGTGCGTTCCATAACCCTAGGAACTGAATGAAACTAACTATAATTTATGATCAATAATAAAATTGATCCATCATTCATGATAAACGATAAAGTCCAACTATCATTCATGTTAGGATCGAGGAAGCCCAACGCCTACTGGAAAGTAAGTTATATTCCGTGTATGGGGGAAAGAAGAAATGCTTATATAAATTGCAAGTTTGATCTTCAAAAATTGATTGAAAGAAGCCTTCCACATTGGCTGAAACCCTAATGCTCTTCAGTACAGATTAAAATTTAATAAAACATTCCACAAGAAAATATACCATCTTTTCCAATTTCCGACGAAATTTCGCTCCAAGCGTTTTTCAAATTTATCCCTTTTGTAGTAGTCTGCACACGTTGATTCCCATAGGCACATTCGTTTTTCGACACTGCATTAATTTAGAAACAAAATTTCGATCACTCATTTTTAATATTTTAAACTAACCCGACTTAATTAGTTTGAAAATATAATATCGACTGATGTCAGTAAAAATCAGTAATATACAAACCACTTGCGATTATCAGTAGAATAGTTGCACATCAGTACATTATGACGTAGTATGACTCATTAATGGATTAGTGCTGCTAATAATCAGCACATCCGTTCATCAGTACATCAGCATACCAGTGATCTGGTGTGGCACTTGCCTAAAGTTTTGCTGGTGACAAAGACCCTCAGCAACAACATTTTTTAGGCTTTCATTACTTATGAAAGAGAAAAAAAATAAAAGACACAAGGAATTAATTCTACATTGCCGGGCGAAAATTCCGAAGCGATTAGAAACTTCGGCTACTTCAAACCCTTTTGCAATGTATCACAAGTGCCTATATATGTCCGCTGTAATTTTGGCAGATGATGGAATACTTGGATTCTGCTTTTTAACAAACTCAAGCTGCCTGCATTCACGTGAAATTAAACTTATAAGTTCCGATGCTGCTGGTTTTTCTGTGTTTGTTACTGGTTCTTCTGTGCGATTAGTTGAGCGCATGCCAATTTTTCAAGAAACATAAAATTGCCAAGCTATTTCCGTACTTCATGGTGAACGCAAAGGCTTGAGGTCGGTAGAAGCATTCGGTAATAATTTAACGAAACACTTATATCAATTCAGTGTTTCCTATTTACCATTTTCTCTGTATACTACAAGTGGAAAAGTTTCTCCTGTGGGTGTAAGAAGTTCGGAAGTCACATATTATGCTACTGATGTGGTGATTACTTCTAGCGAGCATCGATAAATCTTTCTTTGCTTTAGGGTGATAATATTTCTGTGTTTTATGAAAACAGTTTTCCGACGTTCTTGTTCTTTTCGGCGAATCTCTCAAGAGAAGAGATTGATTTGCAAATTGCATTCCAAGCCAAACAGTTTAAGAAGTTTGATATTCTCACCAACAATTAAAACTGTATTATAATTGCTGGAGTGTTTAACAGCCGCATTTACAAATTTCTTATCACAATTATATTTGATCTGCTTTACTGTAAATTTCTCCTTGTCAAAAGTTACTGATCTGGCTGAGAAGCCGAAAAAATATTTATAAAAAACCTAGCGATGCATTGTTTGTACAATGATGGGATATTCTTCCGATTAAGTGCAAGCACCGATCGCAGTACCAATTTACATAACGGTAACCTGCGATGCACTAAAAACAGTGGAATACTTCTTTTTTGGCTCACTTGACATTTTTATGTTGAAATTTGACCTTGAAGTATGACAGAAGAATCAATCAATTTTTTGAAATATTCCCATACAAAGTACAAGGTTCAAACTTTGTACATATACTTCGGCAATTATCCTATATATTCCTGAAGGAAAAGTTCTTTCTAATGATGCTAGAGCTAATTTGTTCCTGTTTTGTTTTCTTATAACGATACTTGGTACAGTTAGCAAATTTGGTAACTATCAAGTTTGGTTAACCGTAGATGATTGTACACTAGAGTCATCTAACCCATTTGACCTATGGTTTTGTGGTGTGGTGGAAAGCAATGAATTTCACCATCGTAAGATATTGGAGAAGTTTTAAAGATTGTGCCTCCTCAGAGCAAGCGCGGCGCACTCGGTCCAAATACATATAAAGAAGCAGGCGGCAGTTTCAGTATTAATAATACATCTTAATCACAGATAGATTAAAACTGGAACAAGGGTTCCACACGAATCCATGTGTGGATTTGTAAAGCGTTTCACACCTGGAATCGACAGGGACAGCGACCACCTCCACGAGACATCTATAAAGCAATTTTAATCCTAGAATTCCATCCAGGGCGGAATGGGAATCATATTCTATGCTGCTACCATTCATAAACCCCATTATTATGTACACTGATGGGCCCAAATCCAAAAAAATACCGGAACTGGTTTTTCTGCGTTTCTGCGAGAAGCCTCATATGGAAATTGCCATGTATCTTAAAAGGTATGCTACGGCTTTACAGGCAAAAGTCAAGGCCAATCTTGAAGCTTAACTCGGGCACTGAGAACAAGGAGATGGAAATGGGCTCAGATAGCCAAGCAGCTGTCAAGGCTTTATCGAAACTCTTTTCAACCTTCAAATTAGTATTGGCAAGTAAAACCACCTTGAACTCCCTCTCGCGCGCGGAATAACAGGCTACTTGATCAGTGGGTACCAGGGCATAGCAATATCAGAAGGAACGAAAGGTCGGACGAGCTTGCTCATCTTGGTGCAGTCACCGAGGAGACCTTCTTGCATATTCGGGATTGCACCAAATCATCTTGTCTCAATTATTTCGGTTTAAGCTTACCAACCGGTAGGCTTTGGTTATATGACCCTTCGGATAGAACTTCGAAGGAACTGTGTGGTAAACCTAACCCAAACTTCACGACTAAACTCTTAATATATAACAAGCTAACCCTATGAATTCTAGTGTTTATTCTCACTAGACACTCTATTCGCGGGGTCAGCTTTACAGGATGAAACTTGTTGAAGATCCCATATGCAGGGGTTGCGGAGATGAATTCGAGATGGTGATTCACTTTATTTGCCATCGTCCGGCTCTCTCATGAAGGTGGTATAGGCTCCTTGGTTCACAGCTCCTGGATGGGCTTCATGAATCCGCCAAGATGAGAGCTAGGGGCCAATATATAGCATTGTAAAAGCGCCCGGTTAGGACCTATGTGCA
The DNA here is from genome assembly GCA_963930735.1 of Dioctria linearis. Classification (NCBI taxonomy): domain Eukaryota; kingdom Metazoa; phylum Arthropoda; class Insecta; order Diptera; family Asilidae; genus Dioctria; species Dioctria linearis. Next base: position 73,025,628 of record OZ005740.1, on the reverse strand, counting down.
ATTTCTCATAAGTCTGTAGGTGAAGAGTGAGCCTTCTTTTGTCCTATGTTCGAGGAGACCCAACCTCTTTTTAAACTAACAACTAACAGAGTTAACTTCCCTCCCATGAAGCACATACACAATTGTATGCAACATGGATTTGCAAGGTAACAAAAATACCTGCAAAATACTGTTTGCGTATTTTTTGGTAGTCCTGAAAAGGACAGATTTTCATTAAAGTTTTTATATTACCCATTTCGTTTTGCGTGGACATCTTTTCTTGAAAACTTGATAAGGTTCTCCTCAATTTTTTTGAAAATTGAAAAATATTGGTTAGAAGCGCAAACACGTCTTCTTAAAACTAAGGCATATCCAATCGTAGTCCTATGCCAAAAATTATAATAAATTCGGAAATCGAAACTAAATGGGGCAACCCCTTCTTGATGTTGCCATACAAAAATTTAGGCATTATTACTGAATATATCGCCGCTGAAAAGGCTAATTTCTGTAATGGACCATACTGTCGAAAATAAGTTATATACACCATTGGAATCGAGAAAATAACTGCTTCAAATAGTCTGGGTGTCGCAACTCTCTACGATGAAAACAAAATCATTTATGCCATTGAAAGCGCCTGTACTTTTTCCAGTAACTTCGACTTGATTTGCTCCCTTTGATCCGCTATTTTTAAGCACAGGTCGTAGAATCATAGAAACGGAAATATCTCAAAAACGGTTGCATTTAGGCAGGTACAAATCTTGTAATAAAACTGTATAGTAATCATGAATTTTGGCGGGAAAATCGTTAAAATTTCAAAAAATTAGGAATTTTTGTTTTAATTTTTAACTTTGATGTCCTACAACCCAGACGGAAGGTGACAGGAAGGGTGATTGGGCATTTATTGGTAAGTTGAGCGGTTTGCTATCATCCGAGATGAATGCCATCTGGAAAGGGTATATATAAAGAAAATTACAGGGTGTAAAGTGGAAGAAGTACTAAGAATCTTAATCCCCCCTACTGCCGAAACGACACATTTTACACCCCCCCCCCCCGGCGGCACCTTATACTTTTTTTGCTTGTCTCCACCTGAGCTCTCAAATCCTTGAGCTATTTCCACCAATTATGAATAACTATGTTGAGTCAATTTCAATTTCAATTTCAATTTAATTTATTTATCTGGATTGGTACACAAGATTTACAATCTTTTGTAAGCACTCGAAAATATAATTTTAGAGAAAACAATGTTCAAATAGTTATTAATAAAGTTAATTTCATATGTTGATTAAAATAATTATGACATCATAACCAAAACTAAATTTAGAAAAAAAGAACAAAACTTATTATTTGATTAATTAATTAATTAGCAGCACTCTTGAAACCATTCAGACCTGTATTGAGATAGCAGACTCTTAAAATCACCGACAGTAACCCCTCTCTGCAAGGTTGTAGGTAACAAGTTCCAAAGCCGTGGGATCTGAATGAAGAAGGAGCCTTCCTGAACCAAGCGACTATGACGTGGAATCAGAAGATCCCAACGTCGCTGAGATTGGAGAAACTACATCTCATGCATTAAGTAATCAGGGCGTTTAGTATGTATGAGCTTGAAGAGGAATAGGACTGCCTGGCGTCTCAAGTAAATATTCAGTGTGCAGCCCCGTATTCTGGGAATAAAATTAGAGACATGGTCAAATCTGCGTAAACTGAAAATAAAGCGAATACAATCATTATAGCCCACATTTATTCGACGAGAGCAATAGCCATCCAATTTAGAAAAAATCAAATTCCCATAAGAAAAGTAGGGCAGGATGAGAGTTTTCACCAATCTACATTTGATGTCCACACTTAATAATTTAGCAGAGAGCCAGAGTCGACGCAAACCTCCATACACCTTACTCAGCACTGCACGCACATGATCACAGCATTTCATTCTTCCATTAAGAACGACACCGAGATTCGTAACTTCGCTTACCCTAGTCAATATTTCACCCCCAAACATGATCTGCGGAATATCAGTTTCCAAGCTGTTATTGGAAAAAATTATATATTTCGATTTATTGGCATTTAATATTAAAAGGTTATGTTGAGACCAATCGTAAATTCGCATTAAGTCATCGATAATCTTTACAATGGAGTCTTCAATCAGCCCGAGAGGCGTGCTATTGTATATTTGGAAATCATCAGCATATAAATGGGCACTATCCTCTTGAATAATGTCAGGTAAATCATTAGTGAATAAGAAAAAGAGCAGTGGGCCTAAAATAGACCCTTGGGGAACGCCACAGAAAAGCGGCTGTAAATCAGAAAGATGATCCCTTACTCGCACTTGCTGATATCTATCGCCTAAGAGGATCTGTATCAACTGGACGGCACTAAATGAAAACCGGAAAAATGTTTGAAGTTTGTTGAGGAGCATAGAGTGATTTACACAGTCAAAAGCTTTTGTAAAGCCGAGTAAAACCAGAATTGCAATCTCGTCGTTATCAGGCCTTTTCTTATGTCTGTAGTAACCTTTAGGACAGCCGATTGAAACTATAACCCTGGTCTGAAACCTGATTGACACCGCGAAAGCATTCTGTTGTTATCTACAAACGATTGGATCTGAGTGTACATCACCTTTTCCAAAGCCTTTGCAAGGAAGCACAAAATGCTGATGGGTCTAAAATCGGATGGGTTAACAGCAGATCTTATTCTAGGGATATAAGAAAAGGTAGATAATGTTAGGGAGGTATTAAAAATAAATAGTTTATAGCGAATAATGTAAGGCAGCAATAATTTTAGGAACTTAGGAGATAATTATCAGGACCAGTGGCACTAGATTTAATAGATAATATGGACTCATAACACTCTGCATTATCAATACACCGAAAAGAGAAAGAATTGCTATGCTCAGGGTTATTTAAGCGTGGTGTGCTGCCAGGTAATGGTGAGTGATTCATATTATGCGACACATAAAATCTGTTCAGGTCATCAGGATTGAGTGAAGTTTCCTCCTTGTTGCTTGCACATTCTCCAGCTTGCTTGAGATTCTTTCATAAAATCGTGTTAGAAAGCATTGGGTTGAATTTTTCTTTGAGTTACCTATATTTGGCCGACTTAATGGCCGAGGTTGCTGTATTCCGTGCTTCTTTGAATAACGCCCGTGAAGAAATTGTCTTAAGGCGTTAAACTCCCTATAGAAGAACTCCCTTTCTGCAATTAGGCGGCCAATATTGGGTGTAAACTAAGGGCAGGCATTTAGCCTGACTCTTCTATATCGAACAGGTAGATCCTTTTCATACAAATAATAGAATAATCTCTCGAAGATATCGACTTGATCATCTACTACACTGCAAGATAATATGCTATCCCAGGGAGACTATTGCACTCATCAGAAAGCTCAGAAAAATTAATGTTGTTGAAGTCACGATAAGGAAAATAGGTCTAATATTTGACTAGGACAAGGTCCACCTTTTTTGAATGTGACGATCCGTTCAACGATCAATTCATGCGTTAGTCGGCTTATTGTTTGGTTTTCCTTTGGTGGTGGAGGCAATAAACGAAAAGATTGATAAATGATGGGTACAGAGATCCTAATCTAACCAAGAAAAAAAACATTTTGTAAAATTATTAACATTTTCTCTGTCTATCTCAGTGAATAAAATCTTATTGCCTCTTCCTTTTACCACAGTAATTGTACGTATTGTAAAGGGGGCCAAATTTCCAGAAGTCACTGACTACAATTTTGAAATTCCAAGCTAAAATCGAATGAAATCTAAACAACAGATTGAATAATATCTCTCAATTACGAGTAGCAATATAAAAATGAGTACCTGTTAATTCCGGGGCAGTATAAATGTAGGTACAATTCCCATAAACATTGAAACCAGATTCCTTAAAATATTTTTCTCTGAATTTTAAAGTTGCTCTTAATCTTTCCTTTGCAAATTATATTTGTCGTGAATGTAACAGTTTGAAGGTCATTCGAGTCCTGTTGCATCTTTTCAATTTGAGAGGCTTAGAAATGTCAGTACTTGAAGTTATGGTTAATAAACACTAAAAATATGTTCTTTTGTCATATAAACTCACCTGAAAACAAAAAATCCATATAATCTAGTTCTATTTTCTCACTTAAAATTTTTTGTACCTTCACTATTTTACATGCTTTTTCGTATTCACACGTGATTAATATACCGGCGTACATCTTAGTCCTGACATGCTCTCTACTCAAATTTCATACTGTAAATGAATTAGATGTATGTTTATACAAGACGAAAGTTTAGAAACGGTACTTTTTGTTTTTACAGTAATTAAGTGAATCATAATTAAATTTTGAAAAAAAAGTTTATATGATCTACCATCATTGTTGGGGCATACGAGTTTACTGTAGTAAAGACAGCAGGCAGTTTAGGGTTTCATTTCTGTCCTGTTGAGGTTGCCCTGTACTGCTGATCGAAAATTACTTTATCTTTTATTTTTATGAAGATAGAGATTACTCTATAGGATTTTTTACCGGGTTAAACTTATATTTAGTCAAGAAGGGACTTTTCCTGGATTCTCCGGTATATAGCGAAAGCTAAAAAACGTTTTTAATTTGTTATTCATCACACAACTCATTAATTTTGGGTGACAAGTTTCAAGTCTTGGTTTGACTCATCAACAGGTCCCAAATAGCGAAATTGAATGACTTTGAAAAACAAATGAAATAATAGAAGAAAGAAAAGAAATGAAAAACTGAAAAAATTGAGAAAAAAAAGAGAAAAAAAAATTTATTAAAAACATAAAAAAAAACAGATTCATTCGAAACGAATCGAACCTGTATTCGCCCGCAGTGGGCTGAAAAAGAAAAGTAAAAAGGAAGAAGAAGAAGTGTTTCGTGTTAGTAGACACAGTGTAAAGTTTTCGGGGTTCAGAAGGTTGTTTTTACGGAGCAAGTGCTTGTGTGCTGACGGATAATCTCACTGTTTTTCTACTACCCGCCAACGAAAACAACGAAGATGATTAAATTTGCGTGAAGTTCTCCCTGAAAAGTAAGGCCTAGTCGTTTGTTGTTTAGCGTAACCCGGCCTCGTTAACATTTCAAATTACTACTTCCAGGACCAATTTACGATATAAGTCCCTTTCTTACAGAATCCAAAATATTTCTGTCCTTTATTTTTCTCGCATCTTTTTAATTTTTTTATAATCACGACTAAATTTTTTTTTTGTAATTCTTTTATTCTTTAAAGTATCTTTTGCTTTATTTTTGAGTTATTCTAATACTTCTAGAAATATTATATAAACTAAAGGAATTACCATGCTTCGAAAATGGTCCTTATATACCCTTTAGTCATAATATGTAACCTTTGGTAATGTTATATATCTTAATTATAGTCATAAAAAACAGACGTTAGTGTTCTTATATACCCTTTGGTTTATATTTTTTACATAAATAAAAACAGTTTTATAATGGTTCCATTCGACACTAAAAGTAAATTGTTTTATAACGATCACCGTAGTTACTAAAGGGCCACCAACAATTTTACGATGTTTTATAGTGGGTATATGTATTACCGAAAGTTCCCAATTTTTATTAAAGTCACATAAATTACTGACTGTTGTCGAGTTATATAAGGGTAACCACAGATACCGCAATAAACACTTATTATACAATAAGATATATAACGTGTTGACGAAAACAGTTATAAAATTTTCTTATACATATACCTTCTCTAGTAATGGTTACTCTAAGTTATATAGACCGGTGATGGAAACATTTTCATCACCAATTTATAAAACCTTAAGTGACTTACTTCCACGATAACCATTAGTAACCTTAAAAAACTCTAATATAACTACGTCAGCAATTGGTAATATTATAATGCTCTTATATAACCACTGAAATTATTATATAACCACTTATATTCTTATATAACCGAGTAACCATTATATACCCCTTATAAAACCACCCATCACCTTCAGTCACCAAAAATTGGAAAAATTGTTACTTCGGAAGGCTTGTCTGCATTCCTCCCAGTTCGATGATATTTTCGCTTGAATATATTTGCATCCATAGCTTGACGCTTTTGCTAGCAGCTATATGAGGTTGTGACGCTTGTAACGTTAACCTTCCGAAGTGGCGCGTGGCCTATGAGTTCGCAACAATATTATTTTCCTTTTATTTTTTTTTTGAAACGAATCTACTTCTATGAGCTGCTGTGTATTCTTGGGAAAGCAGTAGCCGTACACGCTAGCCGCCCGCTAACTCTTCGCTATGTGATTGTGTCCTGATATTGTAGTTTGCGGTCCCACAGACTGAACGCGCGCAGTAAAAAAATGGTAATTTTTTTCCGATGCGAACAAATCAGAAAAAGAAAGGATGTTATTAAAATTATGTAGGAGTATTTTGTTAGCATGAATATTTGAGTTTTTCTTATTTGTGTAAAAAGTAAAGATGTCGTTTTTTGATAATAACAAGTTAGAAAATGAAATATTTATTTTATCTTTTGAAAACAGTTATATGTATATACTTCCGGTCCCATATACCGTATGCCACTGTTCGTGTCCTGCCCGGAGTGCCACTTCCAGAAGGTTGATATCCTTTCTTATTTTAGGTAAAATCTTGCCAAGTCTTATTACCAATTCGGCACTAAAATCTATGTTATTAACCGTCAAAACAAAATTTTTCGGTATGCCTTTAGTGTGATTAGAAAACTACTTGGCACACATTTTTGAGTTCTCGCATCAAAGATTAAAAAAAAGTGCTGCTATTAATTATTAACAACATACTTTATGAGAGGTATTATACGCCTCCAATATTGGCATAATTAACTCGCTTTATTACCCCTTTCAGATTGAAATATCATTCACATCCTTAATTACTGACATACACCTCGACTCTGAGGAGGGTATTCCAAGAAACCCACAAATTTTCTTTGATGTAATTCCATCAAGAATCTCAGTTAAAGATTGAATTTTCATGGAGATTACATATCTTTTATATTGTGTTTAGCCCCGACTTCTCTTTAGCCATGGAGCTCCTGTGATTCATACCCCACAGAATGGTTACAATATACAGTGCACCTGGACAAGCCAGTCCTGAGACACCTGATGTCTTCATTTTAAGACTTTTATAATGATTTATTGTTTGCTGACACCAGAGCACAAGGCGAACGTCGACCTGTTTTTCTATGAAAATACCTGTTTGAAAAGAATTATCTGGTTCGTCTTGCTCCTTGCTGTGGAAGTGAATAAATTATCGTCCCTAAAGAGAAAGAGAAAAATGTATGCACATCAGGTTCACCTTACTGTGCGTCCCTCATTAAAATCCACGAAATTAACTGAATTCGCGCGATAAACAATTTTTTCTCTATCGCGTCTGTCGTATGTTAAGAAGGATAACGACTGCGACATAAGGAATCCGAGCAATTCCAGGATCTTGTTAAAAACGCTTAATATCCCATAAAATTGCATTTAGCCGTATACTACCAGGGAAGATTATTATTTGCTGAAAAGTGCTAAGTATATATAGGAGATTATCACAAACTAAGGACCATACGAATTCTATACAAACAACTTCGATGGCGGCCGGCGAGGCGGCAACTTTCTTTTGTAGATGGATGTGGGCTAGTCCCTAGTCGCACTGCAGACGAATATTTTTGCACTTTTAATGGCTTTGTTCGCTGGTGCTATAAAAAATTACAAAAAAAAGACTAAGGCGACAAAAACAGTTGAAAGAATTTTTCAAAGTAGTTCATGCTTTAAGTGTGAAGTTTTCACGCAGTTGAAGCAAGTATTTAAAAAGACGAATGCATTTGCATTTGATGTTTCTGATGTCGTCAGAGCCTTACATTACATTAGAAATGTGAAAGGAGAAAAAATTAATTTTCCTTAAAATATAAGCTATGCAAACTTAAAAGAACTATTACACTGACGTAAGCAAATAGATTCATAGGAATTGTGCAGAAGTGAAAGAATGATATTTTGGTTAGCGCAAAGTTCTATAATATTTTAATACTTTTATCTAAGTATGAAGATATTTTTAGTAGCAGGCATAGTAGAACAGCTCAATATAATCATCAGAATTAAAAGCCTATTTTGCTAAGATTTCTCAGAATTCTTGTCCACTGCATTCAGTTGATTTTGTTTAACATGCTAACATGCACAAACTGTATGTGGTAACGAAGAACCAAAACACTTCTTCCAGTTAAGACAGACATTCCAGTTCAAGTGACATCTATATTTGATAGATGGCGTGTGACAACTGTAGCTCTTGATAGAACTATTTTGGATGAGAGTTCCTACTTTTCTCCAAATTTTAAGTCTCATATTTTGATAATGCATAGCTTCTAAGAGTAAGAAAAGTGGGCAGAGTTGTTGATTTATATTTTTTACTGAAAACTGAAGCTTATGAATGTTATCTGGAAAATTATATCGGCAAAATGCCTGCTTCTGTTCGTTATACAACTGCTTTGAGTGCATTTTGGATGTCATTTCTTAAGATTTCCGAAATATTGTAGTCACTTTCTTAATGAATAATTTCTTTGAGTTTTTCAGTTGCTGTTGTTTATTAGTACCTACTACAAACATTGCCCTTCAAAAATCTTATGGAGAGAATCAGGTGCGGCCAATGAATGTCACCAATTTTTCGATCAAATACACCGGAAATAAAATTTCCACAATTTGAATTGTTTCGCCTTTATTAATTTACTAAGTCATGCACTATACGTGAGATGAAATTATACAATTTTTTTAAGTATATTCATAAAGGTATTTATGACACATCAAACATAAACTTCGGCCCACTTCACTTTATGGGGATATCATGGTCGCCATTGGATCAAAATGTTCAGTACCTACCCCAATAATGACTATTCTATTTGACTATGCCAGTGAGATCTAAATAAAACTCGGCATTCATTTCAGTTTAAAGAAAAAACGGGATCACCGTTGATTTGATTTACCATCACTTCACTATACTCTCGTCGTCTATGATGATGGTAATTTTCTTGAAGTTTATCAATAATTTTTTCAAAATTTTGTGTAAAATAATACGTCAAAGACCAAATTTCTGAGCAATATAATGAACAGTAAGTTACTCAACTTAATATTGTTCAGTATTGCTCTCCACGCTTTGAATATTGTCGGCTAGGCTATATCGAGGACAGCTACAATGTAAATTATATTTTATTTTATTTGTGATTTATGTAGCCAGGCTCATGGGATACCTTATACTGGAAAGAAGAAACTCTAATGCTAGGAGTAAAAAATGAATACATTTCTGTGATGATTGTGGTTTAGCAGTACTGAGTGCATGCACAAAAGGGAACTATGATGGAGAGTGTACATTTATTGACATATGTAATTCCTCTGTAAATGATATTATAGCTTTATCTTGTAATTTGTGTCCATTGGTGCAAGATCTGCACGTCACATCACAGGTATTCTCAGATCATTTACCGTTTGTTCTTAAAATGTCTTTATTTGACGTAGGGTCTACCCATAGGGAAGAGCCTAGGCCCTTGACCTTGATTCCTAAACTGGGGAATGCAAACTAATGACATCTACAGAGTTACCATTACCATCTTGTGTAATAACTTGGACCCGACTGTCGTCGCAGATTCAATCAAAGATTTGATCGGAGTGGCAATGAATGCTTCTATTACTGGTGCTACTGCTACGCCCCTATTTAGAGACAATGAGTGTTTTCGGGCAAGGAAGGCTTCCTGTAATTGGCTTAATATGTACCGTGAGTTGTAATACAGCCTATGTGCGGGGATACTACTTAAAAATAAATAAATATTTTTAAATGTTATGCAAGGCCAAAAGAAAGTTCTATTATGAGACGATTAAAGATAAACTCAACTCTGTGAAAGACTCGAAGAACTAGTAGTTAGACCGAGCCGAAAAAGCTTATGGGTGAAAGTTTTACGATAAGCTTGCATATTGATGTAACTCATGAACTATTTTAAAGTTCTGTTGAATCCAGTTACAGAAAATGGACCGATACTTTACGCTACTCCACTTATACATGATGACATCTTAGACAATGAGTTCCATTTATCCGAACTTTATGATGTGCTTTATAAAGTTAAGGATGATAAAGCAACGGGAATTAATAGAGTTCCTTATGAATTCTACAAGAATGCTCCGAAATGCTTCTTAGTAAAGCTGGTAAGCTATTTTAATTATATTAACACTCAATGTGAGATACATGCAGAGCTGGGCAAAGCTTAAGTAAGAAAAGACCTGAGTACTACTTAAAGTACATTTTCGTTACTTAAGACTTATTATTCAATACTTTTGAAATGCCCTACTTAGTACTTGAACATAAGTACTAGCGTTTATTTACTTGTACTTAAGACTTAGTTTTGTACTTAAGTACCAAGATTTTTACTTAAGTATTTCTGAGTCTATTAAGTACCTACAAATATCTAATACTTCGTAGAAAAGCAAACGCAATCTCTAGCGCAGCTCCTTTTTTTTTTGCTGAATTTTAAAGCATGCAAAGAACTGTCAAAGCATGTGCCGCACTCGTACGTCAACGAAGAACCTTAGACAAACTAATCACATACAAACAAGACTGGAAAAGTAGAGCAAAAACCAGAAACGTCTGGCTCGAATATAAAGTCGACGATGCCTCGACTTGATGACATAACCAAGGGTAAGCAAACAATGCCTCGACCTGATGTTAGGAAAGCTTCAATTTTTTCTTAGAAATTTACTGGAATTTTTTTCCTTCAAAATTTTATGAATTATTGGAGGCGACAATTGGTGCTTCAGCGCACCTCTAATAGTTTTTATGAGTGTAGCAATGAGAGGTGAAAGTTTTACTTTACCTCCAGCGTCAAAAACTATAAAACACCATAAATAGTACCCACTGATTACTATACATATTAAGTTTTCAAAAGGTATTTATTAATTAATATCTATTAACTGAACTCTATAAACATCATTATATTACTGCCAACGTACAAATATTCTAAAAGAGTACTTTAAAAAGTACTTTTCGAAAATTACTCAGTACTTTTTATAGACTTAGTACTTAGTTACAAGTACTTTTTATATATGCGGTACTTGTACTTACGCTGAAGTACTCAGGCCTTCGGTGCTTGTACTTGTACTTAAGTACTTTTTCGTTCGTACTTGCCCAGCTCTGGATAAATGTTTCCTTTACCACTTCTATAATTTTTCCTCTTCATAAAAAAGGTGTTATAAATAGAATTGAAATTTACCGCAGACTGTCGTTTATGAATACAGTTTCTAAACTGTTCGTGGGAATGCTATATAATAGAACAATTTTCTGGTAAAGGTACTACAGTATTCTGAAGAGAATCAAGCTGGTTTTCATAATGGTTATTCTCGGTTGACAATATCTTTAATTTAATGAGTACAGTTAAGGTGAGTCATTCACTCAATATAAAGAGAGTTTACGCCTTCCTCATGGATTTCAAGGCATGATTTTCACAATAGCCCGGGGTGCACTTTTCTATAAGTTGTTTAATATTGGCATGTCCAGTAAGTTTGTACGAATGGTTCAAAAGCTGTATGAAGGTACGTATTAACTTAACAGTGATAAAATATGCTGATGACATTGTCATATTGGCTGATGATCCATGCAAACTAAAGCGTGTGATTAACAACCTTTATGAGAGTATTCTTACATGGGTAATACGTTAACACCAAAACTTGCCTTAACCTCTAATTTTAAGAAGAGATTGGAATCTACTAAAGTTGCAGTTAATGTGACCTGGAAAATTTTTATTGGAAAAGCCGAAGTTACACCATCTAACAAGATCGCTCTGTTTAACTCTGTCTCAAGGGCATTACTCTGCTTTGGAGTTCAAGTGTGGGGGCTTCTATAAAGCGATATAGTTGAAAGTTTGCTGAGATTTTTTGTAAAAAATTGCTTCGGCTACCTCAAAATACATCTCACTATATGTTAGATCTTGAGTTTTGCTTGTCTCATATTTATATATATCTACACATTGAAGTGCCACTTTTATTATATGTTGAAGGTCTTACTCCGCCTCGCTCCAGATAGGCTTCCTTATCAACTATCTTGGAGGGCTGTTCGCGACTAAGTATTCTGGTACCAGTCCTGGCAGGAACTAGCTAGATTTCGTAGCGTTGAGCTAAATTTATGCGAACACACATGCCGGTATGACGGCATGCGAAATATTTTGTCTGTTTTTTAGAATAGGAAGAATTCAAAGTAATACAAAGAGCTATTGATAACGCAACGAATTCTATAAGGCATGAGCTGTACAGTAAACTGGAGTACTTGAATGAAAAAAACTACTTCGGTGATGAGTTTTCCATTAAAAAATTAATATTATTTGTAGGTATAGAGGTGGTCTTATAAATTTGAACGCCAATCCTTTTAGGCGTGAATGCAGCGTAATCTGTTCTCTGTGAATCTAGACGAGGAGGAGAATTTGATATATTTTGTTGGAACATATCCCATCATAAAGGAATTTCGTATTAGGGCATTCGGAAAGAGAAAATTGACAAAGGAAGGAATTATAGTGGTATCAAACGGGAAAAATAATTACAATAATATCTATTTGTACGCCAGAAGTGCCTGGATATAGTGAGAATTCTTGGTGAAGTTCTTTTTTTCTATTTGTTTTTCGTTCTAATATTTTAAGGTATAAATACTTAATATTAAATAGGTTTTATGCTAACTTCTAAGTTGCTAATAAATTACTAGTTAAGTTACTGGACGGCTACGGTGGCATTACTGTACTTTATTTTTATTGTTAATATTAAGTATGCATGCATGAATTATGAAATAAACCTAATTATTATTATTATTACTGCAAAGCATTTCATTATCTTTCGTGATTTGTTGTTAGTATCGAGTATCACAAAGCTTGTTTTATTCTCAAATACTTAACAGCATTTAATGTTTAGTCTTGTAGCGTAGGTACATAATCTTTGTTGTAATTTTGACGCGAATTATAGGTTCCCTTCGATGAATTCATAAAAAAGAAACACACAAAACAATTATTAAAACATTTTAGATTTTTTAAGTAATAAAGATTTTTTCGCCAATGGCTGAACCAAAACGATAACTGCTACAAAGGTCTTTCTATTTTCTTAACCAAGTGCATTTTTTCTTTTTTTACATTTACAATAATAGGAAGATGTTCAAATAATGTCTGAGAATTTATTCTGGGTAATGAATTCTGGCTTATACTGCGGGAATATTAAATTATCTTTATAATTAAATATTAATATGCGCTATTGTTGTTTGTTGCAATGCAGCTTGCCTAGGTACGTAACTCTCCGCTGTACATATCACTAAATTCAAATCATGCATCCTGATATATGCGTTCCACACGGCGATTCCATAATTTTACAACTGCAAATAATTTGAAATAAACGATAATGTATAGTATTCCCAACTTTGGCATAAAAAATCTAATTTTCACTATCAACTACGATAATAACATCTAAAAACAAAAAAAAAAAATGTTACGTAAATAAATAAAGCAACTGTAATCACATCCTATAGATCAATAGGACGAAATAAGGTGAAGGAATTTGGAAGTCTTTTGTGGAATACCGAAGATAACGTTGAAAGAAGTTTCACAGATGGTATGCTGAGCAACACATGCCAAAGCTAAACTAGTCCAGCTTGAAATAAAAATGTGAATTCCTTGTATTTAATATGGAAACAGTGGGGCCGTGTTAGGGAAACCTAAGACCAACAGTATTAATATATTTTAACTTGCTTCATGAGGCAATTTAGAGCCCATAGTAAACTTAGACAAATTAGCTATTAGCCTATAGATTGGCAATTGGGTAATATAAATGAAACCTTTCAAGGAAGCCCCCAGAACAGCAGCACCATTATTTCTGAAATAGAGTATAGATATTTATCTGGTTGAGGCTGACTACTTAAAGTTGAGCTGCTTCTATATTAATTGCTCTTTTGAAAATAACTCCAACAGGAAACATTCGATATTTATTTACTTGAATACCAATTTTACTCTAACTTACTACTTAACTTACAGTTTACAAATGCAGTCGTACAAATATTTTGGTCATCACAGACATTACCCTGTGCCTTTCACTTAGAAGGAAAAGGAAATCTCCACTTTGAATAACATGTACCTACATATTATTAACGATTTTGAGAAATTTTGAGTAGGCTCATACTCTAACTATAAATTACTTTATCAAAATTAACATAAGTCTGAAAAATCGTAAGTTAAGGTAAATTATATAGGATAAAAAGGAACAGCCTAAAATTTTGAAGATGAGGAATATGTCTAAATATTAGCAGTAATAATTATAATAGTGAAGAAGATATTACTAATTATTCTTAGAATTAGATCATATCCTTAAATTTATACTCCCACAGGGGTAAACAGTATATTCGTTTTTAGTTTCGTGAAATAATATAGTTAAGTCTTATAATATGAGTAGGTAAATGAAATTTAGATACTTCTCTATTGTAGGTACACCATGATATCATTTCTCAATGTTTTCACATTCTTGAGGGCCATGTCTATACCCTAGATGAAATCTATAGGGTATACTAAGTTTGTAATTCCGTTTGTAACACCTCAAAATAATGATGGTAGAGTAAACTGGATTGGACACCCACGCATTATATTTATTTTGATTTTTGCATGTCCGTCTGTGCGCACGATAACTCGACAACGCGTATACTTACAGAGCTGAAATTTTGTACACGGACTTTAAAAGAAAAGCAAAATTAGGTTCGAAAATGAGACAAATCTGGCAACTCCTTTGTGGGGTTGCCATACGAAACTTTCGTTTTCCACTATATATTTGGACACTGCCTAATAACGCATCGATAGAGAGAGCTAAAATTTGGTACATGGTGTTTTAATTGTACTACCAAATAAAGTTTCAAAAATGGATTAAATCGGGCAACTCCTTCTTGGTGTTGCCATATAAAAATTTAGGTTTTTTACGTATACTGTGAAAACGATCAGTGCAAGACATTTTTATTGTACAAAAAAATTCTTCAGAATACGAAATCCTATAAAATTGGTTATACTCAATTTTTCTGTTCGACGAACCGTTCTAGAAATATATTCGAAAAACCACTTTAACACGAACTTTTATAGATCGCTGAGCATACGAAATTTGATACGGGCATTCATCTAGGGCATCATAAGAATTGGTCTTAGACCAATTTTAGCTTTTTTACTTGTTGTAAATTAAAATTGTTCTTTGGATCCACGGAAAGGGATCTATATTCCTTGCAAGGCGACTGTTGCATACAAAATTTAGCTCGCCTTAAGATAAAACTATAATTGTCGGTATCGATGTAGTTTATTAGGATTAAAATTTGTTGATGGAACTATTTTACAATTATAAGATAGAATAATTTTATAAACAAAAGGTATAATGTAGTATAAAATATAATGAGGGACTAACATATATAGTCTTACTCAAAAATAGAGAACTGTAAAGTAAGGTTCATCTAACTAATAATATTAATACAAAACAAGTAAAAAAGCTAGAATTGGTCTAAGACCAATTAATATAATACCCTAGATGAATGTCCGTATGAAATTTCGTATGGCCACCCATCTGTGAAAGTCTGATTTTTGAAGTGGTTTTTCGCATATATTTGTAGATCAGTTCGTCGGATAGAAAAAAATGATTATAACCAATTTAGTAAGATTTCGTAGAAGATTTTACTACAATAAAAATGTCTACGACTGAAAACACCATGTACCAAATTTCAGCTCTCTATGTCGACGTGTTCTTCGGGAGTGTCCAAATATATAGTGGAAAACGAAATTTCTGTATGGCATTCCCACAAGGGAAATCTCCAATTAGTCTCATTTTTGAACTTAATTTTACTTTTTTTTTAAGTTCATGTACAAAATATCAGCTCTCTAAGTATACGCGCTCTCGAGCAATCATGCGCACAGAGAGACAGACGGACGGACATGCAAGAATCAAACTAACTTTTAATATTATGCATGGTTTTCCAATACATTTTGTTCTACCATAATTATTTCGGAACGACAAACTTAGTACACCGTATAGATTTTATCGAGGGTGTAATTAAGAATTCTGCATGTAATTATGTTATGTTGCTGGTATTTCTCAAGCCTTGCTTTTATCGACTGTGATAAGTCAGTCTATTTTCTAACAACAAAACTAAACAACAGGAAAATTGTACCATTCTACATTCAGCCTAAAGATTATCGAGAGTTCGAAAGAATACCGACGAAACTTAAACTTAATAATTTTAGTTACAAAAATCCCTAACAAAAATTAAAATAAAAAAAATAATAACACCCCAAAATTATATTCCTAAACTAAGCTACCCATTCAAACCTACGGATATTGCGTGCATGTCGGATGATAGAATAAAAGACAAGGTCATCCATTATTGTAGTCCAGATCTGCAAAAAATTCACATCCGTAGGTAATAAGAGCTATTACCGATATACGGGCTAATAAAAATCGTATATGCGCTGATTTAAAATGACTTGACACACGTATACGGACGTACTTGGCTACGTTTTGTTGAATATCAGACCAAAAACTTTAGTTAAAAAACAATAGGAATAACAGTGTTATTAATTCTAATGCCATGGAAAGCCATTAGGACACAGTTTTCGTATGAAACTCAGTATTTACTTTCTGTCTATAGATCAGTAAAGACGTAGATCTTTGGGAATTGAGTCTTAGTTTATTGTTTAATCCCTTAAAGGTATCATGGTGAAAAATCACACCATGTAAATTGACATTTCTTATATTTATAAAAAATAAATTACTGCTAACACTGTAACATGTATTCATGTATGGGAATAACTGTAAAAACTAAAATTTATATTTTTCATGAAATATGTAATTCTTATAATATATTTAATCTCATTTACATGCCTTTATTAAATTTATAAAATTAAACTTATTTACTGTGATGAAAATACACCATGGTCAATGTAATTTTTTTAAATGATACCTACCTTTTAAGGGTATTAATTAATTAAATTAATATTGTCCTTTTTCTCATTTATACGAAAGTAACAACTAACTGCGTTGGATCTAAACAATATAGTCATCATCGGCGTAAATGTTATATTATAATCCTTAGCATAAATCAATATATCATTTATAAATATGTAAATAACATATGGCCAAAAATTTCTCCGCAAAGTACACCAGATGCCACTGGAGAAAAAGACAATCCTTTGAAAATGTTGGTTAAGTAGTCATAAAAGAAAAGTCATGGTGTCCTAAGTTTCATATGAAGAAGTATTTCATTTACATTATTAAAAGCTTTCGAAATCTAATGGCCCTCTTGTTTTTAATTAATCCTCATCAACACAACGATAATATTACTGGATTTTTGGAAACATTACTGACTTTCAGAAGCCCTGACTGATGGCTGTGTACAAGACCATAAAACTTAAGAAAATCGTAGATGCATAAATTTCTCAACAATGTTAGAGTGAAATAGTAAAAGAATTACTGCCCGACATCCACTAAAATAAAAGCTTGTATTTTTGGTACTGTAGTTACTTTAGCAGCCTTCCATCATATAGAAAAACTAGAAGTAGTAAGATACGACGCGCCATAGATATGTAAAGCAGCAGATCGGAATGAATCTAAAGCTGCGATTATTAGCCATAGCACCTGCCTGAATGTTACTCATTACTACAACAACATGTTACTCTGTCGCACGAGAGAAATTAAAAGTTAAAGAAGAATAAGTAGATTGTGACATAAACACATACGCACTTTATTCAACCAAGGATAGAATAAAGTCAATGTTAGCTGAATCAATATCAATATAACAATTCTTTTTTGCAGGATTAACTGACGCCACTCTCCGCAAATACTAGGATCCTTGAACGCAGCTTAGAATTGAGCTCGAATTCATACAAGATATATATTTTTTGCTTTAATATGTAGAACATTTTTACAATAGGACCTAATACTAATAACTAGCGACTAGCGGGAGTCGAGTGATGCTTTGGCATTCATTGGAATGGAAAGCTCAGAAGGTTTACTATCATCACCTTGAAGGAACTTATGAGCTGTCTTATGAAAAACTAGCATATTTTATTAGTAACCTTATTACTCCAACCAAACGATTGAGATTACCCACCTTCCGCCATTCAATTTTTCGTCCCTTACATTTAAACCTATCTCCTGTTTCTTTTATGAACGGCAATTCAAAATCGCCCTGTATACAACTATATGTATTGGAACACCATGTCAAGCCAAATCAATACTTGTCCAGTTGAAAATTCCACGTGGCAATTAGCTCATACATTATCTGAACGTTTGTGTGTGTACGCAATACTACTAAAAAAACTGGTATGTATGAGAAGAATAAGACAGCCTTGGTTGGGTCAATAAAAATTTTTATTTTGTATTTAGTAAGTTTTTTTGGTACACGGACGTTGGTACATAAAAAGAAATTGTGTTTTCTGTCTGTTTTATTTTTAATTTTGTGTAGAAATTTCCTTTGATGTAAGTACATCATCTCTTAGTTTTCCAAAAGTGCAAATTTATCTATTCAAGAAATCTGGTTTACATATAATCTTGCACAATTCAGAAATAAAAATTTAAGGAATTTCCTGACAGATTGCTTAGTTTATAGTATACAAGTAACATTTAACGTGTATGATCACTAATCCGTCAACTTTATACTAAGCTACATTTCACGTCCACTATCTCTCAGAGAGCTATCGCGAGCGGTTATTGGATTATTACGAGCGTACAAATTATGGAAATACAACTGGTTAATTATCCGCTTAAACATCTAGGTATTATACCAATAAACCTGCAATACACATTACTGCTTCATTACTGGCTAACTAACTGTATCGCGAAGTAGGCATTCTATTAACCAGTTGAAATGTGTACCTCATATTGAAAGTGTCGCACGTCTCAGTTTCGATAAAATCGAATGTTAAGATTGCAATGTTTAAAGCATATTGAATTTTACAAATATCTCGCATTTTCTTTCTTTTGTCTGTAAAATTCAATTGAACAAGTAAAAAAGCTACAATTCGTCTAAGACCAATTCGTATGGTCACCAATCTGTGCAATTTTGATTTTTGAAGAGGTTTTTCGCATTTATTTCTAGAATGGTTCGTCGGACAGAAAAAATGATTATAACCAATTTTATAGGATTTCATATTCTGAAGAACTTTTCGGTACAATTAAAACGTCTAGGACTGATCTTTTTTACAGTATAAATAAAAAGCTTAAACTTGTATATGGCAACACCAAGAAGAGGTTTCCCGATTTAACCCATTTTTGAACAGTATTTACTATTGTGATGAAAACTCCGTGTATAAAATTTCAGTACTCCACATTAACGGGTTCTCAGGAAATGTCCAAATATATAGTGAAGGACGAAATTTTTGTATGGCAGCCCCAGGAAGAAGTACTCCGATTTGTCACATTTTCGAACTTAATTTTACTCACATTTGCGGACTTAATTTTACTTTTTTTTTAAAAGCCCAGGTGCAAAATTTCAGCTCTCTAAGTGCACGGGTTCTCAAGTTATCGTGCGCACAGACGGACGGTCAGCCAAAGGGACAGACGGACATGTAAATATCAAAATAAATTTTAATATTATGCGTGGATGTTCAATCCAGTTTTCTCTAGCAGCATTATTTCTATGCGTTACAAACGGAATGACAAACTTAGTATACTTACCCTACAGATTTCATCTAGCGTGTAGAAAAGGAAATATATTCTGAAATGAGAAATTAATTTAAATATTACATATATTTTCAATATTTCAATATTAAGATTCGAAGTTGTGAAGTTCTCCTCTGTAATTTTACCATGTGTCTATATCTCCGCGCAGACGGATATGCACCCGCAATTATAAAATGAACAAATAGTAGATGCTGCTTGCGTGTATGTATGTTATAATGCATTCTAACAGTCTATATATATACATATATTTAGCCTTTGTCATCACATTCAGGTTAATTTTCCTGTTAGCACTGCATATAAAAGTAATTAGTTGAGAGTTTTTATTTGGGGGTTTTTATTTGTTAGGAAATATATAAAAATTTGATTACGGTTCAGAAGATAAGTAAGTAAGCTTAAGATTATCACAAATCAATTTTCCTGCATGAATATAGTAGTTTAGGACGCAGGAGTTATTCAAATCAAACTTTTGTTCGCTTTTCAAACTGCAAATATTTTAGAATGTTAGGACTATGTTAGGGCACTTATGTAGCACTGAGGGACTCTGTTTCATGTTGTAACTTCGAAAGATTCCAAGTACGACAATTTGTCGATAGTCGGTATGTTGTAACATATTCGACAGGCGATAATTTCGATAGAAAATTTGGTAGGTTTTTCTATTAGAAATCTTACAGCCTTCGGGTTTTGCTGAATTAATTGACTTGTAAGAGACAATCTTCTAAATACCTATTCTTCTTATTTGTAGTACCAAGCTATGTTACATGAAGCGAGAGATATTATTAATTTAGGTTGAAACATTTTTCAATACAATCTGCTTCAAATCGCATAGCAAAAATAAATAGATCCGAAATTTAAAAATTACGCAAACGCACAGCAGAGCAAATAGTTACAAAAGATTAAGCACCCATCAAATCAATGCGAGATTACAGGGCTTGTATGCTGGTAGTATGTTCTATGTGCGCGGGAAGTTCGGTAGGATGGAAGTTATTTTATGTAATTTCAGTACATAAAAACTTGTCTGCTCCTACCAAATATGATTTCTTTCAGTCCTAATAAAGCAGTGTTTATTGGTACCAGCTCTGCCAAATAAAATATAGTAATGAATAAAACAACGGAGCTGCGATCTAAATCAGTACTTTATTTAACAAGGTATTTACGGGTTGAAAAATGCATCTTAACTAACTTATATCTCTATGAGATACATTTAATTCTCATTCTATTTGCATGCACTATGTACATGAAGGTGTGCTTTATTGTAGTTCATCTTGCATGGATCAGCAGAATGTGTGTACATGAAGATGACATTTGATGAGCTGAAAAATATGTGTGATATGATAACTCCGTCTGGAAAATGTTGTTCTCACGATTTTGTGGGAATTATAATGTGACACCTCCCACACTTAAAGATTTGCAGTCTCTGCAAATGGATCTATAATTTCGTCCTCCTTTTGAGGTGTGCGGAGTACCTTTTCTTTTGAACCAATTTTTGTATCACACCTTTTGGAATGCATTTTTACCATACATACTATGAATACTATAGCTATTATTATTATAGTTACATAGCTTGATCCCAAAGAAATGTGCCCTACTGTATTACCCTTATATTCCACGTACTCTATCTGTTTTTATTTGTAACCGTTTTTAGATGTAGCTCTTCTAGTGTTACATTTCTGAATTGTTTTGTAAAATTTACGTGCGTAATTGGTACCATTACACTATCCAAACATTTTTCAACATAACTTTTAAATGATTACTGTTCTATTTTTATTTCACAATTACTGAATCTAATTACATTGTTACCTTTCACTGCTAGATCTCGACCTGTATTAATACAATTTTGATACAATATTGCTTGGGGTAGGTTCTTCAAAATAATTAAATTATCAAAAATTTCCTCAATTGTGGTTACATTGTTATATCTAAATGTGCAGATATTATCTTTGTTTAACAAATTTCAAATACAATAGTTATTATGTAACTTTAGATCTTTCTTTACCAGGATTCCTTCGTCGTTATTATAAACGCTATCTTTTGCATTATTATTTCGACATTATCCGTATCCAATTGTTCAAAATTGCTATTTGGGAATGGCACCACTAAAGCTTTATAATACTTTTCATTAGTAAATTTTGGAATACCGATTGCAAAAACTAATAAATTTCCATTGAACATAATGCAATTGCGAATGAATGGGATGATCTCCGCTGTGATTTTGTACTTGTCTTCCTCTTCGCCCGTAAGAATGTCATGTGCTAAGACGTTAGGTTTACTAAGTAAGATAATGTCTGTAAGTTTTTCTATCTGTTTATTTAGTGTTGAAATGTCAGCGTATAACTGTAAGGTATATCCTGATTTATTTTGTAGATCCACCAATTCATTCGCCTCCTGGTTATACTACATTGATAGATATTCAGTTCTCTTTGTTGCTTGTTCAGATGTTTACCTATTTCTTCAACCTTTTTTATCAGATTATTATTAATGATTACCTGCTTGTTTAATTCACCAATTGCGTTTTTTGTATTAGTGTCTAAGTTTTCCAAATGTTTGTAAATATCTTCGGTATCGTCATTATCCATGGTTCCTGCTATTATTTTGAATCCTTTCCCTAGTATGTTCAACAGTCAACGTTTGCTTCTATGACTTTTGTAAACCTGTGATATCACCATTCTAAAATTATGTCTTAGTAACTTCAGTTCTTTGTTTAGTAATCTTAGGTTGATACCAGTTATATCTAGGTTCAAGCAGTTAACATTAGCTTCGATTAACTTAATTATTTCCTCATACTCCGTTAAGTTAACGATGTGTAAAATTTTTGCGAATGATTCGACGACGTCTTTCTCTTCCAATTTAAAGAGTATATACCCATTCTCTGTGTTAATGAGGACTATCTCCATCATCTGCGTAGATGTTGGTACGATGGCCATTAGCAGAGGAAGGATTAGTAACATCCTGAAATAATAAATTCGAATGTTGATATCTGTATCTGCGTTTTAACTGATTTTCGTTGTATTTTATATTTCGCCTATTACTTGTATCTATGACATGACGATTTTCTAACCTGTACTTATTTATTCAATTTCTTATATTTCGGTTTGTTTTTTGCGATCTCCCTGTTAGTTACTATCTTTTTATTGAGCTGATAGCTTTCGTCCCTATTCTTATTCAATTGATTTATCCTCCTAACTTTCTCTTCTTTAAATTTATCCGATAAATTTTCAATTTCGCTTTTGTCGAGATTTTTTGTAATGAAGTCGATTGGACGTAGTTTCGTGGTAGCATGTATTGTGCTATTGTAGATCGTAATTATTTCATGTAGCTTTTCCTCCAAGTCTTTGTCAATGTTTGATCTATCAACGTCCATGACTCTTACCGTGTAATCTTTCTACGTCCGAGTTGCCGGTCTTATTATGTGCTGTAGTTACGTGCGTATCTATCTGGTTTTCCCTCAGGAATAATCCTAGTGTGTTATTCAGCATACATGTCTCATTGTCGTACACTAGTTTACTCATCTTACCCAGAAATCGAATAGTTTCTTTCAGTGCATTCTGGATAGATATCCACGTTCTGTCATTTAACTTATGTATCGTGGCGTATTTGGTAAATTTGTCTATAGTAGTGAGATACATAAGATTTCTATACGGAAACCGAATATCCATGTGAACTATGTCGTTAAATTTGGTAGGGGTTTCATAGATTTGAAATGGGATTTTAATAGGTCTGCGATCGAACTTTTCCAATTGACAGATTTCACAGTTATTTATAAATTTTCCTATTAATCTTAGCATATATGTATAGAAATATTTGGTCTTTAATTCGAGAAATATCTCGTTTATACCACGGTGGTTATTTCATCTTATTTAATCTAATGTTAGATTTATACAATTTAAATTTTTTATTATTTGGGAAATATTTGACATAAGTGTCTTGCAATTTAACACATAAATCGTCGTGTTTGCAATACATGCACATCACACCTTTATCAATTAGATCCCTATTCATCACCTCTAATAGATTCGAATTTTCGCCGACTGTGATATGATTTTGGCATTTTCTATGTATGATTTTAGTTATAAATTTTTCTTTATCCCCATTTTTCTGTGATACCAATATGCTCTGTACTATCGTTTAGTCCGCTATGCGTGGTATCGGCTGTAGACATGACTTCGACATGAATGATACTTCAATATTTAGAATTACGCCGTTTTTGCTACAAATGCTTGAAAGTGTGACTTCATCGTCATCATTTCCATCATTTTTATTAATATACCTACTAAGACCGTCGGCGACATTGGTTTCTTTTCCCTATAAGTAAATTATTTCAAAATCATATTCGTTCAGCATTAGCTTCCATCTCTGCAGTTTCATGTTAGGTGCTTTGATGTTGTTTAGCCAGATGAGAGGCTTATGGTCTGTGCTAATGATGAGTTTTCTACCATATAGGTAGGTACAGAAGTATTTTACAGACCATACGATAGCGAGCAATTCGTTTTCAATCGTAGAATACTTTGTTTCGTGATCGTTTAAAGTACGAGAGGTGTAACACACATGGTGGCTGCCCTGACTCAAGACTGCTCCAATTGCATTCTGTGATACATCGATTGTTAACGTAAAAGTTTTGCTGAAATCGGGACGTTTTAAAATATGGTCACTCATTAACAATGTTTTCAATTTATTAAAGGCCTCGATGCATTCTTCGTCATTTACGTCAACTCTCATATTTTTTTTCAAATATTTGATCATCGGATATGCTACTCGGGAATAATCCTTCACGAATTTCCTATAGTAGCCCGTGATTCCTAACAATTGTTTAATTTCTTTTGTACTTGTAGGTAATTTCATCGATTTGATAGACTTTATCTTTTTATCGTTGGGCTTAATCCCGTTATTTGATATTAGGTATATGTCCTAAATAGTTTGTAGTTTTTTGAGACCAAACGGCATCCTAGTGAATTCATAATGACCATTTGCTGTCGAAAATGCTTTCTTGGCGCTATCATTTGGGTCTACTTCGATCTGGTGGAAGCCTTTCGCCAGATCTAAAGTTGTAAAGTAATTGCATTTTCCTAATTTATTAAAAAGATCGTCGATGTTTCGGATAGGGAATCTATCGTCTATCGTTTGCTCGTTTAGCTTCCGGTAATCTATGACTATGCGCCACTTTTGTTTTCCATCATTATCAATTTTTTTGGGTACGATCGAAAGTGGAGAGTTATACGGGCTACTGCTTGTAACAATAATTTTTTGTTCGAGCATTTCCTTGATTTGCCTATCAACTTCATTGCGATGAATTTCGGGGTACCTGTATAGTTTACTGTAAATCGATGTATCGTTTTTTGTAATAATTTTATGCTTATTTCGCCCGTGAATGATAAATGGTCGCCTTCTTTGTAAAATATATCTTCATAAGAATGTAAAAGATGTTTTAATTTAAAAGAGTCGCTTTCGTTCAAATGACCTCCGACGATTCTTTTAGAAAAATTATTTTTATTTGTTTCGTTAATAAATACGTTTAGGGATTCATTGTTATAGCAATTATTTTCGTACATTTCTTCGTTTTCGTTCAGATATATTGGAATACTAGCATCACTGGTGGTCAAAACTCTATTTTTATAGTCGATCATTGGGTTTAAATCTGCTAAAATGTTATTTCCTAATATTCTGTCGAATTGATTGTGAAAGTAGTATTCTAAGAAATTGACAAAATAGTCCCTTTTATTAAATTCTTTGAAGAGAGGTACATTGTATTGAATACCCGTTTCTATATTTCGATTTAATACTCTGAGGGTGGAAGTGTTCGAAGCTATTTCCCATTTGGGGTTGCATAGATGGGGGTTAATGATACTATATTCGGCGCCGGTGTCTATGATAAATTTCAGTTTCTTAATAGGCGTACGAACAACTAAATAGGGTAATTGTTTTGGCGGTTTATTGGAAAATTTTTTGCTGGAATCTGTTTTCATTAATAGAGACATACATCGGTTCTGGTCTCCCGTTTTGATTTAAATTGTTGACATTTTGAAAATTATGATTATTATTGATGAATTGTGACCTATTAAAGGGTTGTCTATACTGGGGGTTCGATCTAAAATTCTGTGATTGTCTACTGTGGCCGCTGTTATTGAAATTCTGATTGTTGTGGAAGTTTTGGTTTCGACTAAAATTGTTAATATTATTATTTCTTCCACCATTACTATTGTTACTATTACCAATATAAATATTATGATAGTTATTACCATTAGTATAAAACGGATTTCTTTGTATTCTGCTGTTTTGTATTTTACTACCATTATAACTCAAATATCCATTCGACTGAATGATTTCATAGGTTTCGGTTAGTGTTGAAGGATTTCTACTAATAATGATACTCTTGACTGTTTCTGGCAACCCATGTCTGAATGAACGTAAAGCTATTCTTTGATTAATAGCGATTCGATTATTATCTCCTCCACCCTCTAAAAGATACGCGTGATTTAATCTACACAATAAGGTGTTTAACTTTTGATGAAAATTTTCGATCGTGTTATCGCACCTACATGTTCTAATTTTATCTATTAATGCGTCAACTGATGAATTTTCACCATGTCCCCTGATTAAAATTGTTTTGAGTTCAATCCATGTCTCTACGTTATTGTTAATTAATAATGTTTTCCGCGCGTCCCCTACTATTTTATCGTTTATAAGTCCTAATATTAAGCGTTTATAATCATTGTCGAAGGAGTCGATAAAATTAATTAAGGAATTTTTTTCACCGTTAAATGATTGCACACAACTTAAGCTACTTGTTATTAGTTTATATTTTTCAGTTATGCTTAAATTTTCAATTTTAATCACTTAACTATTTAATTTTAATTTAATTTGATTTAACTTTCCAACGAAACAATTTTAGATTATTATCTGAAAACTAGTTTGTCATCTCGTTTTTGAACTTGAAAAAAAGCTTCCCTACTTATTTATCACTTAATTATGTACTAATAAATTGATCCTAATCAATTTTGGATTCTACTGCTAATGGAAATAAAACTAAAAGTGTTACTTGATTTAGATTGCAAACTCCTAAGTTGTCCTTAAGCTCTGTGTTTTGTAATCCGTTTTCTTTTTTGTAATTTGTAGCTGTCCTCAGCTAATTATTCTTGTCCTGGTTTTTGCTGCTTTCTTCCGTTTATTTGCTTCCTCTTCTTTGCTGTAGGTGCTCTTTCAGAATCGTATTAATTTATTATGCAGTTTGGACACTGTGATTGTGCAATTTCAATTATTTATACACTATCACTGTACGAAAGGAACGTATTTTATTAGTTATACACTGTAACTGTATAATTTTATACACTATAACTGTATACAGGATTTTTTTTTGTTAATTATACACTGGAACTGCATTAAAGAACGTATTTTGTTAATTATACACTATAACTGTATAATAGATTTTTGTTCGAGAAACCGACTGCGGCAGTAATGAATAAAACAACGGAACTGCGATCTAAAACAGTACTTTATTTAACAAGATATTTACGGGTTGAAAAATGAATCTTAACTAACTTATTTCTCTATGAGATACATATAATTCTCATTATTCTATTTGCATGCATCAGCACTATGTACATGAAGGTGTGCTTTATTGTAGTTCATCTTGCATGGATCAGCAGAATGTGTGTACATGAAGATGAAAATTGATGAGCTGAAAACATGTGCGATATGATAACTCCGTCTGGAAAATGTTGTTCTCACGATTTTGAGGGAATTATTATGTGACAATATCTTTCATGACTGGTGGACTACGTACCATTTCCAGCTAATTGTAAGAAACTCTGTTCCGTATACACTTAATTTGAAAACCATACTCTTACTAAATACCATGGTAAATATAAATATGAAAAATAAATGATCACTGATTATTTTTCAATAAATTTTAACTAATAATTATTACTTCGAGTTTTTACCATTTTTGCTAAAAAACAGAAATTTTCTCAAGAGTTTCTCATTCATTTTTCTGATCCCGCATATATAAGTATTTTAATAAATAAATGGTTATTGATGTATCTTTATCAAGTACTCCACTTATCTGAAAGATTAATCTCAGAAGATGGATTTAATTACATATCTTGATACCAATAAGAATATTCTTAATTTGCATTTCTGAGGTTAGTAACGTGTTGAACCACTTAAATACGGAAAGTCATTTGTTTACTTTAATCAAAATGAAAATTTTCCCTTTGTAATCTTGTCGGTGTCATGTCATGTCTTGTGTATGTGCTGTACGCTAGCCATAGTATAGCACATACACAAGATACGCCCCGTTTTTTTAAAATAAAATTAGGGTAACCTTAATTAAAGTATCACTTCTCTACCATCGTCCTCTATCCGGGGTCATTCCTTTAAATTAGTTCTTTATTACGTCCCGGTTTAATTAGAAAATAGACGCGGTGACAGTTTAATGGAAACTGGAGATGGCTTGTTATCAATTACGACGAGTATGGCTTTGCACAGAAGTTAGTTATTTTTAAAATTTAAATTTAAAATTTTTTTAATAAAAATTAAAAAGTAGACTACATGCGTTATGTTTTTAAGCTTTAAAACTTATATAAATTTATATACATTTTTCTGCCAAGATACTTTTTTTAACTTTTAGACCGGTCGCACAAGGAGACTTATGTTCAAAAAGAAGCTGGATGGAATTATATTCTGTGAAATTCATTGAAATAACTCCTGTACTTGCATTCGGAAGAATCAGAGACAAATTTTGTAAAGAGAACATTTTCAAGCGACAATAGCAGAAGCAGTGTGTCTTGGCGTAATTCAGTAGAATATATTTTGCAGAGTTCAGTATATATTTAACTTTCTGCTTCAGAAGTAAAGTAAAGTTTTTAAATACTACAAAATTTAAAAATTCAGACTCCGCTTTTGATATAAAGTTTGTAGTTTGTGGAATTTCAATTTATCGGAATCACTGAAATGTATATAAGTGGACAGACTGATCTGCTGATTCACGTGGCACCATTTTTTCTATATTTTTTCTGTGGAAGGAATATAAGGAACAGAGTACTGATCACACGGTACAAGAATATTCGGAACAGAAATTATTTAGTAAACAGAAAAGAATAAAAATTTGACAGTTGTGCATAACGTAAAACGTCAATTTGATTTTTAAAGATATGGCAAGCAATCAAATTGTAATTCACTTGGGAAGTATTGTTCGATAGCGGAAGTGATAGTGATGAATGCACAAGTGATCGTAGAAACTTACCTAACAATTTTGGAAATTGGGAGAACACAGTGTCGCGGTTTGATGGCAAGCAGTTTAAAGAACGCTTTCGTCTTTCGTCAACAAGCTTTGAGGAACTTTTAAAAGGCAATCATACAACTAGTACCCACAGTGCGGATTTAAAGCCAGGTCGGCCACTTGCAGAATTTGAAAAGAAAGTGCTAATAACTTTATAGTATCTCGCAAATATGGACTGCATTAAGTAAATCTTATATATGAATTATTTAAAAATTGTTAAGTAATGTTAGTATTTTGATACGCAGATCAGTGGCTGGCAGATAGGTTTGGAGTGTCTGTCAGATCTTGTCGGAATGCTGTACATATTATCTGCAAAACATTCTTCAATCAAATAAAGAGTATAAGTTCATAACATAGCCTAATGTAGTAAGGGCAGAACAGATTGCAGATTACTACAAACGGAAGACAGGTTTTCTAGGCAAAAAATTTCTATAAATATTAAATTTTCTGTCAACATAATTTGGTTTTCAGGTATTATTAGGTGTATATACGGAACCCACATTCCTATACCAGCATCAAAAGAACACCCATATTCCTACATAAATAGGAAAAACTTTCACTCGGTACTTCTGCAAGTGGAATGAAATGAAAACATGATGTTTACAGATTATTATACCGGTGAAGATAGATCAATACATGATTCTTGTATGTTTGGAAGATCTAATCTATGTAAAAGAATACTCAACGGTTCCTTAGTTTTAAGGATTTCTAGAATATATTTTTTCCTACATACATATATGTGCGTTTTTTCAGGTTCTTTGAAGATTCCATATGAGCAGCACATGCTTGGACACCAAGGTTATCGATGGGAAACTTACTTTATGATCTCTTATAAGAACAATGGTCACGTTTGTGAAGACAAGTACGATTTAATCATATCCTCTCTTCCAATCGGGTTGTTGTTCAAAGAGCAATCTGACTTAATCCCTTTGTTTATTATGAGTCCTTGCATCCCACACAACATCTGTGTACAATAGAGAATTTTTTTCGGAATATAGCTTGGAATTAGAGGAAAATATTTGCAGGAGTGCTCTACATCAGCAGTATCAAGACTCGCAGGCTAAATGGAAAAAGGACGAAATTGCACTGCAAAAAATTCATATTGTATTTTGAACTTTTGAATACATTTTAATATAACAAATTATATATCATCTTCTATTCTCATTAAAAACATTAAATACGTAACAGCCTCCGTGGCGAAATATAAAAAAGCGCTTTCTATCATATTTGTACCCAAAGATTCTCACAGAGATTTAAAAACTTGTCTGTACGAGCCATTTTGTCTTGATGCCGTTCCCCCTAGCAGTTTTAGTGTCATCAGCTGTACTTCGTCTTGATTTTGAAATTGTGGTTTCTTCGATTATTACATCGTCAATATCGTAATCCTTTTCTGACTCACCTGGATTTGTCACTACAGCACTATCACAACTAAAGCAAGTGGCAGGTGGATTCACTTCAGGGTGTTTGGAAAGGGTTTAGTCAAGAGCATCGAAATGTTCCCAACTTATTCTAATATTGCCGCTTGTACTGTTATGGTCATTTACAGTATTTTCAACCCTTTCCATTTGCCGTTGTTTACCAAAGAATAATGTTCGTCCTATATTCCGTCTCTAACCAGGTGATGTTCGCTTCATATTTATTAATCAAACTTTTGATATCTCCTGGAGACCATTTTATGAAATTGTCAGCTTCTGAAAATAAAATATACCGTTTTATTTACTAAATTAAAACAATTGTTTTCGTACCTCTGCTGTTACTGCCATCTATTTTCTTGGATTGATATTTGAAATTTGACTTTTGCCAAATTGTATTCTATTTATTCAAACTAAGGAGGTAGTTTAAAAAGAATACGTTCAAAATACACTACTGCGAATAACGAAACGCAGAATGGAATAAATGGAATATTCTGAATGGGTAAATAAACGCTTTTGGTGCGTTCTCAATATTCGGATATGACTTTGAGTCACATTTGAACTTTGAACCTAAATTTTTTGGTTATTTCATATTGCATTTCCAAAAAAAATGTTGGGTTTTTTCTTTAAATGAACAATTAACACTAAAAAAATAAGTATTTGTAAATTTGGAGTTAGTCATTTTATCAAAATAAACCCTTTTCACGAAATGTGTATTATTATACCACGATGTAACTCACAGTCACAAAGTACATTATTACGTTATCCTATGTTATTCTATAGAAATGGCTAAACGAAGGAACATTATTTTGGCTGAGGAAGAAATTCGTCGAGCTATGGATATCCTAAGTTACACTGATAATAATGAGGCTGATTTGGAAGACAATGAAAGTGATTGTTTAGAAAGCGTAGTAAATGCAAAAGAATATAATTCCGATGTAGATGATGAGCTTTCTCTGAGTAGCAGTGAGAGCAGTGATGAAAAAGAGAATGAGACTCCTACCATCTACCTTGGAAAAGATGGCACGGAATGGAAAAGCACACCGTATACACAACAATATTCGGCCCATCACATTAGAGGAGGTATTCAAAGGTAAAGGTACCACCAAGCAAGCATATTGACTCAACGGTGGACGCTTTTTCATTATTCTTCGATAATGAAATTATCAACATTATTGTCAAATACACCAATATGGAAGGACAGGAGTGGCTGCTGATAAATGGAAAAAAACAAACCCAATTGAAATACAAGCTTTTATTGGCCTTGTTAAAAACGCGGGTCTAAAAAAGGAAAACATAAGCATTGATTTTATACATATAAATATGCCACCAAATCTGTTACCTCTCTTCAAGCCTAGCCATATGCATAGTATTGTAGCACATTTCTTAGCTTGGCACTATGCAAGTAAACAAGATCATATTGCATGAGAATTGTGATAACAGAAGGCGCAGTGACAATTATTTTGTAGGTAGGTAAGCAAAATACATATATTTGATTTCATGTGACTATGGGAAGAAAATAATTTAGAATTGTTGCTGATTTTGATATTTTGGATTTTTAGTAGATAATTTCTATAAAAAAGGAACTTTTTCAGAAAATAAATTATTAGTTGTTCGTCAGTAGTCGAGAGTTTTATTTAGCGAATTTTCATTTCATAACGTATTAAGGTTGAGTACCATCAATACTTACAACTGTTTTCTATTGAGGTTGAGTACCTCAATACACTGCGCCACTAGAAACACCGCTTTAAGGTTGAGTACCTTAAGGCACAAATCCTATTAAGGTTGAGTACGTTAATATACCACATTAAGGAAGTCGCGGGCAAGCAAAAGAGCTTGATCGCAATACAAAGATAATTTGGTGAACCCGACGTGATTTCACGTCACATTAATCGCATCAATCAACTGGAAGACAATCTATCATCACGGAACAGCTGCTAAAGCAACAAACGGCAACAGAAGATGAGATAGAAAGAATTATCTCTAATCATAAAAAGCAGCGTGTTGCTGACAGAGGTCTGAGATTTTATAAGAACAGTTTAAGCCGCCTGGATGAGCAATGGGCGAAGTACGACAAGACCTATAGTGAGCTTCGAGAAAAATTTGACAATCAAGTCAACCCAGAATACTTCCATCATTATGAGGAATTCAAGGATGGTTATGAAGTCATAAGAGAACAAATTTCCAACACGATTCATGAACTGCTTCAAGAGGAGGTTCAGCAATCTTTAACATCTCATAATACGGACTTGAATCTCAATAAAGATGTTCAACATCAAGATGAGCCGCAAACGCGACAGGCACCAGATGAAGTATCAAAGGGTGCCAAGCCGAAAAACTCAATTGGATCAAAAATTCATGTTGATAACATCAAGAGTTCGTCATTATGGCTGCACTGAAAAGAGTACTGGAAGGTGTCAATACACAAGAATCATCAGGAGCATATTACAATGTTAAAAGCAATACAATCAATGAGTACTGCACACAACTAAGGACTATCAACCAATCCATTTGGGAAGCTGCAGAAGACATTTATGACTGCTATGAATATGACCCAGAAGAATATTATAGAGTTGAGGAAGCCACGCAACATGCTGGCGAAGTTACTGCAAAGGTCCGAAGAGATTTTAAACTTAAATCTGGATCAGCCCAGATCAACAATATCAACACAGATGAAATTGCCAAAGATCTTGCTGCCACAACTTGATGGCGACTACCTCAAATGGAAACAATTTCATGACTTGTTTTCACAAATGGTTTACGAACAAGACATTGGAGGGGCTCAGAAAATGTGGTTTCTCAAAACCAATTTAACTGGTGAAGCCGAACGCCTAATCAGACATTTGCCAATATCAGATGCAAACTATTCAACGGCTTGGGATACCCTTACAAAACGATACAACAACAAAAGGTTGCTAACCAGAACATTGTTGGAAAAATTGTTAGGACAACAAGTAACCACACCAGACTCTTCTACATCAATAAAGACGCTACATGACACTACAAGGGAATGCATCTTGGCATTGAATAATCTTGAAATCCAGACAGACACATGGGATCCAATATTGCCACACTTGCTTCTAAAAAAGGTAGACAAATCAACCCATGTTCTGTATGAGCAAGGATTACAGGCACTAAGAGATATACAATCAGTAGAAGAGTTCCTGAAGTTCTTGGAACTTTGGTTCCAGGCTCTAGAGACACCAGCCCTACCCTTTGCAAGGCTTGTCAGAAGCAACTTGGATTATTTGCATGCCCTAAGTTTTTATAACTTTCACCTATAGAACGTCGCAAGATGGCATACAAATTAAAGGTGTGCACAAATTGCCTGAAGAGTTCCCACCAAGTAGCAGATTGTCCGACAAGAGGGTGCTTAAAATGTAATCAGAAGCACAATACATTACTTCATCAACAAATTCAATCTAAGAAATCTGACGATCACGCAGTTAAGAGCATCATCGTTCAACCAACGACGAGTTCCAAAGAGCCATCACCAAGCTTGGCAGCAAGAACGAAAACATTCAAGAGATATTATGTTCTGCTTGGAACCGTATTAATAATGATAGCAAATGGCAAGGGCGAAACAATCCGATGTAGAGCGATTCCTGACTCAGGTTCGCAACTAAACTTCATAACAGAACGTTTGCAAAGTAAACTTGGGCTGCGAAAATTATCAGAAACGATGCTCATACAAGGCATGGGAGAAATAAAGAAACGCACCCAACATAGAATAAATGTACAAGTGATGGCACGGATCAACAACTTCTCAGCACGAATCGAAGCCTTCGTTCTTCCGGAAATAACTTCCGCACAGCCAACTTACGAAATAGATACGGAGTCCTGGTCTATTCCTCGCAACATAGAATTAGCGGACCCAAGTTTCAACTGTCCAGGCAAGATAGATCTGGTCATCGGCGCGGACCTTTATTATCAACTTCTTCCGCTTGGTCAAATAAGGCTTGGAACAGACTTGCCTATTTTGCAGAACACTGTTTTTGGTTGGGTAGCTGCAGGAACAACACCCCAGCCATCACAA
The DNA here is from genome assembly GCA_963930735.1 of Dioctria linearis. NCBI lineage: Eukaryota > Metazoa > Arthropoda > Insecta > Diptera > Asilidae > Dioctria > Dioctria linearis. Next base: position 72,991,289 of record OZ005740.1, on the reverse strand, counting down.
CAAACTTTAACTTGTGGCATTTCTACAACAGAGTAGACTTCTTAGGACCTATTTGGATTCATTTTAATCTGAGAGGCAAACGTCGTCAGAAGGCATATATTGCAGTCTTTTGCTGCTTTGCAACGAAGGGAGTACACTTCGAAGTTGCAAGTGATCTGAGCCAGGGTTGTTAAAGAATGCATTATTTCTGAGCTGCATTTCTTTACATTTTTTCATTCAAATGAACGAATTGGAAGCTGCAGTAAAAGTATGTTTAAAGAATTGTAATGGAATTAAATGAATTCTCTTCCTCAAAAAAATATTGCCGAATGCATTCTTTTTCCTTTTAGAAAAAGAATTCATTACTTTGAGCTGCATTACTCTGGAATGCATTGCATTCATTGAAGTCTGTGTGAATTCACTTGGATTCAGCATTCACTTGAATTCAATGAAATTATTCCATGAAATTATTTTGTGATTAAAAATGAAAGAACAAGTAAAGCACTTTTAAGCATTTTTTTCTTAAAGAGTTTCAGATCAAATCAAAAAGTATATATTCACATACCCCTGTATAAGCCACGTACAACGTTGGCCATTACGAGAGTAAGCAGCATAATTATATAAACAGATCAGTAAATAAATATTTATAACATTATAGCAATTGAGAATATAGAAGGATTAACGATTGTAAAATCCTGTGGACAATGTGAGTGGTTCGAAGCCAACACATACAATTTCTTATAGCTAAAAAAGATTAATAGTAGTATACATATACGAGAGAGAAAATAAGAACAGTAGTAGGAGTAGTCCAAAAATATACATACTAATTCAATTAATGAAATGAAATATTTTTAGAATAAAGGTATATCATATATAGATGGACAATTATCAGAAGTTATAATGAAGGGAAAAGAATAATACTTATAATTAAAAATTCAAATTCAAATGCAAAAGATTGGAAAGTGAAACTAAGAATTATGACCAAACTGGATCGGAATAAAAAATTCTTGATTGAGGTTAAAGTAACGAGTTTTGGGCAGTGATAACTGATTAAATTACGCCATTAGACAATTCAAGAAAAATAACACTAAAATATAACATTTATAATCAAGGCTGTCATAAATGACTTAAATGAGAAATAATTGATTTTAATCATTAAATTTTACATTATAATAGTATGCTTCACATATTAGTAAATGTTTTTGATTCAGAAATCAAACCCATTGCCAATTGGCCTTCAGAAGAACAATTTTTCAAAATTCGCATCTGAAAGAGGTCTTGGTGAATTTACTAATCTCGCAAAAGAAAATTGTCTCTCCACAGAAGCTGAAGATGTGAGGGGTTTGTTGTACCTTAAAAACCTCTTTTTACTAAGGAATACTTATTCAAGATATCCGAAGTTGTTCCAGGATCAGCGAGATACATATCGTATTCCTGCAAACTTTTAAGTGTTCCCTGAGAATGGTGTGATGCTGATGTCTCTCGTGTAATATTATCTAATAAAAAAGGAAACAATCAGAAAGTTTCGTACAATAAAATGCATTTAATCCAAACACTCCATAAAGAAATCAAAAAATGAAACAGTAGTGTTGTTATTGTTACAGTTTTCAGCGTCTGGCTTGCAGTCAGCGCAGCAAACATCTTTTAGTGCTTTTGTCACAATTACACTGATTTCTGGCAACTTTCCTTCAGAAAATGGAGAGTTAAGTGGTTTTATCCATTGAAATTTCACTGATGAACACAAAACTGCTGCAACGATTGCATATTTTGCATCCAGAGTCGAATTGAAAAAAGCTCGAAAACTTTCAACTAAGGAGTTTTCCATTCCCTTTGATTGTGCTTTAAGAATCTTCAATTCATTGGAAATGTAAATCTTCCTCAAATTATTTCTTCATGTTTGTAAAAAGTATCTGTATATCATGGACTGCTCCCTTTGTAAATAGTTAAGTGCCTCAGAGATTGGACGGAGAAATACGTAATACTCTGACAAATATTCAAGATAACGATCTGATAACTTTGGTATTAATAGCCGAGTACAAAGTTCAGGGAGTGTTAAGTTTAAGTAGTTCATTTTGCAATCAATTTCTATTAATTGAAAATCAGTATAGTTGGCAATGTCGTAAAATTTTCTATGTTCTTGTTTAGCTCTTATTAGCAAAATCTATTGTGTAAAATCTATTGTTCATCTTTTTCATTTTATGGTTTTTTTATAAGTAGCGGTTTGTGCTTGCGATTTTAGAATTTTTCTATAAAACGTTTCATTAGCTCTGTAGCAGTCATAGCAGTCAGTAAACTCATTAAATAAAATTTCGTTAGTTCCAAAAGTTTCTTTTCTTTACATTTTTTGCTCTGGATATTTTTTTGTGGACTTTGTTACAATTTCGTTGTCGACCACCAGCATCATCTTTATCGCATCTGGACAAATAAAAAATTTCAAAAAAGCTTGAAATTTAACATTGGCGTCCGAGCAGGGACTAACAATATTATTGTTACATTTGTTGTGATTTTTGCTGCTTTGTGAAAATAAGCGGTTCATACTTGCAAGTTAAAGCATTTTCGTTCTCGAGTCTGGGATTGGATTTTTCACAAAACTCAACGTGGACCATAGCAGCAAAATCATCGCAGACAACACGTTAGCTTATTTCAACAGTTAATTTTGTTTCGGCTGACGGCCAGCGAATACATGTGTATATGAGTGTACTTTGAGCATAACGGGCTAATCACAGGAATTTCTTTGGCTAAGTATTAAAGGCTTATTGGCGTGAGTACAATTTTTTCAGACTGCATGATAAAAAATATTTCTTACTGAAAATAATTTAAGAAATTTATATTTTTTATTGTCTGAGATCCCTATTAAATAAATTTAAACATTTCTTTTGTTTGCTATAATATCAACAGTGACAAAAGTGTAAACACAGTGAATAATTTTCGTTATAAAACTTAGTTTATGCATATGCTCTATCTGTGCGCTTCAATTTCTTGATCAAAGACAAAGCCTTTATTAAATATTCCGTAGTAATGTTTCTAACACGTGAAGTTCAGTTCCCTTTGCAACATGTAGTTTGAACTATCGCAATGCCTGGTAACAACACAACTAGTGCCGACGGGGAAACCTCAAAAATAGACAATAAAAAGGTAATTAGTGACTTACGCGTCTCGCGAGGAACCGTCACAATGCAGCAAACAAAATTAAAAAATTATATTGATACTCCAAATAGAAATATGTCATTATCCGAGCTTGAAACGAGATTAGGTTTGTTAGAGGGCTACATGGTTCGGTTTAATGATATTCAAGCCCGTTTAGAAGAAGTCGATCCTGATGAGATAAATGAGGACAAGCGGCAACCGTATGAAGAGACGTACGTCTTGATAAAAAGTTAATTGCTTACACTAATATAGCAAAAGCGGCTGAGAGCCTCCCTCCCAGAAAATTCGTTTCCTACTCTCATTAGGAAAAGCGGTAGTTTACCAAAAATACAAATCAAAAATTTCTCTGGTAATTTTCACGATTGGCCTGATTTTCACGCGACCTTCAAGACCTTAGTTGAAGATAATGAAAAGCTAACCAATATTGAAAAATTAGCGTATCTTCGAGGCGCCTTAGACGATGCACCTCTGCAAGTTATTGGTAATATTCGTTTAAGCGACGACGGATTTAACATTGCAATGGAACTCCTCAACTCTCGTTATGAAAATAAGAGACTAATTTTTCAAGGTCACATAAGAGGCTTGTTTAATCTTAATTCTGTTGAAAAAGGTTCAGCTTCTCAGCTGCGATCATTAAGTGACGCAGTTAACTCCCACATAAGAGCCTAAAAGAGTATTGCTACAGCGGCACAAATCGCAGATGGATTACTACTCCAACTATTTGGAACCAAGATTGATTCCGTCACTAGAGGGAAATGGGAAGAAGATGCTCCGCTTAACGTTTTGCCTTCATGGAATGATTTTTCAGCATTCCTAGACAAAAGATGTCAAACTTTAGAAAACACCGAACATAGTCAGTCTAATTCAGCAAAACAGTCGATGTTGATAGGACCATCAATGCGAAATCGGATTAAAAATCATTCCCAATCGCGCAAATCATCGTTCGTCGCTGCTAAAGCTGAAATTAATTGCAACTTCTGCAAGGGGACTAACCATATAATTGGAAAATGTGATTCCTTTATTGCATTATCGCCTGCAGATAGAAACACGGAAGCTAAACGTTTAAATCTATGCATTAGTTGTCTGAAGTCGGGTCACTCTGTTAAGAATTGTAAGTCTAGTCGTTGCCGATACTGTAACACAAGGCACCATACATTACTCCACAGGACTGCCGAGCAGGCAGTCATCAATGTGAGCACTTCAACGGCTCTGAACGCTGCCGCTGCTCTTAATACTGTCACGCCTGTCGATAAACTTGCTTCGCCTAGCAGTTATACCGACCCTTCGTCAAATGCTATTGTGATGACATCTCAATTAAATTCACCATGCACGAATATAAACTTTTGCGATGTCGTATTGCCTACAGCAGTGGTCGACATTCAGAATAGTACGGGTGAATTTACTTCCTATAGAGCATTATTGGATTCAGGATCCTCTCTGCACTTTGTATCCGAACGCCTTGTTCAACATCTTCGTTTCAAAAGGTCGAGAGCTTACATTGATGTAACCGGCATTAGGCTTGCCACTACCTCCGTCAACTATAAGACTCAATTAGTGCTCCGTTCACGAAATAATGAGTACCGCGCTGCCTTTGAAGCTTTCGTTCTACCTAAAATTACCATGAATCAGCCATCTCGTACTATTAATGCAAGCAGTAAGGGAATCCCTAGCAATATAGTCCTAGCGGACCCGCATTTCAATACTCCAAGCCCTGTGGATTTGCTAATTGGAGCTAATTTATTTTTCGAAAAACTAGCAGTTGAACAAATTCGTCTCGGTTCCCAGCTCCCCATTCTACAGAAGACTCTGTTAGGCTGGGTCATAGCAGGAGGAAACGGAATAGCTACATCTAACTGTTTAGTTGCTTTAAACAAAATTGAAGAAAATGAGGATGATCTCGTAGAGCTGGTGAAGCGATTTTGCGAGCTTGAGGAGCTCAGAACGCCATCGCATCTATCGAAAGCTGGAAATGATGTGAGAAGCACTTCTTGGAGCATGTTCGACGCGATAGCACTGGAAGATTTTGGGTTCGATTGCCCTTTCAAAAGAGTCCTGAACTTCTTGGAAACTCATTAGATACAGCGAAAAGAAGATTCTTTGGTTTGGAAAATAAACTTATGAAGAATCCTAGGCTTAAAGAATCATATACAACTTTTTTGATATAATACATAAAACTAGGGCATATGGAAAAAATTGCATTCTCTTTGCTTTCCAGAAATCATTATATTTTGCCTCATCACTGTTCATCAGGCTATTCTCTTAACGATGTCTTAATGCCAGGACCGGTCGTCCAAGATGATTTATATACTATTCTGCTTCGTTTTCGGTCTTACAAATACGCCGTAACAGCTGATATCTCTAAGATGTATAGGCAGGTGCGAGTTCCCTCATCCGACGCAAGTTGGCAGTGCATTCTATGGCGTAACTCACCACAAGATCTTCTCGATTTATACCAACTGGTTACTCTTACTTATGGAACGAGTCCTGCATCTTTTTTAGCCACTGAATGTCTTAATCACCTTGCTCGCGAAGAACAAGCCCAGTATCCCATAGGAGCTACTGTACTTAAGCGTGACTTTTATGTCGACGACATGCTTAGCGGAGCAGACAGATTAGTCGAAACCAAGCAAATGTAAGCTGAAGTTATTGAACTACTCAAATCTGGAGGGTTTACATTGACTAAGTGGTGTTCCAATGCGTCAGAGCTTCTTGCATCCATTGACAGCTCAGATTTGGAAAAATATCTAGAAATTTCTGGTAGCAACGTGATAAAAACTTTAGGAATGATATGGCAGCCTCAAACGGATGATTTTCGATACAATTATCAAGATGTCAGAGTTTCAGTACTGGCGACCAAACGAGGCATTCTGTCAGCAATCAGTCGCTTATTTGATCCATTAGATCTACTATGCCATATAATAGTTAAGGCAAAAATTATGGAGCATGAAGCTTGCTTGGGACGAATCGCTTCCCCAAGATTTACATTCTGAATGGATCACTCTTTATGATCAGCTCAAGCTCATCAGAAACTTAAAGATTCCTCGCTACATATTTTCATCACAGGCTGAAATTGAACTACATAGTTTTGCTGATGCTAGCATGACTGCTTATGGAGCTTGCGTGTACATTCGCTGTATAGCTGACGGAAGCATTTCCCGCAACTTACTTACTACAAAATCGAAAGTCGCCCCTTTGAAGACCATTTCTATACCAAGGTTAGAGCTCTGTGCTGCTCTTCTTGCTGCTGAACTTACATCTCGCGTCTACAACCTTTTTGCATCACGCATTAAGAAAGTATACTGTTGGTCAGATTCAACTATCGTCCTTGCCTGGATATCATCTCCGCCTTCAAAATGGAGTGCTTTCATCAGCAATCGAGTTTCGAAAATTCAGGAATTGACTAAGAACTATGAATGGAGTCACATCGACTAATAATTCAGCAGATATCGCTAGTAGAGGAGCTTATCCTTCAGACATCCTGTCATCTGAAATGTGGTTCAAGGGGCCTAGCTATCTTCAAATTCCCGCACATCTATGGCCTGAAAGCAGAGTTCCTGTTGACCCGAATCCTCCTGAAGCTAGAAAAACAGCATTAGCTCTCAATGTCTTGAAAGTAGAAGATTTAATTGAATCATCGAAGTTTGCAACTTCTTACGTAAAATTGGTCAACACATTTGCATATATATTTCGATTCTACAAAAATGCGAAAATAAAATCTGAACAGGCATTTGAGCGCCCGCGCGGTCCGCTCACCGTCCAGGAGTTTGATTTCGCGCTCCGCGCTGTCATTCGTTTACTGCAAAAAACACATTTATTCGAAGAATATGCTGAATTAATTGCTGGAACACATGTGAGTTCGTGTAGTGCGCTTAAGAAATTGGATCCGTTTATCGATAGTGGTGGTTTAATACGCGTTGGTGGCCGGCTGCACAATAATACTACCTAAGTCTAACTTTACTAAGGCGTTAATAACACACTATCATTTGAGAAACCTTCACGATGGCACTGAAACTTTGCTGGGTATTATTCGCACTCGTTTCTGGCCGATGTCGGGGAAAACCTTGGTAAAGAAAACCATTCGAAATTGTGTACGCTGCTTTCGCCTACGACCGAAAGTCATGGAACAAATAATGGGTCAACTTCCACCTGCTAGAGTGCAGCCAAGCCCAGTTTTCTGCCACACAGGCATCGACTTCTGTGTGCCCTTTTACATCAAAAACACGGTCCGGAATCGACCGCCCACAAAGGCCTACGTTTGTTTGTTCATCTGCTTAGCTGTGAAGGCTGTACATCTGGAAGTAGCACATAACTCATAATTCATAGCCAGGCGACCACATCTATCTGTCATCTATTCTGATAACGCAACGAACTTTGTTGGTGGATCTCGTGAGCTCAAGGAGCTAGGAACTCTTTTCATTTCGGAACAACTTTGTGAGCTACTTCATGAAGTGTATCGCGCAGATGGAATTGAATGGAAATTCATTCCTCCTTGTTCTCCTCATTTCGGCGGCCTCTGAGAGGCAGCGATCAAACAGGCAAAGTACCACATGCGTAGAATCCTTCCTTCGGAAGCATACTCACTAGATGAACTGCAGACGGTGACATGTCAAGTAGAGGCAATATTAAACTCGCGTCCACTTACTCCTCAATCCGAAGACGCTCAAGATCTGCGGATACTAACCCCTGGGCATTTCCTAACTGGTGGACAGATCGCAGCTATTCCTGAGCCTGATTTTTCTACGGTCAATGTAAATTTTCTAGGGCGTTGGCAAAATTTACAGGCAAGGCTACGTGTTTTTGGGCTAGATGGCAAAGAGATTATCTGCAAACTCTTCAATCTCGTAACAAATGGCAAACTCCTAACACTGATCTGAAGGTGGGAGCACTTGTTCTACTTAAGGATGACAACTTACCTCCCCTCAAATGGCCTTTGGGTCGCATAGTGGAGACTATACAAGGGAAAGATGACCACGTTCGCGTAGTGATGATCAGAACCATGGTTGGACTAGTCAAAAGAGCAATCACCAAGGTTTGCCTCCTTCCTATAGATGAGAAAGAGCCTTCAATATCTCTTGGAAGCCGCACTTCCAAGGTGGCCGGATAATGTTAAGTTTAAGTAGTTCATTTTGCAATTAATTTCTATTAATTGAAAATCAGTATAGCTGGCAATGTCGTAAAATTTTCTATGTTCTTGTTTAGCTCTTATCAGCAAAATCTATGGTTTAAAATCTATTGTTCATCTTTTTCATTTTATGGTTTTTTTATGAGTAGCGGTTTGTGCTTGCGGTTTTGGAATTTTTCTATAAAACGTTTCAATAGCTCTGTAGCAGTCATAGCAGTCAGTAAACTCATTAAATAAAATTGTGTTAGTTCCAAAAGTTTCTCTTCTTTACATTTTTTGCTCTGGATATTTTTTTGTGGACTTTGTTGCATTTTCGTTGTCGACTACCAGCATCATCTTTATCGCATCTGGACAAATTAAAAATTTCAAAAAAGCTAGTGCTTCTGTCATAATTACACTGATTTCTGGCAACTTTCCTTGAGAAAATGGAGAGTTAAGTGGTTTTATCCATTGAAATTTGACTGTTGAACACAAAACTGCTGCAACGATTGCATATTTTGCATCCAAGGTCAAATTGAAAAAAGCTCGAAATCTTTCAACCAAGAAATTTTCCATTCCCTTTGATTGTGCTTGAAGAATCTTCAATTCATTTGAAATGTAAATCTGCCTCAAATTATTTCTTAATGTTTGTAAAAAGAATCTGTATATCATGGACTGCTCCCTTTGTAAATAGTTAAGTGCCTCAGAGATTGGACGGCGAAGTACGTAATACTCTGACAAATATTCAAGATAACGATCTTATAACTTTGGTATTAATAGCCGAGTACAAAGTTCAGGGAGCTCGTTCTTATTTCGCAATATTTGATCAATAGACTCATAAAGACAGTTCCACCGGGTCACAACAGGGTATTTTAATTGCATACCCAACGCTGATACAATTTCCTCAGAGCTTTTTGGTCGATTAAGTTTATTCCAAAGATTTGAACATTTCTGCATAACCTGTAGGAAAGTTTTTTTACATCCAGAAAGATTAAATCAAGTAAGCACAATGAAAGGTGTTTATTTGATCGAAAAATTTAAAATATTGAGCTCATTCATTTCTATTGTGGCGCACTCTACCTTGTCCTTGGGTCGAATTGAATTATAAACTTGTTCGAATCATTTGCTGATCTGAACCTAATAACGAAAGCATAATTGAAATGGGTAAGAGACTGAGCCATATTACAAATGAATATTCTCATAAAACTAAAAAATCCTTAAGTTTAAATGTCTTGAATATAATTCGGCATCTTGTTTTAATATTCCAATGAGATCAGTTGTCGCTAACAGATTCAAAGTATGACTAGCGCATCGAAGGTGGTGTGGCAGCATTGTGTCTAATAACTCGTTGTTAAAGTTGGGTACCTCAAAATCATCCCCACTACCATCATCATCATCATCATCACAGTCTCCCTGATGCTCAAGAATTAGTGCATTGACAATACCAAATTCCTTAAAGGCCTTGATGAAATTTGATCCATTATCTGTCACAGTAGCAACAATATTGGAAGTCTTGAGACCAAATTTTCGATGATTTGCAAAAATCATTTCACTGATTCGATCGTAGGTATGAGAGCCTTTGAATCTATTCCATGCTAGTACCACAGATTTCCTATTGAACCGAGCATCCCACTAATGGCAAATGTATCCAAGACAGCTGCGATGTTTAGTTGACCATATATCAGTACCAGTGCAAAGCCATTATTGAGTGGCCATTAGCGATTTCAGGGACATAGTCATGTCTGTGAAGAGTTTATCAACGTATTTCGATATTGTTTGCCTCATAGGAACACGAATAGTACCTTTGCCTTTGGTATTATTTGTATATGTTAAAAGGTCCTCAAAAGATCGACTTTAAACAATGGAAACTGGTAGCGCATTTTCAACGAGAAACTTTACAATTTTGTGCTCAAGTAGATCTTGTTTTTGATTCAACTATCGTGCATTTTCAACTTTTGCTTGATTGTAACTTATAAATTCATCTTTATGCAAATTCTTTAAATGCCTTAGAAAATTGGATGTTACTTGAAAAGAACCTCTGATTTGTCTTTGACAAAGTAGACATTCCGGTATTACAACTTGCCTCTTCCTTTGATATGCGGTATCTTTTAACTACATCGAAAATTAATTGACGCAACAACAATAATAAAAAATAAACAAAAAATTTAAGGACGGAAAATAATTGTTATTTTTGTAAATCAGCTAAAAAAGCCAAAAGCCCATTCAAGCCCCATTACTTGACAAGTAATGAAAATTAGTTCATAATTGCTAGATTGCTCATAATAATATTTAAATCAAAAATAATTTTTAATTGTTAATTTTTAAATTTTTAGATAACAAATAATAATTATTTTTAATTTTTATTTGTTTTTGTCACAAATAAGAATCATTTGCTATAATAAAAAATAATCATTATTTAATGGTTTTTATTATTGAAGTGAATAAATTAAAATTATTTTTATTATAGGTGTTTGGTTGATTGCGGATACGATCAACAATAAAAATTACTATATTTCAAGAGTTATTCTGAAAGTCCTATAACAGTTACGATCCATGAAAAAATTAAAGGAGAAAGCTTAAGGGTCAGAAGAATCGTCTGAATCAAAATCTTCTTTCGGTGATTCCCAATTCATTTACTTCAGTAATCAAATAACTTATTTATTCCAATTAATTTAATATATTTTTCTCTATACAAAATCATTCCACAAGAAAAAAAAAATTATTGCATGTGCAACACCTCACTAGTCACTACACTACACAATAGGCAATCAATATACAACAGTAGGTACACTTCAACTGTAATGAAAAATTTGAGCACATAAGAACTACCACAGTTCCACTGCACAAATTCAATTTTTACTATATGAACAGAAAAAAAATCTTACCGTTACAGCAAGTACGTAACTAGTTCTAGTAAATTCTCCATTTGTTGTTATTCATCTGCTCGAGCGGAGCGATAATGATTGCAATTTTTCAGTATTGTGAGAAATATTGTTATCAATAAATTGGCAAACAATATTGTAATTACAAAACAAGTACAAAGCGAAACAATGGCATATGAAATTCGGCTATGACACCATTTGTTTTTGGGATTGCTGCGTGCTATTTAAATTAAAGGAGCTTAATATACCCGAGTAAATTTGGGTAATTTCGCATTTTCATAATCATTCGTTGTGTAACATTGGAAAGGAAAAGTGGTTTGCGGAAGAGTTGTAATTTCTGCATGAAGTTTTTTTAATAACATTTTGTAATATTCGAATTTACCTAAAAATGTATTTATTTGCTATCTTTGCTGCTGTACGGAAACACAGACAATTCGTGGATAATGTTCACGATGAAATACGGAGATATCAGTATGTATGGCTTGTAGGAGATTTTAAGCAACGTCTGCTAAATATTAATATTGAATTTTTAAAAAAGCTTTTACCAGACTAGGTCAAGGAAAATACGGTTACTTTTGGACTGAAAAATATTATACAAAATAGTTATTCAACATGTGGAACATTGATAAGGAAGTGTACTCATATAGTAGAAATTTTGGAAAGTTATAGGGATTACGAAACAGATGAAGAAGACGAAATTGTAAATTTAAGAAGGTAAGCAGTGTAATTAGTTTTGAAAAATTACTGGAAGCAAAAGTGTAACTGTTTCTTATAGTGAGTACTAATTCTTATTAAAGGAAGAAGAGGAGGACGGAGAAAAAGCAGGACCAAATTGCTTGTGCAGCTAAATTAATATTCTTAAACTGAAAAAAAAAAAATCCAATGAAATAAATTTTGGAATTTTATTTATATATGTAAGCTTCTTTTTTCTCAAATTTCTCAAATTTTACATAAGGTTACGATACAAAAAAAAAACAACAGACGACCATTATTTACACTTTCGTATTGAGCTTCGAATGCAAGTGTGAATAGATTTAAAAGCGGAGAAGTTTGTTTTCTGAAAGAATTTATAATTGGTGTAAATGCATACATAAGATTATGAGTGAATTCTACGACTTAAAAAATACAAAAGACCAAATTTAGTGACAATAAAAATAAAATAATAATATACTGTTTTGAGTTTTATTTTTGATCGAAAAAATATGCCTCAATCGATAATCGTTATCTATTTCTGAGTCCAAATTATAAAAATCTGACATGAGTTTTATTTTTGATGGCAAAAAAATTATTGATGATTTTAAGAGAAAATCACCTAAATGTGATTTTTTTCTTTGAGTGAAACTCAAAAATAATTATTATTGAATTTTTTTTTATTAATTAAATTGTCGAATTCTACCACATAATGAAAGTACAGTGCAGTCTCGATTTTTGGGACTAATAAAAACATGGTATGGTGCATAAATCGAAAAGGTCTCAAGAATCGAACATAAGGGTAATGTGCTATTTTTTACTAAATATGTGTCTTATGCACATAAGATCATCTTCCCATATTACTATTAATATTTATTTAAACTTTTAAAGAAGAAAAATTGAGGAAACAAGATGAAAAATTAACAAGCTTCACCCAAAGGAGAAAATGGAAATAAATTTTATTTTTTAAAAAAGTATTCAGATATTTTTGGCTGAATCCTCGCATTCAATCGCTTTGCCATAGCTCTTTCATGCATTTGTTGACGACTGAAGAATCATTTTGCTCCGCCCATTCCACACGTGTTGTGAAGCACTTAATTGCACCTTCCAGTTTTATTTTTGGTGTATGATGTGTAATTTCAAAAAGTTCTTCATCTGTGTCGTGGCTGTCTCCACTTTCAGCGAAAGCATTTCCAGGAGGTTCGTTTTGGAAGATCTCTGAAATCCATTCAGCGATATCATTTCGAAACATTTGGTTTAACATTGTTGTTATATCAGATCTTTCCGAAAGAATTTGATTGCGGGTTTCAATTAGGGGTATGTTGTATTCCTCTTGCCAGTTATCAGATGATATTCTCGAAAACATTTTCCAACATTTGGCAACAACGATCGGATTCAAATATTTCCATGCCCTACCGAGGAAACAAATTGCATGTTTTAAATTTAAATTTTTCAGGGAATCCTCATAATTACTGGAACCAATCAAATGACTCAATAAAACCTAATAACATTCTGATCCATAGGTTGCAAGACCGCTATGCAATTCGAAGGAAAACACATTATTGTTATAGATAATCCATTTTCATCGATTTTCGAGTTTTTTGGGTTACAAGGAGCAAAAGTTTTTTTGGAAAATTCGTATGACAAAACCTAGAAAAGCAAAAGAAAAAACCTCAGTGAAATTTATTAAACACGTACTCACCTCTTTTGCGAAATTATTCTTTAACCATTCGTCAAAAAGAACTAAGATCATCTAAGCATTTTCGTTGTACGTAACAGATAAATCAGTCATATTTTTCAAGACTCTTGGTTTTTTTGCTTTCCCAATCACATAAGGCTTCAATTTGTGCTCACCGCTAGCATTTGTACATGCCAAAAATGTTATTCTCTGCTTTGAAGTTTTTCTTCCTAGTCCAGAAGTTTCACGAAAATGTACTAATATTTTTTTGGGGAGAAGTTGCCAAAAAAGGCCGCATTCGTCCGCATTAAAATTTGATCAGGACTAAAATTTTTTTCATCCCCCTTTTCTAAAACTGCAATAAAAACGCTTGAAAAAGTTCAGACGCATTTGAAACTTTCTCGCCGCATGTCTGTGAAAATCGAACTCCATATCGCTTTTTGAAATTTGAGAGCCAACCAGTACTTGCACGGAATTTTTCTGGTCTTTATTTAATTTTGGAATGCGAGATATCTTGCCTTTTCACACAAAATATGACTCGAAATTGGAATGTGAACAGCTCTTTACTTCAAAAACCATTTATGCAGAGCCTTTTCCATTCGAGCAAATCCAGAAAGGTTTATGTTTTTTTTCTAATTATAGGTCCTGATTCGGATTGACCAACAAAACTTTTCAAATTTTCTTCCATTTGTTTGATCCTGCATAAAGTTGATTTGTTGACACAATACTCTTGGGAAATTTTCTTAATAGATAACTTTTTAAGAATTTCACTTTTTCTTGAATAGTGAGCCTCTTTTGACGAACAAGTCGTAATTTATTCGTGATTTTCGGCATTGCTCAATTAACTTTCAATCTTATCAGTCAAAAACAATGAAAGAAATTGTTGACAACTAACCAAAACCGAAAACAATTTAAAGTTTTAAAACTAACTTTGATAACACTGAAATAATTATAGAAAATGCGTTCACTCTCATCAACTTTTACTAAAATCTAACGTACATCGACGTAATAGCGAATGCGTTTGCGATTGCTAGATGTGTGTTATACACTACGCAGACAAAAATAATAAATTATCATTCATTCGTAATTAAATTTTTCAAAAATCTAATTCCCCAAGATTTTATGAATCAAAATGAAAGTTCTGTCAATTTTTATATGTAATTGACAGCTCAATTTTAATAAATAAAATTCAAAGGTAAGGTGATTTTTGAAAATTCACCAAATTTTGGATAACTAGATTTAAAAAAAAATTAATTACGAATGAGTGAGAATTGATTTTGTTCGTCTGCCTAGAGTATAGGTGATGTCGTGTTTATGTAATTTCAGTTTACTGTATGTCAGAAATTCAGATTAATGAATTTAAGAAAACCGAAATACTCGCAATAAATGGGCCATGTCACAGTTTTCTGAAATTTAGTTTTGCTGAAAAAAATCAGAGAGCGTTTGCGATTTTCGGTAAAGCTTGCGACTTATGAATGCAATCACACTTTCCGATTTTTAATATTTTGCTGCATTGTCAGAATTCAGAAGGTTTTGTGAAAATGTTCTAGACGGAAAAATTCATTTCGGGTATAGAAAAAAAGGAGTGTTTCTGAAACGTAAAATGTCAAGATGCATGTTAATCTCTTCTCGTATATTTAAAGTCCATTTTTACTAACAAGAAAATATTAAGTAGGTCTTTAACCTCTGCGCCAATGGACAATCTAAAATTCAGTCTTGAGATTCAATAAAACTGTGTCAGTCATTCTATACTGAAAACGAATTTCAGTTTAATCAAACTACTGAAATTACGGAAAATATTACATCCGCTTAATTTGAACAACAGGTCCAATTGACTTATTGGAACTAGATAGTTTCATGGACGAAATTCGCGGGTGGAACTTCTGTGCATGAATATGTACCATGCATTTTTTTTGGTTGAAAAAATTGAATAATAGCGAAACGAATGCGAAGGTTGCAAAAATCGAGATGTTGCAAAAATCCAGAGTTACAAAAATCCAGACTGATGTATTTTGTTCGCATAATTCATCTGCTTCTCCTCCTTAAATGATGTTTTCACATAACAAATTAAAATTAATAATTATTTTCGGTCTCTCGAATAAATACGTTTTGATTTGATTTGAAATTCTTTAAAAAAAATGCTTAAAAGTGTTCTTTCATTTTTAATCACAAAATAATTTCATGGAATAATTTCACTGAATTGAAGTGAATGCTGAATTTAAGTGAATGCCGAATGCAAGTGAATGCAAGTGACTTCACACAAACTTCAATGAATGCAATGCATTCCAGAGTAATGCAGCTCAAAGTAATGCATTCTTTTTCTAAAATGAAAAAGAATGCATTCGGCAAAATTTTTTTGAGGAATGTGGAGTTGTATTTCCTAATTCCTAATACTGAAGAGGGATGAAAGAATGCAAGCAAGATATGCATTCTTCATTCCTTTGAATTAAAAGCAAAATAAGCTGCATTCTTTAACATCTCTGATCTGAGCACAGCAGCATTTATAGGATGCCTTAAGCGTTTCGTTGGAAGAAGTTGCACCAATCTGTACTGCGACAATGCTACTAACTTTGTAGGAGCAAAGAACCAGCTCAAGGAACTTGAAGAAAACCTTCACCATGGAGACTCACAATAATTAATAACCTCATATTGCACAGCTAAAGGGATTCAGTTTCATTTTATTCCACCTAGAGCGCCACATTTTGGCGGCTTGTGGGAGGCCGCAGTGAAGTCAGCCAAATATTTCCTGCAACGAAACATCGGATCAGCCTCATTGACATATGTGGAACTTGAAACACTTATGATCGAAATTGAGGCCATTCTGAACTCTCGGCCATTAACGCCATTATCTAGTGACCCAAACGATCTAACCGCTGTCACTCCTGGACATTTTTTAATCGGAGAGTCACTCACGACCGCTGCAGATCCATCCAAACGCATAACCTTCAAGGAGCAGCCTTTCACAGTGATGGAAACAAGTGTTCATTCTAAAAAATCAGCTCTGGCAAAGATGGTCCAAGGAATACCTCAGCCAGTTACAACATCGTTACAAGTGGAAACAACAATCAAATAATGCTCGTCCAAGAATGATGGTGGTCATAAAGGAAGAAAATCTTCGCACAACCCAATGGCAGCTAGGTCGAATCATACAAACAGTCAGGGGACAAGATGGGTTGGTGAGAGTAGCAGACATGAGAACGTCATCAGGCATATTACGAAGACCCATACATAAACTAGCACCATTGCCCGTTGAAGATGGCAGTGATACAACTCATCAAATGCTAGGTAACTCTTTGACCATCGAAGACTCCAAAGAACAAACGTCGCATTCAAAACCCACGCAGAAACGTAAGACTTCGCCAAACGCTTGTTCAACAACAGCAGCATCTACCTCAGAAGGTGCAACAGCATTTGCCTCAGAAGATCCAACGGCATCTATCTCAGAAGGTGCAATATCTCACAAAAGAAGACATCGTCAGAGTGGTGCAATAAGCTTGTTGCTATTTACCTGCTTAATCTTGCCAGTATTCAGTCAAGTGCGAATTAACGAATTCAAATCTAAACCAGGAATAAATTTTGAGCCCATGGGCAACGCTCACCTCATATCCAACGAATGGACGCTCGTAGTGCACTACAACATGTGCCCAGTTTGGGAAGAATACGAAGCTATACGTTGTGGCATAAGCAATTTGAGTAATCTTTGCAACATAATTACTGACAAGATATCCTGCGAGCCTATCCTAAACCAATTTCAAGGTTTCCTAACCGAAATCCAGAATGGTAATGAGCTCCTACTTCATAGTCATAAAAAGGTGCGATCGAGAACAAAAAGAGCTCCCATAAACATTTTAGGCAGTCTGGCCAACTCCTTATTTGGGGTTTTAGATTCAGAATATGCCAACTAGATGTCTCAAGTCATTGAAAATATGAAGAGCAGTAATCACTATCTTCTAGAGCTCATTAAGAACCAAACCTCAGTAATTGACTCAACTGCCAATGTAATCAAAAGATCACAAGAAGGGACAGAGGGCCAGTTCATGGAGTTTCAGAAATATTTCAATACAACCATCTTTCAACTCAACAACCTAACACATGAAGCCCACCAGCTAAGAATAACACAAACATTTACAACACTTTCGCTCCGGTTAGTAATGGCTATCAATAATTATCCACGGATCCAATCAACTCTGTGGGATGTATTAATTGATACTCATCAAGGGAAAATAAATCCTTACCTATTGGCGCCAAGACAGTTCAATAAGGAGCTCAGTCATATTCAAGAGCCGGCCATTGGCTACACAAGTTTGCTATTAATATTGGCTCTCATCGTATATGTGACATGGAGATATAAACAACATTCGTTTGGACATCAAACAATACACCCTAGACCACCCGTACCATTTCCAAGAACCACTTCCCTGGACCTATTACAATCAGAAGATCTTGAGCCAGCTCAACGCGGGGAGAATGTTCAAGCCTAGCCATATGCATAGTATTGTAGCACATTCCTTAGCTGTACATACCAAAACTTAAATTTCATTAATTGTAAATCTGCTTACAATTAATTTCTCACCGCTGCCCATCACAATTCTCATGAAATTGTCTGCACTATGCAAGTAAACAAGATTATATTGCATGAGAATTGTGATAACAGAAGGCGCAGTGACAATTATTTTGTAGGTAGGTAAGCAAAAATATATCTGATTTCATGTGACTATGGGAAGAAAATAATTTAGAATTGTTGCTGATTTTGATATTTTGGATTTTCAGTAGATAATTTGTATAAAAAAGGAACTTTTTGAGAAAATAAATTATTAGTTGTTCGTCAGTAGTCGAGAGTTTTATTTAGCGAATTTTCATTTCATAGCGTATTAAGGTTGAATACCTTCAATACTTACAACTGTTTTCTATTGAGGTTGAGTACCTCAATACACTGCGCCACTAGAAACACCGCTTTAAGGTTGAGTACCTTAAGGCACAAATCCTATTAAGGTTGAGTACCTTAATATACCACATTAAGGAAGTCGCGGGCAAGCAAAAGCGCTTGATCACAATACAAACAACCTCTTCTCGACAGATGGCGTTACATGTACCAAATTAGAAAACAGAGGAGAAATTTTTACCGAATTATTGAAATCATGTTCACAGATGTCGCCATCTATTAGAAAAAATTGTAAAATATGAGGATATTAAGTTATCTTCGATAACAAATGTTTTTTCTTCTGCCCTATCTAACAATGTCTAGGAATTTGGAAATAATGTAATAATGGAACTCAAAGAAATTTTTTCTCAATAAATTTGCTTTTTATGAAATATATACAGGGTGATTCTGATCAAGATACCTTCCGGTATACCACGCGATTCCTTGAGTATAACTTTTGAACCACGCTATAGATTTTGGTTAATGTTGCCTTATTGCACAGCCAAGAATAGTAGCTGTCGAAAAGTATATTACCCTGTATTTTTTAATTAAGCATCTTTAAATTATTCTCAAATATTTCCAAAATTTTGATTTTTTTTACACACAAATTTCATAAATCCGTTATTTATTTCAAAAACTTTTGTGTATAAAATTCTTAAAATTTTGGAAATATTTGAGAATATTTTCGACAGCTCATTTACAGCTCAGCTCAATTACATATATGTCGACCCGTGGTCTTGAACCATGTGCTCCTGCCCCATCATCCTCAGTTGTTTTGGAGCCATCCGTAAATCAAAAGAATGTTCTATCTAGGCTCAGGTGCTGCGAGCACCCGAATCAATTCAACTTAATTAGATCGTTCTCAGCAACCAATAATGCATAAGAATTCTGAAGAAAAATTTCCAGTAATTTGTAAGAAACAAGTGAAAAAGCTAGAATTGGTCTAAGACCAATTCATATGATACCCTAGATGAATGCTCGTTTGTAATTTCGTATAGTCACCCATCGGCGCAAGTTTGAGTTTTGAAGAGGTTTTTGAATATATCTCTAACCAACATTATACGATTGCATATTCTGAAGAACTTTCCAGTACATTAAAACCGTATAGGAGTGATCGTTTTCACAGGATACGTAAAAATCCTAAATTTTTATATGGCAACACCAAGAAGTTGCCCGATTTGGTCTGTTTTTGAAATTGTATTTACTGGTTTTATGGAAACACTATATACAAAATTTAAACGCTCTACGTTAACGTCTTCACAGGCAATGTCCAAATATGTAGTGAAGAATGAAATTTTTGTATGGCAACCGTACGAAAGAGTGACCCGATTTGCCCCATTTTCAAACTTACTTTTGCTTTTTTTTTGAAAGCCCATGTACGAAATTTTAGCTCTCTAAGTACACGCGTTCTAGAGTTATCGTGAGGACGGACATGCAAAAATAAAAATAACTTTTAATTTTATGCATGGGTCCAATCCATTTGGCTCTAGCATCATTATTTCTATGTGTTGCAAACGGAATGACAATCTTAGTATACCCTTTAGATTTCATCTAGGGTATAAAAAAGAATGTTCGCGCTCATAAGATACCAAACCAAAAATTCTAAGAAATTTCATCAAATGAGACACATTACTTGGCGGAAATTACTTCAAAATATGCACGAAAAATCAATGTACCAGTCAACAACCAGATCGCAGAAATTCTATCGAAAATCCGACCGAAAAATTTCTTGGAAGCCCGCAGTGCCTATATAAGAATTTTGTCTGTTCTGCAACTTTCTGGTGCGAAAGCGAAGTATGATATTCTTTTCACTTAAATCACGTATCATACACATTTGCCAAATCCTTCAAATCATCTTGATACTATCAAGATATGCCTTTAAATTTATTTATTATAGATTTTTTCCACATCTCTACACATCACTAGATAAAGAAAGACGGAAAAAACAAAATTAGATTAGATTCCTTGCTGTTATATGGCGCTATTTATTATCGAAGTCAGCTTATTATCCTCATATTCGCCAAGTTTTGCTAACAGATGGCGACGGTTTTATGAATAGATGATAAAGTACTACAGTGGCGACTCAGTGAGAAAAGGTAACAATATACTATTGTGCGTGGCGGTGGCATATCTATATGTATAAAATCAATGGCATAAGTGAATTTAGGGAATTTGGGACCCTTTACAAGGCAACCCATTATTTAAAGCGTGTATGTCAAGGAATAGATTTCCCAATTTACGCCGCCACTTGAGATTCGCCGATAAGAGCACACGGCCAGCACGCCGAGAACGTGATAAGTTTGCGCCATTTCGAGATTTTTGGGAAATAACCAACAACAAATTATTGAAACACTACATCCCTGGAACAACTTTGACGATTGACAAACAGCTGGTTCCTTATCGCGGAAGAGTATCATTTTTACAATACATACCATCAAAACCGGACAAGTATGTAATTTTTTAGATATACGATAGCAGCAACAGCTATCCATTGAAAGGAATCCCGTATCTCGCTGAGGAACTGTGCGTACCACCTCAGAACAATAACCGCAGTATCACGTTTGATAATTACTTTACGAGTTAAAAACTGGCCCAAAGTGAGGCTGACGTCCTCTACGGAAAAATAAAAGATACATTCTGCCCACATTTTTACCGTACAGACAGCGAGAAGTGGAAAGCAACATATTTGGCTTCAGAAAAAATATTACGTTAGTAAGCTATGTCCAAAAAAAAAATAAGGCTGTCCTCTTATTATCAACACTGCATCGCGATGCAGAAATTTATGTGAATAACAAAAATAAACCTAAAATAAACACATTTTATAACACATCAAAATGAGGAGTTGATGTTTTGGAGCAAATGGCGCATTCAACAAATTGACCAATTGTCCTATTTTATAATTTAGTTGACGTGTGTGCAGTAGCACCGAAAGTCTTTTGGATTGGAATCGTTCGAAATCAAACCTACGACGCCAGTTGTTCCTAAAAATTTTTGTTCAGGATATGGTAGTACCACACATACTTCCACCAGCATGGAAGTGGAACCCCAGCGAAATGATACGTCAACTAAGGGCGACATTGTGGCTACCCAAAAAAAGCAGGGTGTCAAAGCAGTGTTGCAGCTTATGCAAAAAAAAATACATGAACCGAACACTCGATAAAGATTATCATATGCAGAGCTTGCATTAACAAATAATTTTTTTCTTATCTTTTTTTAATATTATTTGAAATCAAAAAATATATAACGTGTGTATAATATTTTATGTATACAGGGTGTTCCAGAAATATCTTTAATCCTGTAATGGGATGAAAGTAGAGGTCATTTGGGTTAAAAAAAAAGGCCACATACTTTTATATCGAACTCCGCTTGGTTTTCGAGTAAATCGATAATATCGATTTTCGAGGTTTTGGATACCTCTTCAGAGTAATTTCGTTATAAGGTCTATTGTAATTAATAGATTGTGACGTTCAAACCTTTATTTGAAAAGAACACATATTGGCCTTTTTAAGAATGCATAATAAGTTATAGACAATTGTGCTTTCAGTTATTTAAAAAAAAAACAGTTTTCTCTATGATTTCACCATCATTTTTGTCGCGCTTCAGTGTACATTTATTCGATATATCACCATTACACGAACTTGGCAAAACTATGAAAAAATTTGCACATTATGTCCCCTTTCCAAAATGACGTCCCTAAGTGCTATCAACTATAAAATCAAAAGATATAAGCAAACATCTGGAAGATGTACGCATCGAGGTAGTCTTCAGTTTTTTCGTAGGATTCTATCTCCTCCTACAGTTTTTAAGCTAGATAGGGAACTTTTCGATTTCGAACTTCGAAAATGGAGGGGGTAATTTCGAAAAAAACACTTTTTTATCAAACTTGACATTTACGTAGATTTCGTTATTACGCATCTTTTAGTGTTATTCGTCTTTGCGGGAGGGGCAAGCTCTGGGAGGGGCGGGGGTTTGTAGCGTATTCCCCTTACGCTACCCTTTTTCTCCCTCCTTTCGTTCTTGTCTTCTTTTTTTGGCTTCTCTACCTTCTGTAGAGAAACCCCCATAACTCTCCCAGGATACCTGGGTGGGGTGAAAAAGTACATTTTTGAGAAGTAGCCCTATGCTGTTTTTTTTTTCTCTTGGTAAATATTTTGAGATATCACTACATACAATCAGCTACTGCTTCTCTGCTGAGTACTGGCAGCCACTGAATTACTGACAACTCACATCCGCCTTTGATCGTAACTTCACTCCTCTGCCAAGTTGATGGACGTTGTCCACCTTTCCCTGATTTCTATCCTTGGTAAAAGAGTGTTCGTCCTGCTCATCCTAACATGGGATGGTAGCCCTTCAGGCTCCGGTCCCACAATTTTAGTTTCCCCTACAATAGTTAGCCCACAGTATGGACTGACTGAAGTGCATCGATGAACAATATTCCGCGGAGAAGAGAGAGAGAGAGAATTTTTTTATCCAACAGGGTTGGTGAATATGAGTTTTTTTATTCGTGTGTTGAAACGGGCGTACTGTCCTCGTCGAGCCGTTATGCCAACACCCCCCCCCCCTCACAAATGAAAAACACGTTATTAGTATAAATACATTGCTTGTGTAGAACAAGCAGAACGTATAATCTCAAATCAGAGCAGTATTTTTTTTTATCGTATTGGCACAAATTTTCTTTGTCATTATTATAAACGCATATTTTTTTTTATTATATATATTTGGTACAATTTCCCGTTGAATTATTGCTGACATTGGTATAGACAAATTATTTTTTTTTATATATTAGGTTTACTTGTGGCACAATTTTTGTGTGAATCATCTTTGGCCTTATGAGAGAGGCATTGTGTTCCTTTGTTTTATATATATATACAGATATTTAGCACAATTTTCGATCGCGGTATCATCGTTAGTCGTAAACGCACTTTGGGTTTTTTTGTTTGCCATACTTGGCGGAATTTTCAGTTGAAGTATCGTGAGTAGCCACATCATTGTTTCCCTATTGCATTGGGTACAATCGTTACCTGAACTACTCTTGGCATTAGGGATTCAGACCAAGATGGACTTCTCCTTCTTATCACGAGATGAGCTTGAGGTCGAATTCGCTGTACGCAACCTTAGATCTGCCGACGCTAACGCTCGCCGTAAGCTTATGTAGGTGCACGAGGCCGAGAAGTTGAAATCCGGCAGAGCGCCCTTTAAGTCACACGCTCATAAAAATCCATCGCGCGAATTAGACGATATTATTAGTCGGGCCGCACCGGTCCACACCAATCTTGGCGAGTCGTACCTGGACTGTCCAATATTCGAAGAGCAGAGTGTTCAAGCAGCTTCCACTCACATACCATACACGTATGCTGACCCAATTTCGGGAAGGTCGTGTATTCTGTCGATCAACGATCGGCTGGGAAGTTTGAATAGGGGTCCAGTAAATGGAGTATCTCCGCTGCCGAGACAAAGTAATACTGGGTCTCGAGTACCGCCTCTACCAGGTTCGTTCATTTCTCCGCTTAACCTTCAAACTCATACTCGACAGCCAGCAGCGAGGGACCGTAACAGCGTATCTCACAGTTCTGTCTTCCGCTGGAAGTTAAATTTTGATGGCACATCCGGCTTGGATGTGACAGAGTTCATATTTCAGGTAGAATCTCTGGCAATACTAGAATATGTATCCGCCTCCGAACTGTGTGCTGGGTTTCATACACTCTTTACCGGGAAAACTGGCATTGGCTACACCTGCGAAATCAGCGTTCGCAATCGTGGCAAGAGTTACGTTCAGCACTCCTACGCGAATTCCGCAGCCAGGAAACTGACTATGAAATTCGCAAGCTAGTTGAGTCAAGGAGGCAAGGAGTGAACGAGTCCTTCAGAGATTTTCGATTAGCGGTTCACGCGTTCACGCGTGTCCAAAATGAGCATACCGATTCAAGAAGCAGAGCTGGTGGAAATACTGCGACGTAACATGAAACCTGCCTTACAGGAGGCGTTACTCCTTTATCAGACTGATAACGTGCTAGATTTGTGGGACTTGTGTAACCGATTTGAAAAATTATGGTCCGATATAGGCCCTCCGCGAGCGGTCGCACCGCGACGAGCAGTGTATGAAATCTATTCAGATACGCCGTATTTGAATCACACTTTGTCCAGTCAAATAGACGCCATTGAAGTTCCACCGCGAGGCGTTCAAATTAATGCTACGAGACACATCCACCGACCCGCTAGATCTCGAGTGACATGTTGGAACTGTTCGGCCGAAGGTCACATCTACATCAACTGTCCACAAGGTCCACAGAGGGTCTTTTGCTATGGATGCGGTGTAGTGGGGGTAATTAAAACGCAATGCTTGCTTTTCGGGAAACCGAGGGGTCAAAATTTTATTGGTGGTCAGCGCCGTTTGACTCAAAACTAAACCTTCAGGCGCACGACAGAGGAAGCGGCTACCAACACCGAGCCCGACCGCTACCGTTAACTCGACGGCGTAGAGCCGCCAGCGAGGTCTCAGTGCTCACAAACCACAAAACTCGCGAACCTAGATCGAATTTTAAACCGGTTAACAGCCTCAAAGTAAACATTTCCAACTCTTCCACTCAGACAGAGAATCCCAGCACGCAAAGCACGTCAAATTTTACCACCTACTCGGAACCCTGTCCTTCAGAAAGTTGTAGTTGCACCTTCTCGGATGAAAGCTCGTCAATCTCCACCTCGGATATAGAGGATGCATCGTTTTGCGTCAGCGAATTCCCGCCGGCTTCGGGGTCCATTTCTTCCAGGACTGTCCCACGCACAAATAGGTACCTCAGCCTGCGTAGAGTCATAAAGGCTGCTATTGCCGAAACAGTAGTATCTGATGAAGAGGATCCTTGGGATCCTCGTCCTTACGCGACTAAAGATACGAGGTTTATTGGATAGAGGTGCAAATGTGTGTGTGCTCGGGGGTGGAACAGAGGGATTCCTGGATAAGATGGGGATTTCGTACCACTCGGTGTCGTCTTCAGTTTCGACCGCTGATGGGCGGCAGGAAAAGGTCCTGGGTCACATACGGGTCCTCGTAAGATATGGCGAACCCCGCGTATGATGAGACTGCACATAGTTCCCTCTCTTCAGCAACACCTGTACCTGGGAATCGATTTTTGGAAAGCATTCGGTTTAAGACCTGTCATGGTAAGTGAGTTTCATTCCTTGCCAAAAGACTCACTTTCTTGTTCGCAACTGCTCGATCTTTCAGAGTACGATTCGCAACGTTTGCAAAAGGTGATCACCTCCTTTCCATCATTCAGCCAGCAAGGCTTGGGTCTCACCACGTTGGTAGAGCATGAGATAGACATTGGTCTGGCGGTACCCATTAAACAGCGTTTCTATTCAATGTCTCCGGCAGTGCAGAAATCCTTATATGATGAGCTCGACCGAATGTTGGTGCTAGGAGTCATTGAGGAGAGCCAAAGTTCGTGGTCGTCACCAGTCACTTTGGTTAAGAAGGCTAACGGTAAAGTGCACCTCTGTCTGGACGCCCGAAAATTAAACTCCGTAACAGTCCCAGATGCCTTTCCGTTGCCTCTTACAGATGGCCTCCTCAGTAGACTCCAGGTGACAAAGTACATCTCAGCCGTAGACTTAAAGGATGCCTTTTGGCAGATTCCTCTCGCTGTGGGATCAAGGGACAAAACGGCTTTCGCAGTGCCGGGAAGACCCCTATATCAGTTCAAGGTGCTTCCGTTTGGACTTTGCAACGCTCGGCAAACGATGTGCAAGCTGATGTGCAAGGTCATCCCTCACCAACTGCATGACCGAGTCTCTGTGCATCTTGACGACTTACTCATTACTTACTCCACGTTTGACGAACACCTAAGGCTTCTGGCGGAAGTTGCGTCGTTACTCCGCGCTGCCGGCCTGACGATCAATGTGGAGAAATGTAAGTTTTATATGAGAGAGGTCAGATACCTTGGCTTTGTAGTTGGGGATGGGTGCTTGCGGCTGATCCCGAAAAGGTCACTGCTATTCAGAGCTTGCCAAGGCCAACAACTGTCAAAAAAATGCGTAGCTTCCTCGGAGTATGCGGCTGGTATAGGAGGTTCATTCTACATTTCGCTACCATCGCTAGTCCTCTGACAGACCTTCTAGAGAAGAACATCAAGTTCGAGTGGAACGAACAAGATGAACTGTCATTCCAACAGGTAAAACCGTGTCTGATGACCGCACCAGTGCTCGCGAATCCTGACTTCTCCAAGCCTTTTTTCATTCAGTGCGATGCTAGCACTACAGGATTCGGAAGCGTCTTGTTTCAACGTTCTGCGAATGGAGATGAGCATCCGATCCCTTACATGTCACAGAAGCTGAACGCTGCTCAACGCAACGACAGCATAACCGAATCAGAGTATCTGGCCGCCGTATTGAGTATAAAAACGTTTAGGCCATATGTGGAAGGACTGGAATTCACGGTCATTACTGACCACGCTAGCATCAAATGGCTCATGGACCAACGGGCTCTATGTGGCAGGCTGGTTCGTTGGAGCCTCAAACTCCAGGCCTTCAAATTTCACATTGAATACCGTAAATATAAGGACAATGTGGTGGCTGATGCTCTTTCCAGGTCATTTACTGACGAGGCAGCGGAACAACACATAGACGGGTTAGTTTATCCTGCGCAAGTCAGTTCGCTTGATTTGAAGTCACCCGCATTCCATGAGAAAACGTATGTGGAGAGAATCCTGCATATCACTTCCAATCCAAACGGTTTTCAGAACTTACGAATTAGCGGTGGTAAGGTCTATATCTCATTTTCGTTTCCAAATAACAACGCGTCAGAAGAGCGGGTTCAGTGGAAGCTATGGGTTCCTGATAATCTCACTGGCGATTTGATAAAATCCGAGCATAGTCCTCCCATAGCAGCACATTTCGGTTTCGCAAAAACCTTAGAGAAATTACGTCGTCAGTATTACTGGCCGAGCATGGCTTCAGAAGTACGACAGTTCATAAACGCCCGTGAAACGTGCAAACTGATCAAGCCTACCAATGTGTCTTCAAGACCTCCACTGGGCACGATACGGACTACTGAGCTGCCATGGCAGCGCAGCTTCTGTGATTTTCTAGGATCATACCCGCGTAGTCAAGGCGGAAATACGTACATCTTCATCGTACTGGATCACTTATCTAAGTTTGTGTTGTTGGAAGCAATGCCCGAGGTCACAGCCTCGCGGGTTATCAAATTCCTGGAGCAAAAGGTCTTCTTAATTTTTGGAGTTCTGGAAATGGTGCATTCAGACAATGGTAGTCAGTTCATTGCAAAGATATTCGTCCAATTGTTAGATCGTTATGTGGTGAAACACATCTTCTCACCAGCTTACTCCCCTCAATCAAACGCCTCTGAGCGTGTTAATCAGTCAGTTCTGGCTGCGATCCGCGCCTACGTCGGCACAGAGCATCGAAATTGGGACGAACATCTGAGCGAGATTGGCTTCGCCATCCGCAATGTCGTGCATGAGTCATCTAAGTGCTCGCCATTTTTTCTGCTTTTTGGTCGACTTCCGGTAACAAGCTGGAGCTCATATCAACTTCTGCGAGATTTGAAGGCAAATTCCGATGGGGCCATTGAGTGTATACCTGTCAACCAAAAGCTTCAGCTGTTGCGCGCTGAAGTAAGGTTTCGTCTTACAGAGGCGTATCGAAAGTATGCTGCTGGCTACAACTTGCGAACTCGAGAAAGAGCTTTTGTACCTGTAGAGACTGTGTACGTCCGAAACTTTGTACAAAGTAGCGCAGCCGATCGCTTCGCGGCCAAATTACCACCTAAATTCATAAAAGCGACTATTGTAGAGCGAATCTGGCGTGTTTCATACCGTCTGCAGAATGATAGGGGTCTTTCTATCGGAATTTTCCATACTCAGGATATAAAGTCTTGATCAAACTCGTGTAGATCTCGGTAGCCCTAAGAAGGCATCCGGCAAGCTTCACTTGCAAACTACAGGTTATCACAAACCCTCTTACTACTTCCTCCGCGGTGGGCGATAAACCTCTTTCATTTTGGTTTACTAACCCCTTCTGAGTTAGCCTCCACCGGAAAGATTCTATTTCCCTGTCCTTCTTCAATTCTCTTCCAACTAGAGGGTTTCCGAGAGGTGGTTGGTGTGGCTGAAGTCTCAGTGGAGTGCAGTTTTTATAGTATATTATCTCTAAACTATCAAGTTTAGATGGTTTCAGCCTTTGTTACTAACCCCTTCCGGGTTAGGCTTCATCTGAAGGGTTTTACTTTCCTGTCCTTTCTTCAATTTATTCTTTCAATCAAGAATGTCACAGCGTCAGCGAGTGCGGATGGATCCTCAGCGACTTTTTTTTTTTGTGTATTATCTCTAAACTATCAAGTATAGATGGTCTCAGCCTTTGTTACTAACCCCTTCTGGGTTAGCCTTCATCTGAAGGGTTTTACTTTCCTGTCCTTTCTTCAATTTCCTTAGAGCTAGAACCGGCTTGCTGCATCCCGCGGGATTTCCTTCGTCCTGAGTGAGTTGATAGATGAATTCTATCTCTTTCGAAGCGATTTCCTCGCTTGGGACTGGGGGATTTCCGGAATGTTGCGACCGGATTCAGCAGAACACTGAACGCTAAGTAGCGGCGTTTCACCGACGAAGTCGTAGTCTCGAGCCGAACATTCCCGCACCCAATAACCCGATCGCTGCACCTCTTCCTGGCCAGCTCATTGGGCAAGGCGAGTTGATAGACGACGTCCATCTATAGAACAGTCCTCTCTCGTCCAACACGAACTGGGATCAGGGCCGCAGATGGGACCTGATTTCTCAATAATCCAGGGTATAGTGTATGCCCGGATTGAGACTCCTGTGGGTCGTCCCCACGTTGGGCGCGTTGTGGGTGGATCTATTCCCTTTTAGTGCATATCCGGAAATATGTCTCGTGTCAAAGCCTGGCGTAAGACCCTTATCTCCGTGGGTCGTCCCCACGCTGTAGCGTATTCCCCTTACGCTACCCTTTTTCTCCCTCCCTTCGTTCTTTTCTTCTTTTTTTGGCTTCTCCACCTTCTGTAGAGAAACCCCCATAATTCTCCCAGGATACCTGAAAAGGAGTGAAAAAGTACATTTTTGAGAAGTAGCCCTATGCTACTCTCGATATTACAATTCCTGAAAAAGAAAAATTCAAATATCTTCTAGAAGTAGCCCTATGCTACTTCTCCACCTTATAAATTCCTGAAAAAGATAAAATATAAACACTTTACGAGTAGTAGCCCTATGCTACTTTTCCGTATTATA
Organism: Dioctria linearis; assembly: GCA_963930735.1. NCBI lineage: Eukaryota > Metazoa > Arthropoda > Insecta > Diptera > Asilidae > Dioctria > Dioctria linearis. Next base: position 72,961,639 of record OZ005740.1, on the reverse strand, counting down.
AAATTCCTGAAACCCTGCAGAATACAAAAAAAAAAAAAGTTACTCTTCAACGAAAAATCCCGATTCGTGCAGAACTCGCACAAATTGGAATCTTTCTTATAAGAACCTGAAAAGAACGAAAAATTATATTTTTTGCCCAAGCGAAAAATTCCAACTCACGCAAAACTAGCACAAATTGCAATTTTTCGTTCGAAACAGACATTCCGAAACGCTAATTCGCCTAGCTGTAAAGCATCACGCGATACCATCACGCCATGTATTACAGCAAGCCATCGAAAATTCCAAGAAAATGTGTACTCACAGTCCACATTTTTCTGCTACCAAAGTACAGGGAAATGAATACGCACACACCCGCACTCTGGCAGCGAGAGGAAAACTTCGAACGAGAGGCAAGCAACACGAAATCGCACGGATCACGCAGTACGGTGGATGTTCGTCTGCGGGTGGGGACGATTCGAGAGGCCTGCTGGTTGACGGTGGCTGGAGGAAGTCAGTCGGTGATGAGTTTTTGAACAGTCGAGAAGTAAAGCTAGTTGCGGCTGTTAAGTTTTTTTAGATAATATTTTTTCTTTCTTTTGTGATTGGTCTCTGGTCTTGACGGCGACGGATTAGCTTCGGAACGAAAGACAGTATAGCGCGCGGATTTTTCCTTTTTTTTTGTCTTTTGTCTTCTCGGATCTTCTTGGGGTACGGTCAATATATTTCGTACCTGGAATAAAGTGATTAGTGACATATTGCTGCCAATTATTAGTTTTAGATACAATTACCTGCTACTTGAGTCAGCGGATGTATCTGCGAAGGAAATTTGAAAATTTCCAGTGTTTAGTGATTTTTTTCTGCAAATTATAAGTTTTAAATGCAATTACCTGCGCTTTGAATCGGCAGATGTACCTGGGAAGAAAGTTTTAGTGATTAGGAACATTTTTCTTTTTCTGCGATTATCAGTGTTAAATACACTTACCTGCTGTTTGAATCAGCGGTTGTATCTGTGAAGAAAATTTTTAGTGATTAGTAACATATTTCTGCAAATTATTAGTTGTAAATGCAATTACCTGCGGGTTGAATCGGCAGATGTACCTGTGAAGAAAGTTTTAGTGATTAGGAAAATTTTTACTTTGCTGCGATTATCAGTGTTAAATACACTTACCTGCTGTTTGAAACAGCGGATGTATCTGTGAAGAAAAATTTTAGTGATTAGCAACATATTTCTGCAAATTATTAGTTGTAAATGCAAATACCAGCGGTTTGAATCGGCAGAAGAAAATTGTAGTGATTAGGAACATTTTTCCGGCAAATTATTATTAGTATGCAATTACCTGCTGTTTGAATCAGCACATGTACCTGAAGAAAAATTTAGTGATTAGAAACATATTTCTGCAATTATCAGTGTTAAATATACTTACCTGCTGTTTGAATGAGCAGAGTTACCTGTGAAGAAAAAAGTTTTAGTGATTAGGAATATTTTTCCTGCAAATTATTACTAGTGTTAAATGCAATTACCTGCTGTTGGAATAAGCAGATGTGCCTGCGAAGAAAATTGTAGTGATTAGGAACATTTTTCCTGCAAATTATTATTATTTTTAAATGCAAGTACCTGCTGTTTGAATCAGCAGATGTTCCCGAAGAAAAATTTAGTGATTCGAAACATATTTCTGCAATTGCAAATTGCAATTTGAATGAGCAGATGTACCTGTGAAGAAAATTTTAGGGATTAGGAAATTTTGTATTCTTTTCTGACATGCAAAAAATAAAAATAACTTTTAATTTTATGCATGGGTCCAATCCATTTTGCTCTAGCATCATTATTTCTATGTGTTGCAAACGGAATGACAATCTTAGTATACCCTTTAGATTTCATCTAGGGTATAAAAAAGAATGTTCGTGCTCATAAGATACCAAACCAAAAATTCTAAGAAATTTCATCAAATGAGACACATTACTTGGCGGAAATTACTTCAAAATATGCACGAAAAATCAATGTACCAGTCAACAACCAGATCGCAGAAATTCTATCGAAAATCTGACCGAAAAATTTCTTGGAAGCCCGCAGTGCCTATATAAGAATTTTGTCTGTTCTGCAACTTTCTGGTGCGAAAGCGAAGTATGATATTCTTTTCACTTAAATCACGTATCATACACATTTGCCAAATCCTTCAAATCATCTTGATACTATCAAGATATGCCTTTAAATTTATTTATTATAGATTTTTTCCACATCTCTACACATCACTAGATAAACAAAGACGGAAAAAACAAAATTAGATTAGATTCCTTGCTGTTATATGGCGCTATTTATTATCGAAGACAGCTTATTATCCTCATATTCGCCAAGTTTTGCTAACAGATGGCGACGGTTTTATGAATAGATGATAAAGTACTACAGTGGCGACTCAGTGAGAAAAGGTAACAATATACTATTGTGCGCGGCGGTGGCATATCTATATGTATAAAATCAATGGCATAAGTGAATTTAGGGAATTTGGGACCCTTTACAAGGCAACCCATTATTTAAAGCGTGTATGTCAAGGAATAGATTTCCCAATTTACGCCGCCACTTGAGATTCGCCGATAAGAGCACACGGCCAGCACGCCGAGAACGTGATAAGTTTGCGCCATTTCGAGATTTTTGGGAAATAACCAACAACAAATTATTGAAACACTACATCCCTGGAACAACTTTGACGATTGACAAACAGCTGGTTCCTTATCGCGGAAGAGTATCATTTTTACAATACATACCATCAAAACCGGACAAGTATGTAATTTTTTAGATATACGATAGCAGCAACAGCTATCCATTGAAAGGAATCCCGTATCTCGCTGAGGAACTGTGCGTACCACCTCAGAACAATAACCGCAGTATCACGTTTGATAATTACTTTACGAGTTAAAAACTGGCCCAAAGTGAGGCTGACGTCCTCTACGGAAAAATAAAAGATACATTCTGCCCACATTTTTACCGTACAGACAGCGAGAAGTGGAAAGCAACATATTTGGCTTCAGAAAAAATATTACGTTAGTAAGCTATGTCCAAAAAAAAAATAAGGCTGTCCTCTTATTATCAACACTGCATCGCGATGCAGAAATTTATGTGAATAACAAAAATAAACCTAAAATAAACACATTTTATAACACATCAAAATGAGGAGTTGATGTTTTGGAGCAAATGGCGCATTCAACAAATTGACCAATTGTCCTATTTTATAATTTAGTTGACGTGTGTGCAGTAGCACCGAAAGTCTTTTGGATTGGAATCGTTCGAAATCAAACCTACGACGCCAGTTGTTCCTAAAAATTTTTGTTCAGGATATGGTAGTACCACACATGCTTCCACCAGCATGGAAGTGGAACCCCAGCGAAATGATACGTCAACTAAGGGCGACATTGTGGCTACCCAAAAAAAGCAGGGTGTCAAAGCAGTGTTGCAGCTTTTGCAAAAAAAAAATACATGAACCGAACACTCGATAAAGATTATCATATGCAGAGCTTGCATTAACAAATAATTTTTTTCTTATCTTTTTTTAATATTATTTGAAATCAAAAAATATATAACGTGTGTATAATATTTTATGTATACAGGGTGTTCCAGAAATATCTTTAATCCTGTAATGGGATGAAAGTAGAGGTCATTTGGGTTAAAAAAAAGGCCATATACTTTTATATCGAACTCCGCTTGGTTTTCGAGTAAATTGATAATATCGATTTTCGAGGTTTTGGATACCTCTTCAGAGTAATTTCGTTATAAGGTCTATTGTAATTAATAGATTGTGACGTTCAAACCTTTATTTGAAAAGAACACATATTGGCCTTTTTAAGAATGCATAATAAGTTATAGACAATTGTGCTTTCAGTTATTTAAAAAAAAACAGTTTTCTCTATGATTTCACCATCATTTTTGTCGCGCTTCAGTGTACATTTATTCGATATATCACCATTACACGAACTTGGCAAAACTATGAAAAAATTTGCACATTATGTCCCCTTTCCAAAATGACGTCCCTAAGTGCTATCAACTATAAAATCAAAAGATATAAGCAAACATCTGGAAGATGTACGCATCGAGGTAGTCTTCAGTTTTTTCGTAGGATTCTATCTCCTCCTACAGTTTTTAAGCTACGACAACCATTTATATGTCATTGTACGGGAATATTAACTGGCTATTAGATAGGGAACTTTTCGATTTCGAACTTCGAAAATGGAGGGGGTAATTTCGAAAAAAACACTTTTTTATCAAACTTGACATTTACGTAGATTTCGTTATTACGCATCTTTTAGTGTTATTCGTCTTTGCGGGAGGGGCAAGCTCTGGGAGGGGCGGGGGTTTGTAGCGTATTCCCCTTACGCTACCCTTTTTCTCCCTCCTTTCGTTCTTGCCTTCTTTTTTTGGCTTCTCTACCTTCTGTAGAGAAACCCCCGTAACTCTCCCAGGATACCTGGGTGGGGTGAAAAAGTACATTTTTGAGAAGTAGCCCTATGCTGTTTTTTTTTTTCTCTTGGTAAATATTTTGAGATATCACTACATACAATCAGCTACTGCTTCTCTGCTGAGTACTGGCAGCCACTGAATTACTGACAACTCACATCCGCCTTTGATCGTAACTTCACTCCTCTGCCAAGTTGATGGACGTTGTCCACCTTTCCCTGATTTCTATCCTTGGTAAAAGAGTGTTCGTCCTGCTCATCCTAACATGGGATGGTAGCCCTTCAGGCTCCGGTCCCACAATTTTAGTTTCCCCTACAATAGTTAGCCCACAGTATGGACTGACTGAAGTGCATCGATGAACAATATTCCGCGGAGAAGAGAGAGAGAGAGAATTTTTTTATCCAACAGGGTTGGTGAATATGAGTTTTTTTATTCGTGTGTTGAAACGGGCGTACTGTCCTCGTCGAGCCGTTATGCCAACACCCCCCCCCCTCACAAATGAAAAACACGTTATTAGTATAAATACATTGCTTGTGTAGAACACGCAGAACGTATAATCTCAAATCAGAGCAGTATTTTTTTTTATCGTATTGGGACAAATTTTCTTTGTCATTATTATAAACGCATATTTTTTTTTATTATATATATTTGGTACAATTTCCCGTTGAATTATTGCTGACATTGGTATAGACAAATTATTTTTTTTTTATATATTAGGTTTACTTGTGGCACAAATTTTGTGTGAATCATCTTTGGCCTTATGAGAGAGGCATTGTGTTCCTTTGTTTTATATATATATATAGATATTTAGCACAATTTTCGATCGCGGTATCATCGTTAGTCGTAAACGCACTTTGGGTTTTTTTGTTTGCCATACTTGGCGGAATTTTCAGTTGAAGTATCGTGAGTAGCCACATCATTGTTTCCCTATTGCATTGGGTACAATCGTTACCTGAACTACTCTTGGCATTAGGGATTCAGACCAAGATGGACTTCTCCTTCTTATCACGAGATGAGCTTGAGGTCGAATTCGCTGTACGCAACCTTAGATCTGCCGACGCTAACGCTCGCCGTAAGCTTATGGAAGTGCACGAGGCCGAGAAGTTGAAATCCGGCAGAGCGCCCTTTAAGTCACACGCTCATAAAAATCCATCGCGCGAATTAGACGATATTATTAGTCGGGCCGCACCGGTCCACACCAATCTTGGCGAGTCGTACCTGGACTGTCCAATATTCGAAGAGCAGAGTGTTCAAGCAGCTTCCACTCACATACCATACACGTATGCTGACCCAATTTCGGGAAGGTCGTGTATTCTGTCGATCAACGATCGGCTGGGAAGTTTGAATAGGGGTCCAGTAAATGGAGTATCTCCGCTGCCGAGACAAAGTAATACTGGGTCTCGAGTACCGCCTCTACCAGGTTCGTTCATTTCTCCAGAAATGAACCTCAACCATACTCGACAGCCAGCAGCGAGGGACCGTAACAGCGTATCTCACAGTTCTGTCTTCCGCTGGAAGTTAAATTTTGATGGCACATCCGGCTTGGATGTGACAGAGTTCATATTTCAGGTAGAATCTCTGGCAATACTAGAATATGTATCCGCCTCCGAACTGTGTGCTGGGTTTCATACACTCGTTACCTGGAAAACTGGCATTGGCTACACCTGCGAAATCAGCGTTCGCAATCGTGGCAAGAGTTACGTTCAGCACTCCTACGCGAATTCCGCAGCCAGGAAACTGACTATGAAATTCGCAAGCTAGTTGAGTCAAGGAGGCAAGGAGTGAACGAGTCCTTCAGAGATTTTCGATTAGCGGTTCACGCGTTCACGCGTGTCCAAAATGAGCATACCGATTCAAGAAGCAGAGCTGGTGGAAATACTGCGACGTAACATGAAACCTGCCTTACAGGAGGCGTTACTCCTTTATCAGACTGATAACGTGCTAGATTTGTGGGACTTGTGTAACCGATTTGAAAAATTATGGTCCGATAAAGGCCCTCCGCGAGCGGTCGCACCGCGACGAGCAGTGTATGAAATCTATTCAGATACGCCGTATTTGAATCACACTTTGTCCAGTCAAATAGACGCCATTGAAGTTCCACCGCGAGGCGTTCAAATTAATGCTACGAGACACATCCACCGACCCGCTAGATCTCGAGTGACATGTTGGAACTGTTCGGCCGAAGGTCACATCTACATCAACTGTCCACAAGGTCCACAGAGGGTCTTTTGCTATGGATGCGGTGTAGTGGGGGTAATTAAAACGCAATGCTTGCTTTTCGGGAAACCGAGGGGTCAAAATTTTATTGGTGGTCAGCGCCGTTTGACTCCAAACTAAACCTTCAGGCGCACGACAGAGGAAGCGGCTACCAACACCAAGCCCGACCGCTACCGTTAACTCGACGGCGTAGAGCCGCCAGCGAGGTCTCAGCGCTCACAAACCACAAAACTCGCGAACCTAGATCGAATTTTAAACCGGTTAACAGCCTCAAAGTAAACATTTCCAACTCTTCCACTCAGACAGAGAATCCCAGCACGCAAAGCACGTCAAATTTTACCACCTACTCGGAACCCTGTCCTTCAGAAAGTTGTAGTTGCACCTTCTCGGATGAAAGCTCGTCAATCTCCACCTCGGATATAGAGGATGCATCGTTTTGCGTCAGCGAATTCCCGCCGGCTTCGGGGTCCATTTCTTCCAGGACTGTCCCACGCACAAATAGGTACCTCAGCCTGCGTAGAGTCATAAAGGCTGCTATTGCCGAAACAGTAGTATCTGATGAAGAGGATCCTTGGGATCCTCGTCCTTACGCGACTAAAGATACGAGGTTTATTGGATAGAGGTGCAAATGTGTGTGTGCTCGGGGGTGGAACAGAGGGATTCCTGGATAAGATGGGGATTTCGTACCACTCGGTGTCGTCTTCAGTTTCGACCGCTGATGGGCGGCAGGAAAAGGTCCTGGGTCACATACGGGTCCTCGTAAGATATGGCGAACCCCGCGTATGATGAGACTGCACATAGTTCCCTCTCTTCAGCAACACCTGTACCTGGGAATCGATTTTTGGAAAGCATTCGGTTTAAGACCTGTCATGGTAAGTGAGTTTCATTCCTTGCCAAAAGACTCACTTTCTTGTTCGCAACTGCTCGATCTTTCAGAGTACGATTCGCAACGTTTGCAAAAGGTGATCACCTCCTTTCCATCATTCAGCCAGCAAGGCTTGGGTCTCACCACGTTGGTAGAGCATGAGATAGACATTGGTCTGGCGGTACCCATTAAACAGCGTTTCTATTCAATGTCTCCGGCAGTGCAGAAATCCTTATATGATGAGCTCGACCGAATGTTGGTGCTAGGAGTCATTGAGGAGAGCCAAAGTTCGTGGTCGTCACCAGTCACTTTGGTTAAGAAGGCTAACGGTAAAGTGCACCTCTGTCTGGACGCCCGAAAATTAAACTCCGTAACAGTCCCAGATGCCTTTCCGTTGCCTCTTACAGATGGCCTCCTCAGTAGACTCCAGGTGACAAAGTACATCTCAGCCGTAGACTTAAAGGATGCTTTTGGCAGATTCCTCTCGCTGTGGGATCAAGGGACAAAACGGCCTTCGCAGTGCCGGGAAGACCCCTATATCAGTTCAAGGTGCTTCCGTTTGGACTTTGCAACGCTCGGCAAACGATGTGCAAGCTGATGTGCAAGGTCATCCCTCACCAACTGCATGACCGAGTCTCTGTGCATCTCGACGACTTACTCATTACTTACTCCACGTTTGACGAACACCTAAGGCTTCTGGCGGAAGTTGCGTCGTTACTCCGCGCTGCCGGCCTGACGATCAATGTGGAGAAATGTAAGTTTTATATGAGAGAGGTCAGATACCTTGGCTTTGTAGTTGGGGATGGGTGCTTGCGGCTGATCCCGAAAGGTCACTGCTATTCAGAGCTTGCCAAGGCCAACAACTGTCAAAAAAATGCGTAGGTTCCTCGGAGTATGCGGCTGGTATAGGAGGTTCATTCTACATTTCGCTACCATCGCTAGTCCTCTGACAGACCTTCTAGAGAAGAACATCAAGTTCGAGTGGAACGAACAAGATGAACTGGCATTCCAACAGGTAAAACCGTGTCTGATGACCGCACCAGTGCTCGCGAATCCTGACTTCTCCAAGCCTTTTTTCATTCAGTGCGACGCTAGCACTACAGGATTCGGAAGCGTCTTGTTTCAACGTTCTGCGAATGGAGGTGAGCATCCGATCCCTTACATGTCACAGAAGCTGAACGCTGCTCAACGCAACGACAGCATAACCGAATCAGAGTGTCTGGCCGCCGTATTGAGTATAAAAACGTTTAGGCCATATGTGGAAGGACTGGAATTCACGGTCATTACTGACCACGCTAGCATCAAATGGCTCATGGACCAACGGGCTCTATGTGGCAGGCTGGTTCGTTGGAGCCTCAAACTCCAGGCCTTCAAATTTCACATTGAATACCGTAAATATAAGGACAATGTGGTGGCTGATGCTCTTTCCAGGTCATTTACTGACGAGGCAGCGGAACAACACATAGACGGGTTAGTTTATCCTGCGCAAGTCAGTTCGCTTGATTTGAAGTCACCCGCATTCCATGAGAAAACGTATGTGGAGAGAATCCTGCATATCACTTCCAATCCAAACGGTTTTCAGAACTTACGAATTAGCGGTGGTAAGGTCTATATCTCATTTTCGTTTCCAAATAACAACGCGTCAGAAGAGCGGGTTCAGTGGAAGCTATGGGTTCCTGATAATCTCACTGGCGATTTGATAAAATCCGAGCATAGTCCTCCCATAGCAGCACATTTCGGTTTCGCAAAAACCTTAGAGAAATTACGTCGTCAGTATTACTGGCCGAGCATGGCTTCAGAAGTACGACAGTTCATAAACGCCCGTGAAACGTGCAAACTGATCAAGCCTACCAATGTGTCTTCAAGACCTCCACTGGGCACGATACGGACTACTGAGCTGCCATGGCAGCGCAGCTTCTGTGATTTTCTAGGATCATACCCGCGTAGTCAAGGCGGAAATAGGTACATCTTCATCGTACTAGATCACTTATCTAAGTTTGTGTTGTTGGAAGCAATGCCCGAGGTCACAGCCTCGCGGGTTGTCAAATTCCTGGAGCAAAAGGTCTTCTTAATTTTTGGAGTTCCGGAAATGGTGCATTCAGACAATGGTAGTCAGTTCATTGCAAAGATATTCGTCCAATTGTTAGATCGTTATGTGGTGAAACACATCTTCTCACCAGCTTACTCCCCTCAATCAAACGCCTCTGAGCGTGTTAATCAGTCAGTTCTGGCTGCGATCCGCGCCTACGTCGGCACAGAGCATCGAAATTGGGACGAACATCTGAGCGAGATTGGCTTCGCCATCCGCAATGTCGTGCATGAGTCATCTAAGTGCTCGCCATTTTTTCTGCTTTTTGGTCGACTTCCGGTAACAAGCTGGAGCTCATATCAACTTCTGCGAGATTTGAAGGCAAATTCCGATGGGGCCATTGAGTGTATACCTGTCAACCAAAAGCTTCAGCTGTTGCGCGCTGAAGTAAGGTTTCGTCTTACAGAGGCGTATCGAAAGTATGCTGCTGGCTACAACTTGCGAACTCGAGAAAGAGCTTTTGTACCTGTAGAGACTGTGTACGTCCGAAACTTTGTACAAAGTAGCGCAGCCGATCGCTTCGCGGCCAAATTACCACCTAAATTCATAAAAGCGACTATTGTAGAGCGAATCTGGCGTGTTTCATACCGTCTGCAGAATGATAGGGGTCTTTCTATCGGAATTTTCCATACTCAGTATATAAAGTCTTGATCAAACTCGTGTAGATCTCGGTAGCCCTAAGAAGGCATCCGGCAAGCTTCACTTGCAAACTACAGGTTATCACAAACCCTCTTACTACTTCCTCCGCGGTGGGCGATAAACCTCTTTCATTTTGGTTACTAACCCCTTCTGAGTTAGCCTCCACCGGAAAGATTCTATTTCCCTGTCCTTCTTCAATTCTCTTCCAACTAGAGGGTTTCCTAGAGGTGGTTGGTGTGGCTGAAGTCTCAGTGGAGTGCAGTTTTTATAGTATATTATCTCTAAACTATCAAGTTTAGATGGTTTCAGCCTTTGTTACTAACCCCTTCCGGGTTAGGCTTCATCTGAAGGGTTTTACTTTCCTGTCCTTTCTTCAATTTCTTCTTTCAATCAAGAATGTCACAGCGTCAGCGAGTGCGGATGGATCCTCAGCGACTTTTTTTTTTTGTGTATTATCTCTAAACTAACAAGTATAGATGGTCTCAGCCTTTGTTACTAACCCCTTCTGGGTTAGCCTTCATCTGAAGGGTTTTACTTTCCTGTCCTTTCTTCAATTTCCTTAGAGCTAGAACCGGCTTGCTGCATCCCGCGGGATTTCCTTCGTCCTGAGTGAGTTGATAGATGAATTCTATCTCTTTCGAAGCGATTTCCTCGCTTGGGACTGGGGGATTTCCGGAATGTTGCGACCGGATTCAGCAGAACACTGAACGCTAAGTAGCGGCTTTTCACCGACGAAGTCGTAGTCTCGAGCCGAACATTCCCGCACCCAATAACCCGATCGCTGCACCTCTTCCTGGCCAGCTCATTGGGCAAGGCGAGTTGATAGACGACGTCCATCTATAGAACAGTCCTCTCTCGTCCAACACGAACTGGGATCAGGGCCGCAGATGGGACCTGATTTCTCAATAATCCAGGGTATAGTATATGCCCGGATTGAGACTCCTGTGGGTCGTCCCCACGTTGGGCGCGTTGTGGGTGGATCTATTCCCTTTTAGTGCATATCCGGAAATATGTCTCGTGTCAAAGCCTGGCGTAAGACCCTTATCTCCGTGGGTCGTCCCCACGCTGTAGCGTATTCCCCTTACGCTACCCTTTTTCTCCCTCCCTTCGTTCTTTTCTTCTTTTTTTGGCTTCTCCACCTTCTGTAGAGAAACCCCCATAATTCTCCCAGGATACCTGAAAAGGAGTGAAAAAGTACATTTTTGAGAAGTAGCCCTATGCTACTCTCGATATTACAATTCCTGAAAAAGAAAATTCAAATATCTTCTAGAAGTAGCCCTATGCTACTTCTCCACCTTATAAATTCCTGAAAAAGATAAAATATAAACACTTTACGAGTAGTAGCCCTATGCTACTTTTCCGTATTATAAAATTCCTGAAACCCTGCAGAATACAAAAAAAAAAAAAGTTACTCTTCAACGAAAAATCCCGATTCGTGCAGAACTCGCACAAATTGGAATCTTTCTTATAAGAACCTGAAAAGAACGAAAAATTATATTTTTTGCCCAAGCGAAAAATTCCAACTCACGCAAAACTAGCACAAATTGCAATTTTTCGTTCGAAACAGCCATTCCGAAACGCTAATTCGCCTAGCTGTAAAGCATCACGCGATACCATCACGCCATGTATTACAGCAAGCCATCGAAAATTCCAAGAAAATGTGTACTCACAGTCCACATTTTTCTGCTACCAAAGTACAGGGAAATGAATACGCACACACCCGCACTCTGGCAGCGAGAGGAAAACTTCGAACGAGAGGCAAGCAACACGAAATCGCACGGATCACGCAGTACGGTGGATGTTCGTCTGCGGGTGGGGACGATTCGAGAGGCCTGCTGGTTGACGGTGGCTGGAGGAAGTCAGTCGGTGATGAGTTTTTGAACAGTCGAGAAGTAAAGCTAGTTGCGGCTGTTAAGTTTTTTTAGATAATATTTTTTCTTTCTTTTGTGATTGGTCTCTGGTCTTGACGGCGACGGATTAGCTTCGGAACGAAAGACAGTATAGCGCGCGGATTTTTCCTTTTTTTTTGTCTTTTGTCTTCTCGGATCTTCTTGGGGTACGGTCAATATATTTCGTACCTGGAATAAAGTGATTAGTGACATATTGCTGCCAATTATTAGTTTTAGATACAATTACCTGCTACTTGAGTCAGCGGATGTATCTGCGAAGGAAATTTGAAAATTTCCAGTGTTTAGTGATTTTTTTCTGCAAATTATAAGTTTTAAATGCAATTACCTGCGCTTTGAATCGGCAGATGTACCTGGGAAGAAAGTTTTAGTGATTAGGAACATTTTTCTTTTTCTGCGATTATCAGTGTTAAATACACTTACCTGCTGTTTGAATCAGCGGTTGTATCTGTGAAGAAAATTTTTAGTGATTAGTAACATATTTCTGCAAATTATTAGTTGTAAATGCAATTACCTGCGGGTTGAATCGGCAGATGTACCTGTGAAGAAAGTTTTAGTGATTAGGAAAATTTTTACTTTGCTGCGATTATCAGTGTTAAATACACTTACCTGCTGTTTGAAACAGCGGATGTATCTGTGAAGAAAAATTTTAGTGATTAGCAACATATTTCTGCAAATTATTAGTTGTAAATGCAAATACCAGCGGTTTGAATCGGCAGAAGAAAATTGTAGTGATTAGGAACATTTTTCCTGCAAATTATTATTATTTTTAAATGCAAGTACCTGCTGTTTGAATCAGCAGATGTTCCCGAAGAAAAATTTAGTGATTCGAAACATATTTCTGCAATTGCAAATTGCAATTTGAATGAGCAGATGTACCTGTGAAGAAAATTTTAGGGATTAGGAAATTTTATTTTCTTTTCTGCGATCATTAGTGTTGAATACAATTACCTGCCGTTGAGTCAGCAGATGTACCTGCGAAGGAAATTTGGAAATTTTTGTGATCAGCGATTTTCTGCAAATTATTAAGTGCGATTACCTGTTATTTGAATCAGCAGATTTACCTGCGAATGAAAATTTTAGTGTTTAGGAACTTGTTTCGACAATTATGAGTGTTCAATGCACGTACCTGCTGTTTGGATGTACCGATTTAATAAAAAAAATTTTAGCTATTGATGACAGTATGATCTCGTTCAGCTAACCAAGCATAATCAAGTTGTTTCCTTTTCTTGAATATTTACCTGTGCCGGGAATCTTTTATTTTTCTGCGTAAGCAAGATACTGCTTTCCTTGCTTGGTTACTTGTCAGTGTCACTGTTTGTAAAAAAAACGAGAACTAGTTAACACCTGGGCCCGCATCCGCCTTTCATCGTTTTTTTTGTCGTTCTTCAAATTGTATTGAGCCCAGTAGTGGAGTGGAAAAATTTTGATAGTGAGCTCATAACATTCAAGATTCCTAGTTAGGAACCACATATCCGAAAGCACCCAACGAGGTGAAAAGGATAATAAAAAAAGAGGTCAATGTACCCACACACACAAAACAACAGGAGGTAAAATAAAAGCAGAGGCAGTAAGCAGCAGTTCCGGTTAGACACGTGAACGACGCCGAAGGGTGCACCCTCCAACACGACACCCACTTAGTACAGCGACGGAAATATCAGGGTAATAGTGCGTTACAGATGTAAGTCCTTATTATGTTAACAATTTTTTACTATATTTGATAGTTATTTAATGGTCGATTTTGTTTGTTTTGATTTTTTCAAAACGGTCTAGTTTTAAGGTCAGTTTAGTAAGGATTTTTACTACTTTAAATTATCATATACCTATTTTGTAAGAAAGAAGGATGAGCGGTGGCTTACGGCAACCATAAAAGTAAAAGGAATTATAGTAATAAAAGTGGAATGAGAATGACTAAAACGAAGTAAGGAATAGGGAAAAGAAAAGGACTGTCAATAAACTTAGGCATATTCGCCATCATAATTCAGAATTTTCAAATTTCCTTTTACTATCCTCTAATTGCGTTCAATTCCCAAGAAAAGTGTTACATAATGCTACGCAGGTAACTTCCACCACGTGGTGTGTCGGTATGACGGGACGACAGGGGTGTGGTGCCCCGTAACACACACACCTAGATGGGGCTGAGCATTTATATAAGGCTTTGGAGGCTTAGCCAGGGTGGATGCGGGCGATTGGGCCCAATATAACCCAAAGCCGGGGTCTCACCAACATCGGAGATCCCCCCTCTCAGGTCTCTCTCTCAACCAGTCCATCTGCCAGCGTTGAAAATTCTCCGGGTGAATTAGCACTTGATTGGCGTTGCTGAGGTCTTCTGTTTTCCTTCTTTTTGCAGCATTTGAATAAAATAAATTTTCTTTTTTCTAGGCTTTCAGGTTCCACAAGGAGAAGGAAGCCTGCATTAGATCTGTTTTTTCTGTCTGTCTGTCTGTCCGTCTGCAGTCATACACTCAAGTCCTTTTTTTTATTGTCCGTCCGTCTGTCCGGTCAAACATTTTTCCTCTTCACGTACAGCTTAACAAGCATACAAGGGATGTGGGTGGCAAGGACTCCCCCTAGCCGACTGATCGCTGGCGGCAATTGCTGTGCAGCCACCCACGCATATCCTAGATATGATTTTTAGTAGCAAAGAGGTGTCGGATGCGGTATGTATCTACATTCAGGTACAAGATGTAGGTAGATCTGTCGGCTGACAAGCTCTTCGTTACAGGTTCAAAGTTTAAACTTTAAGCTGCTATATTAAGCGGAGTTCAATATAAAAGTGTGTGGACTTTTCTGACCCAAATGACCTCTACTTTCATCTCCTTAAAGGATTAAAGACATTTCCGGAACACCGTGTATATATAGCTTGTTTGGGATAAATAAATGAATTTAAACTTAAAACAAAAAATAACATTTTAATTATTCCCATGATCCTCATAAGTGACTGAGAGTCGCATCGTTGTATGATTCGTTATAAAAACACGTGATAAGATTAGGGTTAAAATATCTGTCAATGGACTTTTCCTGATTTATTAACACAATATTTAGCACTTTGTTTCTAAATTTTAATTATGAGTCGAAGGAAGTGATTTTGCAAGTATGTTTTGAAAGGAAAGAGTTATTTATAGAAGGAAAACCTTTGGTAATGTTTAGGTATACAAAATTGGATGAAAAATTATCAATTGTGAAATATATTACTAAATTTCCAGTTCTGCAAATATTGCTGAACCTCAAGTAATTTCTTGTTCCCAATCGTTTCAGTTCAGTGTGAAAGTATATACTCTCACGAAAAGAGACAGAAATATGAAAGTGGTTCCATTTGATTTCATGCATTGTTCAACGAGCAGTCCATTAATATACATATCACTGATCGGCAGTGAAGGGGAAGCTTGGGTTACACCTAGATACAAGCAAATGGGATGCCTGATACAACTAATGGACAATCCTTTATTTTTTTCTTAAGTTTTTATTCATTGAAGAAAATCATTGTCCAAAAATTAGTTAGGCTATGTGCTCGTTCATAACCAATCATTGGTATTGTGCTTTCCGGAGTTTGCTAAATAGTCCCTCTACCTCATAACCTGATTTTGGTGTTATTATCTGCCTGTTAGTGAAGCCTCCGCATTCAATGCCGGTGTAACCATGTGCGGTGAGGGCAATACCACCCTTCAATTCTTTGGAGGAGCTTTACTTAAACTCGGTACTAAATTAGCCGGATTTAGCTCCAAAATCAAACAAATTTCATTTCCTAATGTTCTAATTTTTATTAACCAAACTCTTAGACACGACTTTTTACAAATTTTAGTTAAACTTTAACTATAACTTTTTAACTTTTTCCTTTAATAATTTACTTACTTTCATTACCAAACTTTCGGACACAACTTCTTTCCGTTTTTCAATTAACTATTCGATTATCTACTAATTTTCTTATTTCTGCTAACCAAACTGACAAATACAGTATCAAGATCGCGCCGTGTCGCACTCTAAAATCAGAAAAATCGATCTTTGGGAGCTTGTGGTTTATGAGGTGGTACTCCAGGTACAAACGGAATGAAAAACTTAGTATACCTACAATATGATTACATCCAGGGTATAAAAAGTCGTTTTTACTTTTAAATTTTCAGGAGTTTGTACCTGATAAATTCAAAATATTATGATCACGAAGAGGTAAGAAGTATTGCCTTTTCGATCGCCCCCGACAGTCGTGTAATTCGTGAATTTATAATCTCCCGTGATCACAAGGCTAATTTGTCTATTTCCCGAAATGTTAATTTTATACTGAACGTAATGTGAGCCCATGAAGAAAAAAAATCATTATTTTCAATCTGAATTATTATTTGAGAAGAAGTTGAGCAACAGGTAATCAAAAAATTCCTCAATTTTTGTTTTTAAATGTTTGGTTCAGTCGCACTACAATTATGTATTTCTAATGGCTTTTTAACACATTCAGACAAAGGCTAACATTATATTCCATAATCATATATCTTTTTACACGTTTGTTCGCCTTCGAAAATTGAACAAAGGGAGCGATATAAAAGGAAAGGCTTGAAAGTAAGGGATGATACATGATGTAAAGATACACAACCCGCTCCGTCTTTTTTAGGAGTGGCAACATTTTGTGAATTTTGTGTAAATTTGGTGGGAAAGTATATTTTCAAAAAATTGTAGTTGAAAACTAACAGCATATTCATGGACCCTGTTTCATAAGACTTGCCATGTCAGACAAATAACAGTTTGACATCTTTGATTACGACATGTCGAGACAACTCACAAATTTCTATTTTGTTGAAAAATTTCGACAAATTTATAGAATTTCAGTTTCATAAAAAATTATAATGGTCGGTATTGTCACAGTTTGTCGAACAACTTGTTATGATGATTTTTTATGAAAAAAGAGTAAAGAAATTCGAAGATGCAAGCCATATATAGATTATTAGAAATTAACTGAATCTGACAAGTATAGTACAAAAGTATGAGATAAACTTATTTCGATAAATACAAAATTATAAAATATAAGAAGTGATAAGACCATTAAATAAAAAAAGATTTCTATTGAAGAAACCAAGAAAAAAGATTAATAGTCGGTTTATTTGATACAAGTAATAGTGAAAATGAAAGATATGTTGAAAATAACTCTCGCCGTCCACGATTTTAACAATTAACAAAAGTTTTGCTTTGCTGTCTGATTCGGAACGAGAAAAATTTCGTTGATTGGAATGGAGCTCTTCTTCCAGAGCATCTATTAGATTTCATCATTAATATCTCAAGTTTTGTTTCATGTGGGTTCAAGGTCACTAAAACTATTATTTTTATATGCCATTCTTCCTTTGGATGGTCTACTTAATTAATTTCCGAAATTACAGATATACAATTGACTACAACTGACTAACCTTTATATACCCTAGATGAAATCTAATGGATATACTAAGTTTTTCATTCCGTTTGTAACACCTCGAAATAATGATGGTAGAGCAAAATGGGTTCGACACCCATGCATAAAATTGAAAGTTATTTTGATTTGTGGATGTCCATCGTCTATCTGTCCGTCCGTCCTCACGATAACTCGAGAACGAATTCAGTTAGAGGGCTGAAATTTTGCGCATGGGCTTCTTTAAAATAAAAGTAAAATTAAGTAACACCTTCGTATCGTTGCCATACAAAAATTTCTTTTTTCACTACACATTTGAACACTGCCTAAGAACGCGTTGACGTAGAGGGCTGAAATTTCGTTAACAGTGTTTTCATAGTAATAGTAAATAAAGCTTCCAAAATGGACTAAGTCGTGCAACTCCTTCTTGGTCTTCCCATATAAAAATTTTGGTTTTTTACGTATACTATAAAAACGATCAGTCGTAGATATTTTTAGTTCTTCAGAATATGAAATCCTATTAAATTTGTTTTAATAATTTTTACTGTCAAACGAACCGTTCTAGAAATATATGCGAAAAACTACTTCAAAAATCAGACTTTCGCAGATTGGTGACTATACGAAATTACATACGGGCATTTATCTAGAGTATCATAAAAATTGGTTGATAGACAAATTCTAGCTTTTTGTAGTTGTTTAAGGACCAAGTTTAAATCGAGCTGATGTAGCCTCATAATCCATCTCACCAGGTGATTCGCTGAATTCTGATGTCACCAAATTAAAGCATGTACTCAAAGTTGTACCGTTGTACCATTTAACACACCCTTCTTGTGCGGAGTAATTCAGAATGCACAAAGGAGACCACGTTCTCTTCCCCCCGCCGCCCATCTCCTTGCACTATAGCTCCGCCTAAACCAAAGTTAAACGGCCTCGAAATGAATCTTAATCGTTTGAGTAAATTCTGGGATTTATTCTCTGATGCTTGGCCTAAAGAAATTTATAAGTGAATGACATGGTTTACTACTGGCTCTGACCACAATCAGAAATCTATTATTTTGGAATTTAGTATAACAAGAGCAAAATCAACAGTAATACTTAGATTTTCTAATTTCCTGAACTTTTTGAATAGCTATAATATGCTCATAAAAAAACTCTGATGTCACAATAATGTCCCCAAGGAAAATAAAGATCCCATTGGTCAAGTGAATATGTAGTCTCTGCTTCGTTCGAAAATGCAGTATTTTCTATTGATAAGTGAAGTGCAGAGATAAATGACAAAGGATTCGCTCATTTTCTGGTGAACATATATCAAGCTTCAATACAACATGGAAATCATGGACGATAATCAGAAATGTGTTATAACTTTCAACTAGAAATACATATGTAGAAGCTTGGGATGAATCAATTGTAATCTAAGTGTGCACCAAAAATTTCCTCAGAACACTTTCAACCATAACCCAGGAGCAACATAAGAACTTATGCTTCTCAACCCTACAAAGCCGCACTTCCTCATTTCAGAATTTTACATATAAATTTGATGAAAACGTTGTAAATAAAATCTTCGTACGCTGGAGATTTTAAAACATCGTCTAAATAAATAAATATATATATTGCAATACGAAATTTTGTACGGCAACCGCACGAAAGTGTTCCTCGATTGCCAGACCTACAATTATCGTTAAAAAGCTGTGATATAAAATTTTAGCTCAATAAAGATCTCGACTTATCGTATGGATGCGAAGACCGGTTGGTGGGCCAATATGCTAAAATTAAAAATGCAGTTTAATGACACAAACCTGCGGTGTACAATTAATTTTGTTCTGACATCAATGTTTCCCTGTGTATACTCCATGAGCTATAGAAATATAAACGAATTGATTTAAGTAGGTTATAGAGCGACTATTGAAGTTTCAACACCACTGGAATAAGAGCATTTGTTCTGTGATGAGATAATGAACAAAAAGGAATTTTGTAATTTTAACTAACAGCTTTTCTTTTCCCAGTCCGCGAACATTTCAAATGCCCTTCGTATTTATACCACGAGTGCAAAGAGAAGTCATATAAAAAGAAAATTAAATCGTATTTCAGTTTTCTTATAGAACTCTGTAGCGGCCTTTAGAAGAATTCTCTTTTGGAGTTCAAACATTGCCTATTTTTTTCTGTCATTATAGATGTGTTGTCAGTGGATGTCATATTCAAGGACCAAGGTTATTCGAAGCTTTGCCATTGAGAAAGAAGACATGAGATGTTCAAAAATTTGTTAGTCAAGATGAGTTTCCATATTACATGAAAATAATTTTGCTTTCGTGCTTCTAGGGTAATTCCTAGTTATATGTATATAATGGTAGCTCTGTTCATCTGGATTCCAAAAATATGTATCACAAGGCATGAGTCAGATGATTGCATAATTTTTATAACTTTTTACAAAACTCCTTGTAGCTTGTATTATGGCAATCATTAAAACTTCGTACCTGAACTTTTCTGAAATGAAAAGTTACTTCTCTGCTTTTCTATCTATGAACTTATCGCCCTTTTAGATCAAAATTTGGGGACTTTATCATTCATTTTAGGGTTCTCCACCCAAAAGGGTAAAAACGGGAACCATACTTCTAAGCTTCCGATATCCGTCCGTTCGTCCGTCTGTCTGTCACCGGGCTATAATTCATAAACCGTAATAGGGAGATAGTTGAAATTTTCACAGAGTGTGTATTTCTATTGCCGCTATAACATCAAATAATAAAAATAAAATAAATTTAAAGGGGGCTCCATACAAGAAACGTGATTTTTCCGGCGTTTTTTGCTTTTCTTTCCATTCATTATTATCATAAGTAAAGGCGTTATTTTTTTTCAAATGACGCCTACTCTCATTTGAAATAAATAAATAGAAAGTATATAGTGGTAAATTTTGAAAAATGTTACGGAACCCTTCCTGTGCGACATCAGCTCGCACTTGGCTGCCAATTTTAACTCTCACCCCATTTCCCAGTTACACAATTCTCTGCTGTTTATTTTGATAAGATGAGTCAGGGCCTAAATATAGTCATAGTAGTATGGAAAACCGTATATAAGAATAAAGAATATTATAATTACTTATGGAAGTGATTATTGCCCCTTTACCAGATAATGTAAGAAAGGGTATTTATCCATGTCAAGTCAGTTTTTTAAGATTCTCATAATCCGCCTTCGCAGCCTTCAGCAAATTCCAAGTTAAAAAATATATCCTCAAGTTTCCTTTCCTTTCCTTTCATTTTTCAAGCTGTTTGTCAATCCAATTTTCATAGTGTGTGGAAATTTGTAATCAGACGTAGCTAAGAAAAGAAAAGCAATTTTTCATCAGTAAACTGAGTGCCATCATCATCTATCAAATATGCCTCCAGGCTCCTTCTATTTCATATAGCAAACTTGCAGCATATCCACTTTTTCTGATCCCATACTCTTTGAGATCCTTTGTAGCTGCCAGTTTTGCTTGCTGTCATCTGAACATTTTCGACGGTGGTTGCACAAAGTTTCAGCACGTATGGCCTCGATAGATACTCATGAGTTTATGTTTTTTTTTGTAAGAAAATCGTATTTTGGAAGGAATAAAACGTCACTTCCGTTTACTACTGTCGTTGCCTGAATTTGCTCTGAAATAAAAGACAGGGTAAAAATTTGATTTCTTTCCTTAGAAATAATTAATGACATGAATCGACTAGATTACATGAGAATATTTCATGATTAGAAAATAATTTCTAATTTGAAAAAGTACCCATTAAATTTTACTTTGGATGTATATCAATATCAAATGAAGAATTGCAGGAGGTGTTCATGAAAAATTTTGAGAATACTGTTAACATCTGCTTATTACGCGTAATGGTACGTTACCAATCAAATTAAACATTTTGGATAGATAGACTAAGAAAAGATCAGCCCCTTAAGGAACTTTCGAACTTTGGTCACCACTAGTCCCATTTTTCACCCTCATAATTCATTAGACTTAATTCGGAATTCTCTGCTGGACACTCTATGAGAATGTTTCAATTTCTTCCATATGTCTTTCATTCAAGGTTGCGAGTTAAGGTCATATTGTGTGTGAACTGCCTGAGAAAGGACACCCAGTGAGTATGGAAACCTAAAATGTAATATAAAATGTAAATGTTTCCTCGTTGAGCTTGGCCACATTTCATTTACTGCTCAACTTAAAGAGGAGAGTCTACAGTTCACAGTTTTTATAAGAAAAGTTATGTTAATGACCTGTTTGCAAAAACCCTCTATTTTTATTTAAAATTATTAATTAAAAAAAAAAGGTGAGAAAATCCGAAATTTTTAGAGAACCGTAATTCTTGATTGGAGAGGGGTATGGGACTGGTTGAGCAGTCGTTGGAAAGGCCATGAAGTTCTAAATACAATGAGCTCTTAACTGTGATTGTACGCCTTGTGAAAAAATAGCATTATTCTTAATCACCCTGTAACTCCTATACGGTTGATATGCCCCCCCCACACCATGGGATGCTATTTTTAGTTTGTCTGAGTGAGTACTATCACCTCCTAGTGGGAAACACCCTGTATAAAAATCCAGTGTCACTGAGTTTGTACACACTAATCTTCGAAACCGCCCCCAACCGATTTCAATGAGATTTTGTAAATGTGTTTTTTTGGTTCCAGCTTACCAGTTAGGATTGTTTTGGACCCGATAGATGGCGCTGATGTCGATACTTAAAAACTGCCGGATGTGGTAAACTGAAATCTAGTACACGGCGTTTTCATAAAAATTGAAAATACGTGTTCAAAAATGGAGTAAATCGGGCAACACCTTCATAGCAATGCCATACAAATATTTTGTTTTTTAGTATATATTTGGACATTGACTGACAACGAGTACACGTAGAGAGCTGAAATTTGATACGCGGCATAGCAATAGCTTAATCGGGCAACTCCTCCTTGGTGTTGCCATATTTTGGTTTTTACTATATATTTCGAAACTGTCAGATTCAAGTCCAAAAATGGGCCAATTCGGCGACCCCTTTTTGGTGTGCCATACAAAACTTTAGTTTGTCACTATATATTTGGAAACTGCCTGGGAATGCGTCTACTTGGAGAGCGGCGTTTTTAAAAAAAATGTAACTTTATGTTGAAAATAGGAGAAATCGGGCAACTCTTTCGTAGGATTGCCAAACAAAAACTTCGTTTTTAACTATGTATTTTGCCACTGCATGCGAACGCATCGACGTGGAGAGCTCAAATTTTGTACGCGGGATTTCATGGAAATTGAAATTACAGGTTCAAAAATAGACCGAATCGGGTGACCACTATTTGGTGTTGCCATACAAAACTTTGGGTTTTTACTATATATTTGGGCACTGCCTCACGCGTCGACGTAGTGAACTGAAATTTTGTACCCGGGACTTTCTTAAAAAAAATTGAATTGAAGTCAAAAGCGGAAATAATCGGGCAACTACTTCATAGGTTTGCCATACAAACAATTTTCTGCGTGGTGTTTTCATACCAATGGTAAATAAAATCTCAATAATTGACTAAATTGGGTTACCCCTTCTTAGTGATGCCCTACAAAACTTTAGCTGCCTGAGAAGGCTTCGAGGTGGAGAGCTCATATTTTGTACGCCGCGTTTTCATAAAAATTGCAAATATAATTCGAAAATGGGACCAATCGGGAAACTCCTTCGTAGGCTTGCCGTACTGCATTAGTACGCGTCAACGCAGAGAACTAGACTCTCGTACACATATGAATAAATGAACGCACACTAATACATGCACATACACACAAAAGTCCACACAGAGTCAAACCCTAGAGTGCGGAATCGCGTGATCGAGTCAAATAATACCTTAGATATTATTTATCTCTAACCACCCCACTCCAACCCCAACCATCAAGTATTATATATATTATTAGGGGGAGCCCGGCGGCGTTGCCCGGCGATAATATTGATACCTAGAAGGGATGGTGGTGGGGGTGAACTGGTTAGAGATGCTTAATATGCAACCTATTATCTCACTCGATTGCACGATTTCATACTCTAGGGTTTCACTCTGTGTCTGCTTGTGCGTGTGTATGCGTGTATGACTGTGCGTGCATATATTCAATTGGGTGGGAGAGTTTAGCTTTCTACGTCGACGATCTCATGCAAATATACAGGATGTCCCATACTTACCGCATTTCCTTTATATCCCGGATTCCTCATTCAATTTCGAGAAATAAATTGTATGGGAGGAGAGCCGGAAAATGCACGGTGTGGGCGGTAGGGGGTTTACGATTTTTAGTACTGTTTCCACTTTACACTCTGTAAATTTCTTGATATACACCTTATCAAGGCTAGATTCATTTCAAGTGATAATAAACCGTTTGAGTTTTGCAACGAATGCATAACCAGCTTTTCTATCGTTTTCCATCGTCAGTTGTAGGACGTCAAAGTCAGAAAATTGAAGAAAAAATCCTAATTTTCTTAAATTTTAACGTTTTTCCCGCCAAAATACAAGATAACTATACAGTTTATTTACAATATTTAGAAACCCCCGAATGTTTCTTTTCATTTGACTATGCGCATGTACCTACCTAAATGCTACCGTTTTTTAGATATTCCCGTTTTTATAATGCATAATTTCATTAATTGTGTTAATAACAATAGAAATCGCGCCAAATTATATGCAATTTCACACAAATTTGATAAATTCATGAAATTATGCATCATACAAACAGGAATATCTCAAAAACGGTAGCATTTAGGTAGGTACATGATCAGTATCAAATGAACGGTAACATTCGGAGGTTTCGAACACTTGCAAGAAAGTGCTATCCATATCTTGCCTTTTAGTGGAAAAATCGTTAAAATTGTAAAAGAAATTGCAAAATTTTCCAATTTCTCGGTTTTGACGTCCTATACCTACCGGCGGAAAGGGCGTAGAGAGGTCGTTGGGCATTTGTTGGAAACCGTAGAGGGTTTACTATCACCTGAGATGCAAGTCACCTTCCTAGGGTGTATAACAAGAAAGTTGAATGGTATTAGGATAAAAGGTACCCAAAATCTTAAAACCCCCTACCGCCCACACCGTGCATTTTTCAACTCTCCTCCCATACAATTTATTTCTCGAAATTGAGTGAGGAATCCGGGGTAAAAAGGAAATCGGTACGTATGGGACACCCTGTATATTAAAACACAAAATTTTGGTATGGCAACCCTACGAAAGAGTTCCTCAATTGGTGCCATTTTCGCCGTGTACAAAATCTGAGCTCTCCACGTCGACGCGTTCTCGAACAGTTTCCAAATGTATAGTGAAAAACCAAAATTTTGTGTGGCAACATTAATTGGGGTTACCCGATATAGCCCATTTTTAATTTTATTTACTATTACTATGAAAACACCGCGTACCAAATCTTAGATCTCTACGTGCTCTCGCTATCAGGCAGTGTCCAAATATATACTAAAAAACGAAATATTTGTATGGCAACCCTACGAAGGAGTTGTTCGATTTAGTCCATTTTTGAACATGTATTTTCAATTTTTATGAAAACGCCGTATGCAAAAGTTCAGCTTTCCACATCTGCGCGTTGTGTGGCAGTTTTTTACGTCTCAACAAGAGCGTCATCTATCGTGTCCAGAACCATCCTCTCTGTCAATCTGGAACCAACCAAACACATTCACAAAACTTCATAGAAATCGGTTGGGCAGTTTCGGAGATTAGCGTGTACAAACACAGTGACACTGGATTTTTTCATATTAAGATATAGCTGCAAACGTAGGCTACGATAGGTATAAGGAGGTCTCAACCAAAAAACACCACGGCAATTCAACTACGCCAAACATGCAATCTCATATGTGAAACGTGGGGGTAATTAAACTGGCCTAAAACTTCGCTGAAGATTTCGCGATTCAAATGAAGAATTATGAAGACATTCTGAATAGCACGTCATTGATAATGAAAGCCAATGGAATTGGATTGGCCATACCCTATCACCGTATCACGTGAAGATCACGTGAACAGTATTGCCAAGTAATTTCTCAATTTTCGCGGAAGCAAATGCATGAACCATATTCAGAAGAATCATACAAAAGAACATTTTTATAGATGTCGCGCAGAATAGAGTTCACCGCAGAGGACCGTTTCCGCCCTCAAGGAATAATAGTAGCTAAATGATGGTGATGGATGATGAAAAGAGAAAGAAGAATAAAATGCCCAGTATTAGAATTTGAGAAATAGTACGATATGTGTACAAATGGATGTAAGAGCAACATCTTGGTAGAGGAGGGGAAAACAGGAATATGTTATACGTTAACGTAAAGATACACGGTGAAATACCTTTGGTTTTCACTCTACGCTTTACAGAGATTAAAATCTCCGAAATGTTAACACGTCAAGAGACTTTTGTCTCTGGAGTCCAAAAAATTGGGTCTCCGGAGAGCATAATAAAAAAGCCTCTAGAGACACGTCCCCGAACTGCATACACAAAACTTGAAGTATAGTCTCCAGAGATCTTTGTTAATTATCAAGCAAGAGATTCAGAAAGAATTATCTCAAAAGATATTAATATTTTTATATTATGAAAAAAGTGAAAAAGCCTAAAAAATATATGCTTGGTTTACAAATCTTACGAGATAAACACAACAAATTTGTGCGATTTTTTTGTTTTTTTTTTTTTATTTTACTGTTTTTTTCAAAAAGAACCAGAACTCTTGACGAAACAAATTTTCAGCCCAAAATCCATTATGCAATAGATGAAAACTATAGGGTCTACTAAGTTTGTCATTCCGTTTGTAACACCTCGAAAAAATTATGGTAGAGCAAAACGGATTGGACACCAACGCCAAATATTAAAAGTTATTTTAATTTTGAATGTCCATCCGTCTGTCCATCTGTCCGTCCGTCCGTGCGCACGATAACTCGAACGCGATCACTTAGAAAGCTAAAATTTTGTACACTGACTTAGAAAAAAAGAGGTAAATTTAAGTTCGAAAATGAGATAAATCGGGTAACTCCTCCGTAGGGTTGCCTTACAAAAATTTCGTTTTCCACTATATATTTTGACACTGCCTGAGAGCACGACAACATTCAGAGCTGAAATTTGGTACATGGTGTTTTTATAGTAATAATAGTAATAGCGAAAACAAAACTTCAAAAATGGACTAAATCCGGCAACCTCTTGTTGGTGTTGCCACATAAATTTTTTTTTACGTATATTGTGAAAACGATCAGTTTTAGACATTTTTATTGTACTAAAAACTTGAAATATGAATTCCT
The DNA here is from genome assembly GCA_963930735.1 of Dioctria linearis. Lineage (NCBI taxonomy): Eukaryota > Metazoa > Arthropoda > Insecta > Diptera > Asilidae > Dioctria > Dioctria linearis. The sequence continues at coordinate 72,934,903 of OZ005740.1, read as the reverse complement.
ATAAAAGTGGTTATAATAATTTTTTTGTACGACGAAGCGTTCTAGAAATATTTGCGAAAAGCCACTTCAAAATTACACAAATGGGTGACCGTTTGAAATTTCATACGCGCATTAATCTAGGATATCATAAGAATTGGTCTTAGACCAACTCTAGCTTTTTTAGTAGTTTTTATTAATTTCTTGGTAAGAAATTGTCATACTCACTCCACTTTGTTCCTCTTCCTTTCCGAGTAGACTTCCACTTAACTGACCAGAACACACAAATAGTCTCTGGATACCTGGAGACGATAACTGAACAAAATTTAGAGACCGGAGACCGAGCCTGGCGACCTGCTTGTTTTCAAATACACGACAGGAGACTGGGGACCAAAAAAGTCTATAGAGAGTCTGTTGGAGATATTTCGCGCCTTCGAAATGTATAGACGGGTCATTTTATTGTAAAGCATATGTTGTTTTGCCAGCTATCAAAATATATCACCACCAGTTTTCGATATATATCTCTCCATTTTTCAGTTGCATATGATGAATCAAGCACTTATCAATGGTACATAAACTTTGGTTCACCCTATCTTGAAAGGAATAAGAAATAGATCTCAGCGGTTTTATACTTTTGCGTGGCACACAATTGGAATGAGGAAATGAAGCATTAGTCATTTAGAGCTGCTCATTTTTTAGACAGCGAATAAAAATAGTGCTATACTTAGTTGCTAATCAGAACTTGTGGAATTATGAAGAAATAACCTAATATTCTGTCTGTTCGCGCATCTGTCGAATTCAAGCTGCAGCGTTAGTATGAATATTTTAACCATTTCGGCGATTACCGATGACAATTTAAAGGCTTCAGTTAGATGAGCTGTAATTAAAACTCTAAAACACAAGGAGACAAGTACTTGGGAAGAAGATTTCCATAAGTATACCAACAACTAGTTTGCCGTAAAGGCATCAGTCAACAGACGATATTACAAGCTGATTTTAAAATATTATAAACGGACTAATTGGCGTTGCAACTGCAAGGGGCAAGTGGGAAGAAATACTAGTTGAAGCGTGTTGACTAAGCAGTAATTTCTACTGGTCATTACGGATTTGTTATCTGTTCTTCATGGTAAAAATAGTTTGTCATACGATCATTTTAACTTGAATGAAAGATATAGGAAAACAATAAATAAAAAATGTAATGCTGCCTTTGGATAGTGAATCACATATTAAAAGTGAAATAACAACCCCTGTAAAATTATGTATAGACAGAGTATAAATGTTGAAATTCTTCTAGAATATATTTCACAAACTCATAGAAGTATCATAGGGCCAGCAAGATCACGGCCGTCTTTAACCAAACACAAATTATTTTCTTAACTACTTTGGGTTATCAACAGCAATAGTAACGTAAATTACAAGTAAACATGTACCAACAGTTTATACTGTTTTCGCTGATAGCAACTTAGAGATTGGTCACTGAAATAATACCATGGAAAAATCCTGGAAATTTAAAAAATACTGAGATTGTAATAGTGTAAAAGCTAGGCAATGTTTTCGAGAAATTACTTTAGTTCGACTAGTTTTTTTATATGGCTTTCCCTACAGTATCTCAATAGTCATGCGGCCCATCTGGCTGGTGAGAGTGATTGCGTTTTCCTGTGCGAACTCCATTCCACAGATAAAAAAAGCAGTTTTCAAAATGATTTTAGTTCAATTTTTGTTTTTTTCATCTGTTTTCATAAACATCGAACAATATAAATATATAATTTCCTCGTCGCTAACACCGTTCCAGACGTTTTATTCGTAAAAAAAAAAATATTTTATTACGGTTGTCATTTTTATACGAGCAAGTTTAATTATCGAACTACATGAAATTAATTTGCCAGGCGATAATTCGGTTGCTCATTAGGAACCGAACCGATTTGACAATGGTTTTTTTCTCACGATGATGTTTTGAGAATATTTCATCAACTCAGTGAGATAGTACAATTTTGTATTACTGTTTTTTTGTAGAGAATTTCAGGAGATACAGAAAAACATCTGGGCAAAGTTGAGTTATCTGGCTCCGATTTGAGGATATTCTTGATAAAATACCGGAAGAAAAATCCACTATTATACAGCTCTGCTATTGAATTGGAACTTGGATAGATGTCCATGTGAAAATTAATAAAAGCAATTATTTGGAACATAAAAATATCCAGTTTTATATTGAATACATTGACTACTGTCGATGTAGGAGATTTAGAATTAGCATTTCTCCCATTCATTGAATATTTTTGAAGATAAGTGAAATTTGACAGCGTTGACGTTGTTAATCTGGCGAACTTCATATATGACAACCAACACTTTCCAAGGTGACCTCCAATGATTCTTCGTCATCGGTGGCAATAATTTGGAATGCAAGCTGATAATCTTCCGATGCTTCTAGTAATCTGAAATGTAATCGATCTGGTTATTGATAATCAACCGAATTATCGCATGGCAAATTAATTTCATGTGTTTTTTTTTTTTCAAAAAAAAAAAAAACGTCTGGCACGGTGTTAGCATCGAGGAAATTGTCTGGGAATACTGAATTTATATTGTTCGATGTTTATGAAAACAGATGAAAAAACAAAAATCGAACTAAGATCATTTCGAAAGCTGCTTTGTTTACCTGCGGAATGGAATGCGCGCATGTAAACCCAACCCGTCTCACCAGCCAGATGGGCCGGAACCCTATTAAGATGGTGAGAGATAGCAAACAGTCAGCCAAACTAAATTTCTTTTTTTCGTGACGTTCCTAGCTGTCGGACTATAGGCACTGACACTAAACAATGACAATAACGTTTTTTTTCTATGTATAGAAATTTGTTGCCATGTATAGAATTTCAGTATCCAAACTAGGACGGAAAATATCTATTATTTTAGATTTTTCATATAAAAAATCACATAGGAATCCCGTATTCAAATTCTACTACCTGTTATTATTGAGAACAATCAAAATTATTATCGATAGCTCTTTTCTCTTAACCAAAATGAAGAAGTTAAGAAATAATGGTTATCAAATAAACAATAAAAATAAATCGAAATATAACTAATATTCATAGAGAATATTTAAACAAATTATCGATAACTCTTATTTCATAACCAAAAACAACATATTGGGCAACAAAAATAAAAATTCGAAAGATAGCTATTAAAGTGTAATTTTTAATATAGATCTTATAACAATTACGGTCCGTGATCCATACTCTAACAGCTAAACAAACTTGTAATAAGTTGTTTTACTGGCTGAAAAATTGATTATCTGTTGGTATACTATCGCATGAGCTAGGTGCCTCAGGGGTGGCGAGGCCCTGATCCCAGGCCCAGCGTGCCAATATGTGTAGATGGCACTGAGCAAGATGACAGCTGGACTACAAAATTTCTTCAGTAATTAAACATTTCTTGGAAAAAGGAAGTTTCCAATGCAATTTGGTACTATTCCTGTGAATATGTGTGCTTCATTAAACAAAACATGGAACTCATTCCATCAATTGTATAGCAGTGGCGGATCCAGGATTCTTGTGAGAGGGGGCGGCGGCGCAAATATGGTTTAAAAATGGTATATGCTGAAAATTGAACAAAAGTTTGAAGACACCCGGCACCAAATGTCAATTGCACAAAATTTATCACTAAATAGATAAGAGTCCAGCAGATAAGAAAGTGGCTAGTGGACGTGTAAAACTTCCCAATCAACCATTTTAGTCAGTAAAAGTAAGGAAATGTATTTTATTCATATTCACGAATTATTACAAATTGAATATTTGTGATACAGGAATTAAAAATTTACATTTATTTAAAATAGCAGTCACAGAACAGATGCAATTCATACCTTGTACGTATATAACTTCGTCGGCAAGTTAAGAAAGTGTGACTACTTTTGTTTTTTATATCATCATTAAGCCAAACTAAGGAGTGAGGAAAGCGGCGAAGGTGCTCATGTATGACACCCTTAAACTTTCGCAAATTGCAAGCCAGAGGGAAGACGGAAGATGGTAGGCTACTCCACGTTCATACCATTTGGGATAAAAAATCATCACGGAATTTTACTCTACGGTCGAAAGTCTTTGGAAGGGTAAAAGCATGTTCGCGGCTTACAGTGCGAGTACTACATACAGGAATCAGGGATCTGACTAGATATTTCATCAGAATATCGAACATGAATGTAGCAATATAGGAGCGAAAGGCAACCATAATTGCGGTGCTGCTCGTATGAGTCCATATGACAAGATTTTGCCACATCGTCAATGAGCTGAAGGCTCTCTTTTGGACAATATACAATGAAGCTACAGCTCTGCGACCAGCCCCGGTCTACATACGGAAATTGTATTCGATTCTAGGTCTGATGTAGGACCTGTAAAGTAGCGCTAGATATTTCGATGCTTATTTGGTGACAGAGAAGATGTCATCTGTTCAGCTTAACTTACTGCAACTATTAACGCCAAAAATACATAAAGACGGTGTATCGGCAAGTAGTGCTCTATCAAATGAGTGGAAAAATTATGATAATTGATATATTGAATTCGAAGCGATTCGGTTTGCTCCAAGCGAGGATATTATCAAGTTGGTTATACAGGGATCTATCAAATCATTAATGAGAATTGAGAAGAGAGATGGAGAGATAACAGAGCTCTGAGGTCAGCCAGAGTCTCATACACGTAAGTATAAATTATGTCCAATCAATATGCCATGAACGTTTATTTATTGTATTAAGCTAGTTCTGATACTCCTTATGATATATCATAATAATATATGACCATTTTATTTTTGGCCATGGTAAAAAAAACAGTAATTATGAGCAACCTCGTAACCCTAGCTGAACTTTGTAATTTTTATATCCAGTTGCAAGAGTTGACCATAATTCTTAGACAATATTAATTGCTTTTATTGCTTTGTCTCCACTGAATCATCTAACCAACCATGATCTATAAATATCTTAAAGGTAGTTTTTCCATTTCAGTCCAATTTTAACAATAGACCCATTCAGATCCCAACTAAAATTTTTCGGGTGTTTGGAGAACATTTAGCAACATATTAAAAAACATTTTTACTTTAGGAATTAGTGGACGTTTCTACGGCTACTATTACGTCGAATTAAACAAAACATTAACTGATAAATAGCGAAAATATTCCACCCATATTGTTTAATAAATGCAACATGCTATTTAGCAAAATATCAGAAAAATCTGAGATAGTCCTTTCAGAACAATTAGTTAATTTTTAATGGTATGACTCCGTTTTATATGAGAAAAAAACGTGAATATGTGTTTAAAAACATTTTCGAAAATTTCTACTACTTTTTATAGTCTTGCCAGAATCCATCTCTGACGTAAGAGCATATCTGAAATCTTATATTTCAGCTGTCGTAAATATGTTCTTCTGCTTGACGCATTTTACTCCATTAGTAAGAATATTGAAAAAAAAAACATGAAAATATCTCTATTAACATAAAATTCCTTTCTCTATTTTTTTTAACGCAATTTTTTTTGCCACATGTTGTTGTTGTCTTGTATGGTATGGTTTTAATAATAAATGCTTTGCCAATCACAATTAAAGTCTTTGACGAATTTGTCAGCTAAAACTCATTACTTTTGGAGAGGAAAGTACGCATAAAAAGATCTTTGTTAAAATACCCCAATAAGTCAGGGGATCTTTGACCTTGCACCAAATTATAATGATTTTTCCGTGCTGCACAAATAATTATTGCTTTTCCAACAAGTTGTTAACTTGATAACTTGATCTTTAGTGTTATAGTAGGTATGTCAACACCCAGTCATAAGATAACTTGATAAATAAAAGATGGGAAGATAATGATCTTTCTGGCCAATTGATTCACAATTATACGTAAAACATTCGAAATAAATGAACGCAGAGCAAATTGGATTCAAAACCGAAGACATAATAAAACTAATTTTACTTAAAAAAAAAATTAGTTTGACTTTCTACGAGTTCAATAGAATCCTGAAGTTTGTTCATTTGGCTAAATGTTTTCATGAATACAGTCCAGAATTCTTTTCAATGCGTGCTTTTAGTTAAAAAAAATCGCAAGACCTTTTAAGTATTATCATATCTGAGATAATTTGCATATCCACTCTGCATATCGAGTTTTAATGATGGAGGCCGCATCTTATCGAATAATGCACTTCCAAGATCTGGTTTTCTTACGCGGCACTGCTTTTATCTAATCTTACCTCGATCTTACTCCACAATATCGCGTTATTGAATTGAGAAGCCTACTCGTGCATATATCCTGGTATACTTGCTTATAAACTTTCCAAGTCCTGATGTAATGAGATAAAGAAAAACATAAGATCAAAGCATCAGCAGTCACGGGACGAGATCACTAAGTATTTATGCTAATGCTTTGCAAGGAGAGCGCACAAGAATTATTAATTATTCGAAGTATGAATTCGACATGCTTTATCAACTGCAAACTGAATTGAATCTCTTTTTTGTGTTGATTTTTCGATTGTGAATATATTACAATTTCTTATGTATGAACTGGTTTAATGGCCAGAAAACAATGAAACTAAATTACATACGCGTTTAATTTAAATACTTCTTTCTTACTTTGCTAGAATGGAAATATAAAATTACATTTTCCTTTACCTGTCCTGTACCACCTGGGACCGAAGATCCAAGCGCTTCACTGCTGTTCTTAATAAGCCCTTTAGGAGGTATGCTAAATGATGGGCGAAGAAGTTTTTTGAAGGTGTCTTTCAAAAGCTTTAATGAGCTTTTTGAATAATCATCGCAGTGCTTCTTGCTTAATTTCATAAGAGGTCTTCAAGACTTCTCCCTGAGAACATTAGTAAGGGGCTAGCTCTTTCTCAGTGATATTAAATTTTATTAAGTTGATTAAATAAGCCAATATTCTCAATTTTATTCTTACTTTATATCAAGAACTTGAGCAGATTACTTCTAATCACTTTGAACTTCTCATTGAAATAACAAATGAGTGGAAAAATCCACAGTTTAGATTTGAGGAAAATTAGATGAAATCGCCCTTTGTTGCACTTCTGCTGGACCTCATCAAATAATCTTCTATAGAGCTTCCATGTGATGGCTATAGAAGCTGTTAAGTCACTTGTGTATTTGCGCCTTTGCTTATTCTTCTTGATAGATCAGTAAATATTCTTCTAAAGAGCTGCAAATGATGGCTGGGGAAGCGTTTAAATTGTGCATCTTTCGGAAGTGCTATTTTTTTGTCACAATGCCTACTGAAGCAGAAGCAACTAGTTCACAACTTAATAAATGGCTCTAGATGTACAGAAATGACGAAATTTCAAATTTATATTAAATGTGATGATAAAATTTTCTTTTTGGTTCTTGTTAATGATGCAATGCAATTCAATGATTAGCGCATCCCGTCGCTGTTAATTGCATATATTCGCTGATTCATATTTATGGAGTGGCTTCAAGCATCTTTTACCTTGCATAGAAATAGAATAGTGGGTGAGACGGGCAGGCATAAACGTTTTGATGTAGTGAGTTTTTTTGATTATTGAGTTTTTCATAATTATGTATCGATAAAAACAGAGGAGTGTATGCATGTCTTCTTAAGCCTAGTACTAAGGTCCGGGCCGTTTGTAGTAGCTAAAATATGACACCGGAGACACAGAGAAAAAATATATCAAAAACAAGAAGAAGAAGAATTTTGCAATTTTATTATGGAAATACAACGTGCGGTTATAATATTTCTAAAAATAGGTAGTTAAAATTATTTGGAAATATTAAAAATATAGAAATAATATGCATAATGTATACAATAAAAAAAATTAACAATGATATTGAAAATACCACCACGAGAAGAAATCCAATTCCTCCGTACTTACAGCATAGAAGTACAAAACTACGTTAACTATAAAAATTCGGTCAATAAATTTATCAAATCTTAGAACTCAGACAATAAATATTTTTACCGCGATAACGAACGGCCCGGGCGGATAAATTCAACCTAAATCTTTTGGAGACTTACTGGTGGTACTATCTCTAATCAAAACACAAAAGCCAAATTTAGCGCCTTGACCTTAGTACTGTTCTCGCTAAAATTCAAGATAAATTTTCGCCAATATCGTTTAGCTTGCTAAATTTTCATACAAAATTTAGCTTAGCGCGGACTTTAGGCTTTAGAAGGGAATTTTTTGGGTGTTTTTGGCTTTTGCTTTCGATTTCAATCCCTTTCCTTGTGCGGTGCGTAGAAAACTTGATCTGGGGTTCACACAAAATTGTCCTTTTAATGGATATCCCCAAATCCACGAAAACCTTTATTAGTAATAAACTCTAGAACACACAAAATATGTAAACAATGCAACTGTTATTTTACAGTAGGTAAGTGAGTCGATTTCAGCATTTTCAATTTTTTTCGCAAAATATTCATTTTCCGCGGTTTTTTTATCTCAATATGTTACTGAAACCTTAAATTGCTCCAATTGGATTTTGCTGGTGTTACTTTTGCAAAGTCAAAAGCAAAGCAATAGTTATAATTTTCCATATTTTGAATAATTAATTGTCACTTCACAAATAAAATCCCGATTGAAAACCAAAAAATTTAAATTTGACAATTTATTCCCGCATGCACATATTTCCTATAGCGACTTTTTAGTTCCAGTGCCTGACCATAGCTTAAAATAGTTTAAATTATACTTTCGAGAGCGGTAAAAAACAGCTATGCCGTTGTAAAAAATAGCTTATTTAAAATATCTCGAAGGACCACTACCTGCTATTAACTTAAATCCTTCGTTTAAATGTTGATCATAACATTGTTTTTCTGTGTTACAAACAGGATGGCAAGTTATTATACCATACGTGCTCAAAATCTAAATACACTAATAACAATGACAATTAAATTGGCAAAATAGAAAAATGTAGTTTTTTATGACATTCCATATATGACGTACAGATGTTTATATAATTATTAAATAAATTTAAGCTTATAATAATATTATTAGTGTAGGTAGGTAAATTATTTAGTCGAGTCTTGGGGTTAAAAAGAGCTTTAAAATAGTTTCAATCCATAATCGTTCCTTTTTTGAGTCATAGAATTTAAATTGAAAAAGAAGTATTGCAATGTTACTTGACATAGGGCACAAATTTGTTGTCCTTCTGGTGAGCAAGGTTAGTTGAAAAAATAAAAAGATAGTGAAACGAAGAAAATAGTGTCTCATTCTATCAGTTTTCGGTGCAAAGTTTGGATATGAATAACACGCAATCACAACCTTATGGATATTAATGATTCAGCATAATAACTCTGTTATTTTGTGTACCTTGTTCTAGAACTGCCATATACTGGCAAGAACAAATCGTTCTGTTCGCTTCAGTTATAAATTGTCTATGAAAATGTATGAGGCGTTCTTCTGTGAACACAAAAGAAAACAGCTTATATATCAAAACTATTAAGCCAAGTTCACCGTTCCTTGTGTTATTAAAACCACAATTGCCAAGAAAGTGCTTCACAGCTAATATACTGATTTTGTATATTCGGTGCCCCATTCACACTGCAGGGCGATAACCCCTACGAATTTATGAAGAAAATGCAAAATAATATAAAGCTTAGCTGAATTGAGTTTGTATGAAAAGTCGAGACATTTTCAAAGTAAAGGTTCGGCTGAAAGATGCTCAAGACTTGCTGAAGGTGTGGATTTCCGAAATTAACATGAACATCTTGCCCGAAAAGCTCCGTTTCATCCAAATCATGCGAAACACAGTACCCTGGATTTAGATATCAAGACAAGCCCCTATGGCACTACATATGGATCGGATCGAACTTTCTTCGTTCATTAAAAATATACATATACCCTTCAGTGGAAATTAAAGGAAAATAGCACTTAATTGCGGAAGAGACAAGAAGGCCAAGGAAAAGGACAATTAATAAACTTGTTAGGGAGTTACATTAAATAGTAAGGGTCATTGGCATCATTATATGGGGGTTATTGGTTTGAAGTTTTTGTGTCTATTGGTTCGGAGTCAGGATGAATTTTGCTTTAAGTTATTGTGCCTCATTTAACATGAGGCTGGCTCGGTTCATATGCGCATTGCTGTGGGTCCTATTTTCTGGAGTTTACAAATTTGTACTTGCCGCTGCTGGATCGGAGAGGTCGAGTTTTTGTACACTTGTTCTTGTTGTTAGTCAGTCAAGGAGCACAGACGCACATGATACTTACTTGTTAATTATTATAGGCTGTATTGAAATTAATTAATTATCGTCGAGTTTTATTTAATATTCCTCTACATTTGGAAAAGGAGGAGACTTGCGAGTTGATTGGGGGTCAAAACAAACTAAAGGATAGGCAGGTGAAAATTAGGCCAATGAGTAACGAGCAACAAGCTCAAAATATCATCTCTCTCCTCCAACTCAAGACTTCAAGCAGTTGATTTTTGACCAAGCGTTATCTTAAGTGGCTCTGTCATTCCAATAAGTTCACAGCTGTTGACAAAAGCTTCATTAATGTACACGACTTGCCCTAAAATTCACTTTCCTTTCAAATATCAAATAGCATAACGAATAATGTTTGGATATATATAAGCCCAAGGAACAATTTTAGCAGCTATATGGTTGCGAAAATTGGATCTGTGTGGCTAAATTGTTTTGTAAAAGTTACAAGATTTGCTTTTTGATTTTTGACACTAAAATGTTTTATAATGCAGTGTTAGGAATGCTTTCCGAACTAGGTATAAAACTGTTTGACTTCAAGATCTACTTGGTTACATAATGGTCTTATAGTGGTCCGAAATACCATTAATCTGAACCCTATTAAAACACTTTGGCTCTGGATGCTATTTGGTTATTAAAAGCTTTCGTAAAGCCTCGGAAAACTGCATTGAGAGCCATTATAAAATAGTTTATTGTCGACAGCTAATCAGTAGCAAGAGCAGCAGCATTATTGGAACCTTTTTAAAACATGGGAACTATTTAGATTTAAACAGTTTCTGAGAAGACTTTAATAAAACCATAGCAATATCTACAAAATTATTTCGCGTCATTACATATTGTAATTTGCGAAATATTCAGAGAGAGAGACAATTACTTCGGATATCGCTACACAAAATGTTGCCTAATGTGCCGTTCTCTCTCAGAGCTTTACTACATCGCACAACTCTCCAAGTTATTCTGATTGTAATTCCAGAAGTGATCTCGGCATTTTTGTTGATGATGAAGGTTTAGAAATAAGAGATAACTGGGTTGTAAAGTTGGATAGCATTAAGGACAGTACCTCCTGCATTAACGACAATAGTTTAAGCGAAACTTGTGTTACGATGATATAAAAAACGAAAACGTTAAACAAGAAATGGAATTTTGCTTAAAGAGTTTCTTTCGGGATATTAATGAATCAAAAACAATTTCTTTAAATATCAATATTACCGGATTGCCAGTATACAAGACGTCTAACGAAGAAGTTTGACGTATTCTTTTAATATCCATGAAATATTCCGTTTTCATCCTAGAGTAATTGTTATTTACAGTGGAAAAAACAAGCCTGGTGACTTAAAGGCATTTCTGTCTCCATTTGTTGATGAATTGAAGGAAATTATGGAAAATGACATTGATATCAATAGAAAGCAAAATAAACGTTATATTATTTCAACTATTAGAATGTATTAGAAAATAAATGTAAATCAGTATATAAATCACACAGTTTCGATACACATGTCACATGTATTGACGGTATTGCCTGCTGTCCTATTTGTTGTCTCAAACATTAAAGTTAAACGACGTGTTTCTTCAATACGATCGTTGTAATTAAGACAAACGTCAAAGTATATTACTGTTCGGGATTTGTATGTTTTTAAAAGTTCTACAACAGTTCTGTAAGAAACGAAATAGCGTATCGTTTTATATAGGTTATGAAGGAAGCTGAACTTTTTCATAAGGGTTCTAAAAAAAGCAAAAGAGCTGCATGGTTTTATTAAGGTTTTCATATTAACTAAATAGTTTTATAAAGTTCTCAAGGGCAAAAATCTGATTTAATGATTTTATAGAAGTTTCAGAAAAAACTATTTTGCTTAATTAGAGCTCTGAAAAGAGCTAAACTGTTGCTTAACATCAGCCATTTGTTTTATAAATAATAGACCTGCAAATGACACCATTTTGCGAAAGCATATATTTAAAATTTTCTTAAAATATATTTTTGGTGCATATATGCATTTTATGCTAAAAAAAGAAATTAATTTTAAATTTAAAAAATACTTTTTGAGCAAAATATCAAATTATCAAATAATCAAAATTATACCGGACCTTAAAGCAATGTTCAAAATTTTCAGAAATTTACAGGTGCGTTGTACTATTTCAAGCTATATTTAAAACTTTTACGGAAAAATTTGTTTGGCAATAAATTTACTTGCATATATTTGACGTAAATGTTTTTTGACAATTTCAATACATTCTAATATATTTCCCATATATGATTAAACTTATAAGACGATATCGCATGCCAGCAAAATTATTTGTATTACATATTTTACATGAGGAGAAAACATTCACATATATTGTAAAAAGTGCAAAAGCAACGTATAACAGATACATTTAAACCTCTAAAATATAAGTATATGTAAAATCGGAGAACATTTTCACAGCAATAATAAATCAGGTTTATAAACGCTGCTAGAATGTTTACGCAACACGCTTTTACAAAAAACCCGTTTCATAAGATGTTTTATATGTGCTCCTAGAGCGCTCCCCGAAGGAACTTAAGTATCGTAATAAGGTTCTATCAAGTGGTTGCCCGTTGCCTTTGTGCAGTGTGCCCAAATCGGCTTTATAGAGGATTTATATATATACTAACATTATAAAACATAAAGTTTTATTAAAAGCTGTGAGAATACTCTTGCAACTCTTACCACAGTTGAATTGTTCGTTGGGAGCAAGGGTACATGAGTTAAAAATGTAAAGCTGTAAAAAGTGCAAATACCGTTCGGGTAATATGCAGTGTAATTCTTAGGTTTATTCTAATAACTCGTGCAGAAAAAATTAGCTTAGTCGTTGTTTTTAAGTAAGGCTAAGTTACATCTCTTTTCCATCAAGCAATTAGTAAGCTTATAAACAGTTTATTTGTTCTAACTTTATCTTTCTTAAATTCTTCATCATTAAATCAGTATCATCCTCTCGAGGGATATAATACATTTTCACTTAATTAAATTCAATGTAAAAATTAATTTCTTCAAATTAGGCTCTACTAAATTACGATCAATGTTCCACTGTCAACTTAAAAACAGGCAAGCACTTGCCGTAGTTTGTTGGATAACCTGAAAGTCACTCCTCATATAATTCCTCTAGACCTATATCAATTTCTAAATGGCTTTTATGTTCAAGATGAACTCATTACATTAATTTCCAATCATAAGCACATGATGAATCGTTGTTTTTAGAATCAGGTCCTACTATAAAACTTTACTCCAATTAGTTTAACGAGTCAGCATGGGACTGTTTGAAAATGTGTGTCTTAAAATTAGAATGAGCTAAACCCATTGCCAAAGTTGAAATTGCTTAGCATCATCCTAAATTCCGAAATTGTAAAATTTTTCATAGCTGTGTTTTAAGGGTGAGGAAGGATGTAAATTAATTTATATCAGAACCAATTATTGATGGATGTAATCACTGAAAATTTTTTCTTCTTCTTTGAACACCTTCAATGAACTACCTAACTAATAAACGAGAATGTGTCGGACTCAATTAGTTAATATCGACGAAAGCAAATATTTTTCTAAATAAATGTTATACATACTTCGTATAGTAACACTTTCATATCCAGAAGATCATTTGTAACTAAAATAGATGATGGCCTTGCTGTGCCTTTTAGCGCATTTTTAATAAAAATTGTTGAAGCGTGTACTGAAAAATATTCTCTTTGGCAAGTAATAAATGGACGTAAATACAAATCAAAAGCAGGTCTCTGATTTCCACTTCCATCCTGCTATACGACTCCTTCTATGCATAAACGTCATGATTTCGATGACAACAAGCATATTATACCTAGTCATTTTGTGCTTTACTGTTTTGTGTTTTTTTAATTTTCCAAGGATGGATGACTCAAAGCCTGTTGAACTTACAAAATAAAAATATTCAAAGGAAAGTATAGTATTTGACCATTTCATGCTCGTTATCATCAAAAATCAGTTGTCTATGTTTAAATTTAAAGTACCATAGCACTTTGCAAGATATATTCGACGAGGGTTACTAGACATATAATTACAATACACGAAGTAGTTAGATTTCGACTGAGTGATAAATTAGAAAGCTTCAATACCACTAATTGGAACTCGTCACAATATTTACAATAATTCCGTTATTTGTCGTCACGCAACCTACCTACTTACCTGGTTTTTCAACGGACCACCTGAGATTTTGTTACTTTTTTATAGTCAGCTAAATATCCAAATTGTATTTTTTAGATGGTGCATACTGCGTAGCCGTAGAACATGGAGTTGGCATAATCTTTATTAGAAATATTTATTATGGTAATGCATTTTTTACAGGAAGCTGATTGTATATGTATTTCAAGTATTCTACAAATCCAAGCAAATATTTACATAGAGAAGTGGCCTATGGTGATCATGAAGGTATTATACACGTTACCAATATTGGTGGGTCATCTTTACCGATTTAAAATTCACCAAAAGTAAGCTGAAATTTAAAAAAAAGTATATAGTATTTTGTTTGAAAATCTATTCTACTTTCACCTTTTTCACTAAGTTCTTTTGGGACGCCCTGTACACAGTTACATACATTTATCAGTAGTTTATTTTGATCCACGGATATGCAGTAATAATAGTCAATCTTGTTTGCTTATGCACGTAAAGGATTATTTCGTTTAAGTAGAAATATTTATCAATAGTTACTTTTGCTTGTGGCGTATACACAATGTACATTGCAGATACATATTTATCAGTTTTAATTTCACTAATTGTCATTTCTAAAGACTATGACTTTGACGCCACGTACGCTTTCAATTTGCTTTCGAAGATGTTTTACAGATGCTTTAGTCGTCGCGAGATATTTTATAAAGTCATATAATGAACGTTAATACGTTCATTTACCAGTTTTAAAACATAACTAAATTATTCTAAAATTAGCTAAAGTTAGTGGGAAAAAAATAAAGGCCTAAAGGAACTGCAGCTGAACCCGCTCAAAAGACCATAATTTTGGTAATTGTGGCGCAGAAGTAGATACCTAAGGAAATCAGTCATGCGTCCCTTTGCCTGTTTGTAACCAGTAGAAATAATTATGGTAGAGAAAAATGGATTGAACACCCATGCATAATATTAAAAGTTTGATTTTTGCATGTCCGTCTGTCCGTCCGCCTGTCCGCACGATAGCTCGAGAACGCGTGTACTTAGAGAACTGAAATTTTGCATTTTAGAAAAAGTAAATTTAAGTTCGAATAAGGGACGAATAGGGTAACTCCTTCGTGGGGTTGCCATACAAAACTATCGTTTTTCACGACATATTTGGACACTGCCTGAGAACGCGTCAACGTAGAGAGATGAAACCGTACGCAGTCTTTTTATCAAAATAGCAAAAATAATTTCAAAAATGAGATAAATCGGGCAACCCCTTCTTGGGATTTTTAGGTATACTATGAAAACGAACAGTCCTAGATATTTTTATTGTATGTACTTAAAACTTCTTCAGAATATGAAATCATATAAATTTGGTTAGAATCACCTTTCTGTCCGATGAACAGTTCTCGAAATACAGATATACGCAAAATCACTTCAAAAGTCAAAATTGAACCGCTAGGTGACCCTACGAATTTTCATACGGCAATTCATCTAGGGTATCATTAAAATAGGTCTTAGACCAATTCTAGCTTTTTTTATCGTTTTTTTTTACTTTTGCTTACGAGCTAAGTCGAGAAAGAATTAACAAGAAAAGGTAGGTGCAATTCTTTTGAAAAATTATCTGGTGGGCTAGCATCCTGCTTTCAGTTCAGTTTCAATATTATAGTTTTTTCTTGCTTGCCCATATACTATATATTCATACATTTATAATCGCATAATTATAATTGTCGATCAAACATATAATAATGAATAAAATTTATAACATCTCTTAATCCGGCAGTATTTACATATTCTTTTGCTTTTGGTTGGTACGCAGTAGGTATCGTGATTTAACCTGTTATGGGAGTGCCCACGTGGCACCCTAACTTCTCTTATACAGCATTCTATCGACCAACACCATCTCATGAGCAACGCCTTTAATTTCTTGGTTTGTCCAAAGTTATGGTCTGTAATCCTCCAGCTGTTTTTTCTTATTTTTCCCTACCCAGGAATATTTAATTGTTCCGTAGTCTTTAAATATTAACTTCAAATACCCTTTTATAAATTTCTGGGGCTCACAAGAAGGATTTTTTCTAAATTACGAAAATTAGTAATTAACATTTTAACGCATAATTTATAATATTTTGATACATACCAGTTCGGAAAATTTTTCCTTATTTTGTGAAATTTACTCCTCAAATTAAAAGCTAGTGCATCGACTGCGAGCAAGTCTTTTGAAAAATTGTTTTTCGCTTGTGCTAAATCTTGCTAAGCATTCTTAATAGCAAGCACAATTCTTTCTGTCATATCACCTAGTACTGGGCATTCCCTCTTTGATGTCGTCTTTTAATTTATCCAATTTTTCGTCCATTATTTGTAACACATATACAGGGTGTCCCGTATGT
Organism: Dioctria linearis; assembly: GCA_963930735.1. NCBI lineage: Eukaryota > Metazoa > Arthropoda > Insecta > Diptera > Asilidae > Dioctria > Dioctria linearis. Next base: position 72,918,245 of record OZ005740.1, on the reverse strand, counting down.
GGTCTGGCATGCTTAGATGAACAAAAAATTGTAGGGTGGGGAAGGGATGTGTTAAAACATACCCAAATATCTTAAAGTCCCGTTACGATCTCCCTCCCCATCCTACAATTTTTTGTTTGTCTAAGCATGACCTATCCGTAGCCTTCGGGTGCCAGACCACATACGGGACACCCTGTATATGTGCAACAATTACAATTTCCAGTCCTGAAATTTGTTATAATAACACTGATATTGCCACTCATATCTGATACTGTGTTAAGGGAGTAAGTAGAACAGGCATCGGTTCCCCATGAAGACCTTCATACTCGATTTTTTTATTATTATTATTTTATTATATGTGTGAATAAAGAAATGAACTAAAAAGAAAAAAATTCTAACGAAAAAATTTTCCCATCATATCTCTTCACTTTGCACAATCAACCAAAATTTCGAAGAAAAATCAAAAATGTTCCATGTGAAACTGTTCATGATTTATTATTATAATTTGCATCGAAATTCTGGCAGAGCCCTGCTGAACTTTATTATTGGATGGCTAAGAAGCCGCTGTTTTGTAAGATATCCTGTGGTATTACTAAGTGGCCGAATATGCCAGAATTCCTCCTATGGCAGAGTATGCCGCTGTTGTTATTTTATTTAAAGGCAGAATATGCCAAAGTTATTGTGTGGCAGAGTATGCCACTATTTTTATTTAAAGGCAAAGTGTGCCGCTTTGTAATGTATGGCAGAGTATGCCACTGTTTGTAGACAGAATATGCCAATGATAAGGATGGTAGAGAATGCCGATGTTTGGTGAGAAATTAAAATCACTTGATGAGGTTGAACTAATTCTGATTTTTATTAATTAGTCTCATCTTATTTATACAAACTAATTACAAAAGAATTGGTTTTTATTAATAATTATAGAGGGGGGATTATTGCAAAATTGCAATACAGAAAATTAAAAGCCAGAACTGTAGTGTCAGTCAGCATTGCTGTTCACACTATGTCTGAATGACTAATAATGTACATATTATTATGGTACAGCAATGACCTCAGCTTTGTATATTTTTTCAATCAAGAACTAAGTGTTGATTACATAGCGCCCGTTCCATTACAATCCGTTTCGGCCCGTTTCGAATCAACTATGAAGTGATCACAACGCCCCGGGCCGTCACCTTATTTGACTCTTATCTTCACTTTGTTTTTAAATAAGTTTGTGAAATTTTATCAGCTAAATGGAGGATTTATTGGACTTATTTTAATTTCTACATTGAATATAAAAAGTTTTGGATTGGCAGAAGGAGAAGCCGATGGTTAAATCCACCGAACATGGACAGGGATATTTCCGGGTATTACGTAACAGCATATTAACGGATGAAGGAAACAGAAGTCACAATTAACAAAAGTCTCAATTCGGCCCACAAAGACTTCAAATGTAGACTGGCGATAACGTTATCGTAATTCGTATTACATGTTTTTATACCAAGGTATAATATACTGTGCCCAAGGTTTGAGCCCTAATTTTTATCATGGAGTTTTAAAATGATAGATGATAGATACATATGATATTATCTATATCTAACAGCTTTTCTTTTGCGGCAAAGCCATTCCATTCCCATAAAAAAAAATTAAATTAAAATACAGGTTGCATTCAAAGCCAAGTCGTTTCCAAAAAAAGTTGGTACAAAAGACGTCAAAAAATGTTCAGTTTCAAAACAAGTCATTTCCTTTACAATTTTTTTTTTCTTCCAAATTGCGGTAATTTTCCATACAGCTCGCAGTACAGTTTTGTTAAGCTTGACCCGTCTACACGAAAAGTTGCTTTGGTGTGTGCGCTCTGCCTTTTATAGTTTAGTTTTAGAGAAAATATTTTAGTGTAATGCGGCACTTTGTGCGATACGGAAGAAACTATTCTTTTTCAATGTAATGAATTTAGTGAGAATATTTAACTTGTAACAGTGATTAGTTATGGAGTGGTTAGAATGTCCAGTTGAAATTGAAACCTGTATATCAAGACGAAGACTTCGCAATGAATAAATATTAAATGAGCTAAAGCTAAATTAATAAGGTTAGTTTTATAAATTATATTTTGCAATGTCATTTCAATGGCAAGTTATTTTATATCGTTCAAATATTCTCAAAAATCATTGCAAAAATGCCAAAATGCAAACATCCGCAAGGTAAATTAAAATGTAGCACAATAAGAGGAGCTGATGTCTTAAAGTTTTCGGAAAGCTTTTATGAATCGCGTAATAAAGTCGCTCAAGATTCCTTTTTGTTAACTTATTGTACGATCAAGCAACCTAGTCGTACCGATCGACGTAAAGAAGGAACACCTAGAAGCAAGAGCATTTTTTACCATATAAGAGATCGTCAATGGTAAATTAAAAAGAGTGTGCAAACTTCATTTCGGGGTATTTTAAATATTGGGAAAGAACGTATTCAAAAAGTGTGTAAACGGCATTTGGCCACAGGTACAACCCCGACTGAGAATCGTGGTGGAGACAGAAAAACTGCCAAATATATGGCAGAGAAAAATTAGGTCATAAATTTTATTAAAAAATTTAGGACCATTGAAGTGCATTATTGTCGAACCGGAATTGCTACAAGGCAATACTTACCTGCATCTTTATCAAATAATAAGATGTATCGAATGTACAAAAAAGAAATAACGGAGCCAGAGCTTCAAGTAACAATTTCATATTTCAGTGAGATATTTAATACGAAATTTAATATCGGCTTCAAGTCTCCATCAACTAATATGTGCTCATTGTGTCTAATGTACAGAGAAAGAATAAAAATTGAAAAAGATCCAAAAATTACAAACATGTTAATGATAGAAAAAACAGTACATAAAAAACGAAGTAAAGCGTTTTTTGAATTATTAAAAGAGGAGAAATCAGATTTAAATTTTTTTTCATTTGACTACCAAAAGAACATGCTATTACCCAAGGTGCCCGATCAAGCGGCTTATTACAGCCGACTATACTATACTATACTACACTAATACAATTTCGTTATAGTTGAAGGATCATCAAGGTCTACGTTAAGAAAAGATAATGTATGTTTGTATCTTTGGGGTGAAACAGATAGACCGAAAGGATCTAATGAAATATCATCATCTGTTTATCACCGACTTTGTTGTACTAATCTCCAGGGTATAAAACATATTCGCCTTGTTGCAGATGGATGCGGCGGACAAAATAAAAACTCCGCAATGATGGCAATGTGCATGTATTGGTTTTTGAATAAAACTCCGCGTCATGTAATTACTAGTGTTTCCAGTTGCAGGACACTCTTATATTCCTCTTGATAGGGTGTTTACCAGGATTGAAAAAGATGTGAGGGCCATAGAAACTTATATTTTACCTGAGGAATATTTCGATATTTACAAATCGTATGGCACTGTTGTAATGTTTGTAAGTACTGAATGTAAATCTTTGTCCTCCGAATATTTAAGCCACAAAGTGCTTTTAATGTATTAATGTATTAATTTTAATTGCACTCTCCGCATTTCTATATTAAATGAACAGATAAAAAAGCCAACTGCCTCATCCGAGATGATCTCGGATGACGGAGTTGGTTGTCCAATTTATTAATTTGGAATTGCAGCAAGTGCAATAACATTTGTCTTAATATCAAAAACCGATTTTATATGACAAAAAAAATGGTAATTCTTAAATAGTTTATAAGACAGAAATGAATTTTCTGTGTTAATTTTGTTGTTAAAGATGAATTATTAAAGTTTTTGTTATTCATTGAAAAAATGCTGTTTACTTACTACTATTTCAATATTATCAGAAGAAAATTTCAAAGCACGACTTTTACATTAACTTGTTTTCATATCAAGACATTTCCAGTAAAGTAATTTTCAAATCAATCCTTTTGAATCAGTAAGATGCAAATCACGCCTTTCCATATTTTTTTTTAAATAATTACGGAATACTTAACAAAATTATTATTATTTAAAATTCAAAATATTTTTGTTACATTCCCAACAGATATGTAAGAAAATTCATTAGGAAGAATCTTTAATTTATACCTGAGAGGTTTTTTTTACTTTATCTCAAAATGACTTAGCATGATAAAGACCAGACACAATTATAAGTTAAATTATTTAATTTAAATTCGATGAAGTAGCACCATAGTCTGCAATTGTAAACAAACAAGCTCCAAAATTTGGAGGTTATGTCTTCCGTCGAAATTGAAATTTGCTCAACTTCTCCGTCCCATTTCGATCCGTTTCTTACAATGTGAGCAATTACACAGCATTCGCTAAGCTCAAATTTGACAGCTGTAATCAGCACTTTATGCTTGAATAGCGGAATTTGCTTGCGTTGCAAATTCTTCTTCAGGTCGACCAAACTGTGTTTATTTTTAATTATTTTTCGCTTCGATTATTGTTTATATTTCTTAACCGTGGTAATGGCTTTACATCCAAGATACGTCACCACAACAAAACATGTGCGTTCATTAATATTGTTCAATTATTCCGTTTTTCCGTTGCTTCCTAGAAAAATTCACTTTTTTTTATTGCTAGTTATTGTTATCTACATACATAACTTCTATAAACCCCTATCTGAAGCGTTCACAGATGTGCTACATCCATAATTCCTATCAATAAAGAAATTCTAGCATTGCATGTATACATACATATTTATATCATTTTCATTGCAAATTGAATTATAATTCCTAACAATGAAGAATAAAGACATTCTAGCATTGCATGTACCCCTATCATCGTTAAGGTTCCCACATGCGAGTACTTGAGAATAGTTTCGTTTCAACTAAAATGTTCGAGAGTGGAGGAAAAAGTCGGAAGTAGCCGCTTTTAATTTTTTTTTTTAACTTATTTAAGTTAGATATCCAAAACCCAGTTTTCGGTTTGATTTGGATAACCTGTCGATAATATTATCCACATCAATGTCGACCTCAGAGTGGACAGACATTAAGGACTCATATTCAGATACTCTTTCTCGTGCAAAGATTGTAGAAATAGATGCGACGCAACCGATTCTGTCACGGGTGAAGTAAATGCCTGAGTGTGGAGCGTGCGCCTTGATTCACATTCAAAGGAATAGGAGTAGACGTGCATGATATGTTACCGACTATTTCTTTTTATCAGATCTTAACTGATCTTGTTTTCATATGAAAAAAGTTATCAATAGACTTCTGCTTCCACTTTCGCTACTATTTCTACCTCCATCGCTAACTAGTGTAGATAGTTTATTCTTCTCCTATAAACTAAAAGTAACCGTGAAGTTAAGTTAAACAAGACTACTTGAATTAATATGAAAGTACAAGCAAAGCAACGGCAACTACCGCAGACAGGGGAAAGCGAACCAATTTTAGTAGCATCAATCCAACTGATCGTTTTCAGCAACCAATACTGTATAAAAATTCGAAAGAACAATGTTCAAATAAACTTCTAGGAACAAAATGTATGCTTGCCAACGCCTGTAAATATCTTACGCGACCCAGATCAGCCAAGGCACCTGAATCAGTGTAACTCTTTGGAAACATAGACCGCCGCTAATAGTGCAGCAAAAATCTAAAGAAATATGTTTAGATCTTTCTAAGAAAACTGAATGCTTGTGCCCCTATCCGAAAGAGTGAGCCACCAGAGTCAATGCACCAATCCATGTGGACCGTTGTCGGTGAATATTTATTCATTCAAATTCTTAAGAACAATTTGCAAGTTTATTTGAATTTCTAACCCGGGGATTACACGTAATAGTACAGCTTGCATGCCAGCTGCACTGTCATACTTCTTGCACGTGTAACTTCTACTGCCATGCTGCCAGCTCAGCTTTCAGCGAACGAGCATGATGAAAAACCATGGCAGCTGTGTTGATAGTAATTTGACACTATACAGTTTTGAAGATGGCGGAAAAGAAATGCTTAAGAGTATTTGATAAATTCATTCTGGGAAAATGAGATTTTCTGAGATCATTTGCATTACATCATTTACCAACACCTTACTCTTAATTTTTTCTTGTGTTTTTAATATTTTGCTACTTCCGTTATTGCTATGATTTTCCAATATACGCAAGACTTTACGTCTCAATGCAATTGTTTAAATGAACTTGCATGCAATATGGTAAGACATCAACCGTACTGTCTTCTGCTGTCAAGTTAAAATTCGCGTTGGAAGGGAGGCTTGCATGCAAGCTGTACTATCTCGTGTAATCCCCGGGTAAGACAAATTTAATGCTTCTCGGCGAACGTAAAAATTTAAAAAAAACTCACGTTTGAATCAGTTTCGTTATGAAAAATTAACGGGCGGCTAGACGTTGATTGAATGGAACTAGAGTTCTACTGGAAGAATTGTAAAACAAAATTTGTTAAGTCAAGGCTTAAATACAACTGCGACGGGCAACGGCAATCGACGAATAGATACCACTGTCAAATTTCTAAAATCACAGCGTCTTATGCGAATGCCCAAATTACGAAGGATGACGGTCAGCGGACGATGAAGTTGCCGTCGCTATTGATCAATTTCTAATTTTGCCGTCGTCGCTGCAGTACTAACAACAAAATCAAACGAGTGAAATTGTGGTGGCATTTATTTTTGTCAATGTTGGCGACGTCCTAGCCTCCATTTTAAAACAATAGATTTTGATTAAAAATTGATTGAGGAAGTGGGAAATCATAAAATAATTCATGATATACAAGACAACCAGTATAGACGACAAAAAAGACATCGTTTGGATTGATATTTCGAGGCGCTTAAATACAAATGGTAAAGTTCTGATATTTTTGACATTTAGTTTGATTTTAATTTATATAACTTTTGTATGTTAAATTTTTCCTTTCCACACTTTGGTCCATTGCAATTCAAATTATTATTATTAGCATTTATTCATTGAATGTACACATGTTATTATAACTTATATCTAAGCACATTAATAAAAAGGTCAAAGTAAGAATGGAGGCATTAATCGAAAGAGAGAAAAGAGATATGACATATAGTAAAAATCTACATCCTAAATAAACTACTGTATCTTAAAGAACAAAAACTAAAACTAACGACTAATAACTAAGGAACTAACAACACCAAATAAATAAGTTCAAAAATAACAAAAACGCTGGTTTACATGATAAAAGAATTACTTAAAACTAAATAATATAATAAAAATAACAAAAGAAAATAAACATACATACTCAATAAATGAAAGAAGTCAAAAATAAAAAAAAAACAAAAACTTTAAAACTTCGAACAAGCTGAGAAAGAAGAATAAACTAAGAAAATAAAATTCAAAGTTTAAACAAAAATTGCAGTATAAATAAGAAATAAAAACACAAAAATGTCCAATTCATTGCCGAGTCGAAGATATCGTGGCAAACATAACTGAAACCGAATGACACTTGATTCCCTATTTAATATAAGTTAATTTAGTTTAATAATCACCAGAGAAACGATATTTTAAATGTGATTTAAACTTATCGAGGGAACCGGCACCTTGAATGGCTGCAGGCAGCTCATTCCATGAGCGAGCAGCCTGAACGAAGTAAGAGCGCTCTACATCCTATGAAAACGTGGAATGAGCAGATTATGATTTCGAGATGTATTTAAAAACGCAATTGATCATACAGATAACGTGGGGTCCCAGTGCATCAGAATATACAAAAAGACCAACATCCTAATCACACGATGATCATTTAGGGTGCATCCCAGCAGGTGAGATCACAAGTGTTTGACGTGATCAAAGCGTCGAAGCCCGAAAATGAAACGGATGCAGTCGTTAAAAGCGACGTTTAGCCTGTGAGAGGATGAGCTATCGAGCTTGGGAAAAATTAAGGTACCAACATTAAAATGAGGAAGGAGACTAGTCTCGTATGCATATCTCTCGATAAGATATCAGCTGATAACCAGAGCTGACGAAGGTCTCCATGTATTTTCCTTAGCATGATATTGATATGGTCACAACAGCTCATAGTATAGTTGTTTACTTCTCCCAGATTCTTGACGCACTGCACTAGAGAGAGAGAGAGCAGAACCATTTATCATAACTCCAGGAAAGTCTCTGATGTTGGAAATGTGTTGTTATGAAGGACCATATATTGAGACTTGTCCGGATTTAGCAAGAGGTGATTTCTCATTTACCATTGGTATATCCTATTGAGGTCATCGTTAGTGCGTGCTAGGCAATCCTCCATCAGTCCAATTGGTCTACTGAGATAAAGCTGCACATCGTCAGCATATAAGTAAATTTTCACGTCTTCAACAATATCAGGAAGATCATTGAGAAAAATACTGAATAATGAAGGTCCCAATATAGAACCTTGGGGAACCCCACATTGGTAGAAGGCTAGAAAGAACATCATTCACTTTAACTTGCATACATCTGTCCCGTAAAAAACTACATAATAATTCAGTAGATAACTTAGACAGCAGAATCAGATGATTTACGCTGTCAAAAGCCTTAGAAGAATCGAGTAAAACTAGGACACCTATATTGTTATTATCAAGAGTTAATCGCAGATCATTAGTAACCTTTAGTAGAGTAGTTTCACAGCTATGCTGGAAGCGAAAACCATACTGCCATTCCGTGAGTAGTTTGTTTGCATCCAAATGTTCGACCATTTGAGCATGCATTAACCTATCCAGAGTTTTGGAAATGAAACAAAGGATACTAATGGGCGGAAATCGCTCAACTCTTTGGGAGACGATACCTTGGGAAGTGTGGAAATAGCTGCCGCATTCCAGACACGGGGAAAAATAGAATGGGTCAGACATGAATTTAAAATATAGACCAGATGACTAAGAATCATGGGTAAAATTAATTTTATGAAACGAGGATGTATTTGATCTGGGCCTACCGCATCAGATCTTATAGAGAATATAGTCATAACTACTTTATCAACATCCACACACCTAAAGGGGAAGCTGGATCCAGAAAAATCAACAAAAAATCCACCCTTAACTTTTCTCGCTCTCGTGCCGCGTCCATCCTATCAACTATCTTTCCTTTCCTCCGTTCACTCCATTTAACCGTCCAATCCATCTAGGTTTAACCCCCACTCCCACCCACATACTATTGATCCATCCATATTCGTCTAATCCATCCTACCATCCCATCCAATCCGTCCTATAACCGACCCTTCCATCCATTCATTGATTTTGTCAATAAAAATTATTCTAAAATACGTTACTCTTATTTTGAACTAATGAAATATCACAGCAATTAATAAAAATAAAAGGTGCACAGAATCACAATGGCTTATTTTTTCCCACGCTTACGGAATCGCTATCGCATTCACCTAAAAACCGTAAAAACCACATCAAATGTGCAAAACTGCAAACATAATAAACTAAAAACATAAAATTCTGATGAAAAAATTCTCGCATTATATCACTTCTCCTTTTGCCAGGCGGTAGGAAAGCAGACAAAGCAATCCAGTTTCCAAGAATAATGTCACAGAAAACAGTGCCTGTTGCTACCTGAAATGAATGCAGAACATTACCACACCCTTACGTCTCTACTCCTCTCCAACTTCGTAAAGACACAAAACAAATCATCACGACAGAATAAAAAAATTCGTTTCAAGGTTTCGGGTTTTCAACTTTGATGACCTACAGCTTTAATATTTTTCAACTGGAGGTGATGTGGCACAGGATGCGAATAGAAATGGTTGCACATTTTGTGTACTTCTTGTCCCTTCTAGTAATTTTATTATTCTAAGTTTATACCCAGTTCGTTTAGGTCCATGACCCTTTTCGGTTTATAATGCTCTTTAATTTTGATGAATACGAAACCATTCTTCGTGAACACAGAATGTAGTGAGCCACGTCTGCGCAACAGGAGCACTTCTCGCAATAAAGTCTGGATTTTAGGCTTTAAACTCTCATGTGCAAAAATCGAACCGTCTGTCGAATACCCCTCAAGTTGGCTAAGCTTCACTCCTCTGTGCTTTTTAAAAGCAGATATAAAAGCGCGTTGTTCACTAAAACACAAGAACTTCACCAGCATTTGAGCTTTCGATATACCCTTTAACGTGAAATTTGCAGGCTTTGAGGTCGGACGAAAAGCATGAACGTACGGACACAAATTATGATCAGTTATGATCAGCGATGCATTGCACTATTTTTGCGGGATTTTCACCAGCGTTAGTAAGAATTCCATTTAAAGTGACATGAGATAGGCGCTGAGTTCGAAGTAGATCTTCATTATTATGTAATAGTGAGGTGTATCGTAGCTCCATTTCATAGAATTTAGTTTCCATCATACTCAGCCTGGATGATAGCGGATTGACGACATCGCTGATCATAGTCGATATCTTTTATTCTAAAAGCTGGAAACGCTCATTCAGCCTTGTTTCAAGATCATTGAGCATGCATTTAAGAGCGTCAGTCTGAGTGCATGCACAGGCAGCAGCGTTCAGGTTAGATGTAGCACAATGTTTTAAAACTGAAGCGGAACTCACCGAATCCGAGCGTTGTTTCTCTTTACTTGATGACTTCGAAGAGATAACCAGCTTTTCATGTTTTCCCGCCAGAAAAGATCATAGTTGCACGTCGTGCTAAGTAACAAAAACAAATTGATTACTAATTACACTAACGGCAATTTATTTTACAGAAGTGTTTTTTTCACATTGAATCTTGTAATTTTCTATTCGTTTTTGATATTGTGTAACAATTAGCTATTGTCGGTGCGTAAATATCTCTTATATGTTATATTTAAACGGCGAGAAGATAAGAATAGAAAAAAAGATCATTACTATAATGAATACATTCAATGTGCCAAGACAAAACTAATTTAGAAATTAAAAATAGATGAAAGCCAAATGCACTTGTACTTTATATTACTTGCTGTTGCTCATAATCTTGAGTAATTAAACCTTAAATTTCTATAGATGTAATATAACTAAAATTTTGAATCGATAACATGTCTTGAATTTTATTAAATCTTTATAATTCCTTCTTTATAGTGCCTTCACAAATAATGTAAAAACTGCCTTATACCCAAGTAAAATTTACTCTAAGTGCACTTTTTCACAATTTCTTTTATATTATGGATATTTAGATCAAAAGTAAAAAGTAAAAAGCCCCTGTCAACCTTGAAGTTTATAAATACTTAAGTATTTACCGGAGCAATAGCATCATTACCATTGGCCTTGTAGCTATTACCCTGCACAGTTTCCAAAATAATGAGCAAATAGAACCACCGTGAGTCAAGGCTCCCAGATACAAATATCCTAGACATGGCATTCAAATTTTCATGTACATATATATGATCTGATAGTAAGTGGTAGCTTCTTGCTATTTGAATGAACATACCTAAGGGCAAACCACAGGTAACAACTCATCTCATTTTACATACATATTAAACTGAATGAAACACGTTCTTGTGTATCTTTAACTTCTACCGTCCTGTTGCACTGAGACTTCAGCGAAAAGGAATATAATACAAGCGTTCTAATTAAATTTATGCTGACATAACATCTGCTGTGCGGTATCCCATTAATGTGTCTTTGCAGTGAAGGAAATTCGTTGAGGAATCAAGTACTCCCAAGTAATTAGGTGACAATTAAACTTATTCGGAGAATATATGTAATTATATTTGGGGAAACGGAAAACCTTCGAAATTAATTATTTATACAAATAACAAATGAGTCATAGTATTGTGTGGCAGAAATTCAAGGCCTGCAAGAATTCTTATGTAACAATGTGGACTTGAAAAATTTCCGACTATTTTTATCATGATCTGAGAAATTCGGGCAATGAAAAGCAGCGCTGCCATGGAATTATGTTTACGAGTAGAGTGACAGGTACATGCTAAGTTAATTACTATTTTCATTTATTTAATTGTATATCATCCATATGTACAGTATAAATGTTGTAAATAAATTTAGCATAGGATTTCCCACGGAGGATTAGAAATTATGTAATTTTACGATGAAGCAACACTTTCAAAAAATATTATCTCAAGAGCGAAGCAACTGGTTTTTCTGATTCAAATGCCAAATCAATGATATGATTTTTTTTTAGAGTCTCCACATACCCAAGGCTTGAGGGGAATGTAGTGTCTTTTTTTCTACTATCGACCTATATGGGGTACGGCATGGTAGGGGGAAACAAAAAAAAATATAGGTAAGCTTTCTTAATATTTCATACAAACTATGAAAGTTTCATCCAAATCAGAAGTTGTCGCGTTCAACACAAGTCATTTTTGATCGTGTTCGTGTGGAATGGTGGTATATTAAAAAAATCATAGCTCAGATTGTAATTATCACAGAGACAGGGCGCTACTCACAGACAAAGACTAAAATCGACTTTAGTAAAAGTAAACATTATATATAAAATAACTATCAGAACCAGCTTAACATAAGCTCGCTGCATGGACATGTTTAATAAATAAACGGTCAACAATACATGCGTTTCGTCACTTAGTTGGTGTTAGTATTAGTATGTTAAACGAAACATAAACCAAGCACAGGATGAAATTACATGCAATGCACAAAGTATTAAACAAAAAAGATTAGATATTATATTGTCGTTTTTTTAAAAACATGCTTCGAATGGTCAACAGCAAAATATTCAGCCTTAATATTAACACTAATGCACATGCGATTAACAGGAGCATAGGTGTTAAAGTTGGACCTTGCGAAGTTAACATGCAACAGAGGTAACCTTCTCAAATTTTGCCTACTATCACGGACAGACATTTTGTTAAGTAATAACGAAGATTCAATATTTCCGTTTAAAAGTTGATGCACACAAGTTACATCGGCAACCATGCGACGTTTCTCAAGCGAGTGCATATTTAAAAGCTTCAATCGATCTTCATATGGCGGAAGAATTAATGAATTATTCCAGGGTAGGTGCCCGAGAGCAAATCGTAAAAAGTTTCTCTGAACAGACTCGATACGGTCGTTGTGTGTATCGTAAAATGGAAACCAGTCCTGGCTCGCGTATTCAAGAAGTGGTCTCACAAAGTAAGTGTACAAACGCAATTTTATGGCAGGATTCGACTCTCGGGACCAAAGTTTTATAAAACCCAGCATAGAACTACTCTTTGATACTGTATGGTTTATATGGCAGAGAAAATTCAATCTGTGGTCACATTTGGCAGTTAAGTCACAGACAGCGTCCACACAGCGAATCGAGGAATCCGAGATTTCATAATCATAAGTGATTTGTGTCTGATACCTATGGAGTACCAAATTATTGCTCTTGCACCAATTGTAAAATTTTGGAAGGTCACCCTATACCTGTTCACAATCGTTAACAAATTTAATCACAGCGAAAGGCTTAACATCGTCAGCATAAATCAAGACTTTACAGTAACTTACACGAGAGACAATGTCGTCAATAGAGCTAATGAATACCAACGGGCCCAAGTGACTTCCTTCAGGTACGGCAGACGAAGCCTTCAAGACTCTAGAGAATGGCGGAATAAGATTTGATATGTTCTGTTATCTAAATCTATCTATTTTAGAAATGTTGCTGGAAAGTCAAACTTTTCCTTTTTAAAAAGTATCACGGACTGCGATAACTTATCGAAGGCTTTACTCAAGTCTGTATAAATACAACTGTCTGATAGCCTTTTGCCTTTTGATACGTGAATTTAGCTACCATTTATAGTGATGCAAAGTAACCCATTCGGGCTATTCGAATTTAGTCGTATGGACTTACCATACGTTAGAAGTTCACATTTTTATTTTCTCTATTTAGATGACATTCTTGTCGCCCCAAAATCGATTAGTGAGCATTTCGGCTATTTGGAGGAAACTTTCGCCCATCTGGAAGCTTTTGGGTTTATTTTCAACGTGGATAAATGTAGCTAAGCTTTTGTGCTCCGAGGTAATTTTTTAGACTCGCCAGACGTCATTAACTGACCAGCCAAAAGAGCGAAAGCTGTTGCGAATTGTAATCTATCGGTTATAGCGAAGGATTTCACGACATAGTCGTCTTTTACAAAATGCGGCGGAGCATCAAGCACTCTTAAACAATTATTTAAGAGGCAAAAAAAAATGGTAAGAAGAAAATAAGCTGGCCTGAGAAATCAGTCAAGGCTTTCAAATTTGTAAAAAACAATTAGCTGAGGTATCACTTTTACTATTCCCTAATTCTTCTTGGGAGTATCTACTGTGAAATTTCGGTGAATAGTAATCGACCATTCATTCCAAAGTCTTTTAGGAAACAATTTTTTAAAGTTGTACACAGTTTATCGCACCCAAATAGCCGTGCCACTAAGAAATTGGTAACTTCCAATTATTGTTGGTCATCAATCAAGAAGGGTGTTAATTTCTGGACTAGCGGATGTCAGCAACACAAAATCACTCGTCACTCAAGAAAACCTTTGGACTCTTTTTCACCTAAGTTTAGTGGGTTCAAGGACATTCACCTTGATTTTGTCGATCACCTCCCACCTTCCAATGGTTTCAGATATTGTCTCATTGTCATTAATAGATTCGTTGGCCTGAGGCTCAATTTGAGTCAGGACTTTTTGCTGAGCTCTCTAAATTGTTAGTGACTGTGGCGCACGATGTGTGGTAAGTGTTGAACCAGCCAGCAGAGTCTCGAAAGCTAAAAGGAAGAGAAGAAAAGAAAAGAACCACAACATAAAGTGAAAATGAACTTTTCACTTATCTAATAGTAAATCCTGAAATGCATGAAGAACAAGTTTCATTTCTAGGTCCCAATGGTTCCAGTAAGCCCTTTACTAAAGCACAACTATTCCCCGCACATATTTTCTTTCCCATTTATTGAATAACTAAAATCAAAGAACGGAAATTAGGTCACATTTTTTAATATTAAATTTAGCAAATAAAACCTTCAAATCGACAACATAAATAGAAATAATTTAATAACCAAGATAATTCACTAATATAACCTTACATCTTACACATATTCAAATGTTAAGAAAAAATAAAACACTTAACATATATTAATCGTTAAACAGATAAAAATAAATAATATGCTTGCCACGAATTACCAAAAACACAGATATTTCATTAAATTCTACTGAAAATCACGAGAACGATCTTCAAAACTTTAAATGCTTTGACAGCGCGAACTTTAATTATTTTTCGGGGGAAGTACATTGCATTAAGAAATTTTTGTACGCGGAATTTAACGCGAAATTTAAGGAATAACACGAAATTTAAGAAAAACTAATATTTTAATTTGTACAATAGGAAAAAAAGAGACGAGCAGACAATAAAAAAGAGACAATTTAAACAATTTCACGAAAATACACGAAGTACTAGAATCATGCGCAATAAATTAGTACCGTCACAAATGTTTTCTGTGTTTTCGACATTAGTTTCTTATCAACTTTCGATAAAATTTGCTGTAAAAACGCAATAGTAGCAATTGAATTTATTAAATTACTTTATAAAAACAATAGTCGAAACAAAGGAAACAACTCATTCAATTTATTTACTACATTTTTTGAGTTTTATTAATTTTTATTTTTTCTACTGTCCAAACAGACGAGCAAGAACGGCATCACCAAGAAAATTGGCCGAACTGGGTCTATAAAAGTCCGAAACAAGTTATAGCCGCTCTTTTAGTTTTTGGTCAAGCGCAGCAGAAGCATCTAGGAAAATTTAAAAATAATAAAGACTCCAACACTTTTGGGTAAGTTATTACAGAGGAAATTTACCAGAGTTGGAATCGGTCAACGGTTTACACGAATATGATTTGTTCGCGAGAGATTAGATTTAAGAAGTGAAGTGAATTGTGAATTTAATTATTTTTAGAATTAAAATTAATAATAGGAATGTATACCTACACATAAAAATTGTTGTTTTGTTATAAATATATTAATTGAATTAAATTAGAGAATTTTCTATAAACAATATACTGGAAAAAATTTTGAATTTGACTTACTAAGTGATAAAGGGAAGTTAAAATCATAGAATTTGTATAGTATTGTAAAAGGTTCTTAATCGTGATTAAACTCAATTTTTGCAAATGAAATCCACATCTTTTTCATTCATATCCCAAAGATTTTTTTCTTTTTCAGATTGGATGAAAGTTTTTGTTTTTATAACCGTATAATGTTTTTCAGTAAGATTTGTTATTTCGCTACTGCTTTCTGCACAACGGGATTTGAAGGGTTTCGAAAACGCAATAGCGGAATACCTTGCGGGATATCCGAAGATGTTTTAAGTAGGGATTAGTAAGAGAAAAACAAACATGTTTTTGAAAAGGTATAGTCTGAGATTTCAAGTCCTTAGCGACGAACACGTTTTGTGAAATGAAGATTAGAAAAGTAATTCACAGCCTTTGTGAAATAAAGTTTGGAAAAGAATTTTACAAGCAGTTGTGCTATTAAGTTGGGATGTTAATAAACCAGAAATTTAATGTTTTAAGTCTGGAGGCTAATAACTGAGACATTTTTTATATTAAGTTTGAAATATAATGTCCAAGACTTTTATTATATTAATGTTATAAATTGCTAGCCGCTTTTTTCCGGTATTAGTTTCCGCAAACCAAAATAACCGGCCAAGTACGAGTCGGACTCGCGCACGAAGAGTTCCGTACCAACGTAGAGATCCTAAGAGTATGTACTTTTTATTTATTTTATCAAAGGAGACTAGGCGTCATTTGAAATAATAATGCTGTCGTTTGAAAAAAATATGTCTACCAATAATAATAATAATAAATGAGAATAAAACGAGGAAAAAAACACCAAAAAGATCACGTTTGTTATGTGGGGGCCCGCTTTAATTTTTAATTTAATTTAATTTTTATTACGTTTTGTTATATCTCCAATAGGAAAACACAGTCTGTGAAAATTTCCACTGTCTACCTATTGCGGTTCATGAGATACAACCTGATGACGGCCGGACAGCGAAGTCTTAGTAATATGGTTCCCGTTGTTACCCTTTGGGTACAGAACCCTAATAAAGAAAAAAAGACGTCTTCATGAACCATGATGTAATACAATATATCGATAATATGAATATTATTATTATAATATGTGAATATTATTACCAATTTTTATAATAACATTAATCATTTTGACCAACACAATAACTTGATTAAAGATTATAATAGAGCAAAAAGTTTTGTGAAAGACAATGATGATATCTATATACTTAATAGTGATAAGGGCAATTCTACAGTAATCATGTATAAACAAGAATATTTCACATCTATGAACAGATTATTAGGAGATACGAATTCTTATAAAATAATTGAAAAAGAGACGACAACTAAGTTTCAGAACAGAGCTACAGTGTTGATTAATAAATTACACATACATCAATATATTTCACAAGTTCAACGGAATAGAATGAAAAAATTAAATTCTTTCCCCCCTAAATTATATGGGATGAGAAAAACTCACAAACCAGTACTAACTATGAGACCTGTTTCTTGTATTAACACACCAGCTTATAACTTGGCAATATTTCTACATGACAGTTTAAAGCCTTACATTAAGGCATTTGAGTTTAATGTAACTAATTCCATACAATTGGTACATAGTATCCGTGACTTTATTTTGATTTCACTTGACGTGATATCATTATTTACGAACATCTCTAAAGATCTATTCATACGTATAGTTAAAGAAGAGTGGTCAATTATATCTGAACATACTGATTTAGAATTAGATATACTGCTAGAAGTTTTTGTTTAACAGTAGTTACTTCAAATTTAATAATAATCTGTACCAACAATTAGATGGAACAGCTACGGGTAATCCTGCTAGCCCATGTATTGCCAACATAGTTATGAACTATTTAATAAAGCATACAATAAATAAGTTTGAATTTTCCATACCATTCTTCAAGCTATATGTCGATGATTCTATTTTAGCAGTGCCTAAGGATAAAGTAAACACAGTAGTGAACCAATTTAATGATTTTAACGTGAAGCTACAGTTTACATTTGAAGCAGAGATAAATAATAGGTTACCATTTCTAGATGTGTGTATAATTAGGAAAGAAGATGCCTCCTTAGATACGGATTGGTATATGAAACCCACAAATTCTGGCAGAATATTGAATTTTCTCTCGGATTGTCCTCTACATCAAAAAAGAAACGTTATTTGTAATATGTTGAATAAGATTCATAATATATGCTCGCAACAGTATATTGAAAATAATATTATAAAAATGAAGACAATTTTGCAGATGAATAGCTAGCTATCCCAATTTGTTTGTTAATAAAGTAATCAATACTTTGTAAAAA
Source organism: Dioctria linearis (assembly GCA_963930735.1). Lineage (NCBI taxonomy): Eukaryota > Metazoa > Arthropoda > Insecta > Diptera > Asilidae > Dioctria > Dioctria linearis. Next base: position 72,900,112 of record OZ005740.1, on the reverse strand, counting down.
ATTCAAATATCCACAACGTTGATGCTACTAACAATATTAATCTACAGATTCAAAATAAAAAATACATTAGACTACCGTTTATGACACCGATGGCTTACAAATTAAGAGACTTAGTGGCCTCTTATTCAAATCATATGCAGGTAGTTTTCTATAATACGAAGAGAGTACATAATCTATTCACCAGACTTAAAGACCGGGATCCACGAGAACTACACTCTAATATTGTCTATAAAATTAATTGCAAGTCATGTGAAGCATGTTATATTGGTCAGACGAAACAATTGTTAACAAAGAGACTATGCCAACACGGTTATAATTGCAGAAATACCAACAGTCACAAAAAAGAGATGAAAGCCCTAGCTAAACATCATTTTGAAGAGGATAGTCATAGTTTTGATTTTGAAAATATAAACATTGTTGACTATGAGAGCAATTGGTATAAACGTAATATTAGTGAAATGATACACATACAGCTCAATGATAACAGCATTAATTTTCGGACAGATACAGTTAACTTAAATCCAGTCTATATGACTCTTATTAACTCTTACAAAAACACTTTAATGAGTGATGATACCAGAAATTGGTCTATTGTTTTAGTTTTGATAATTACTCCCACTTTGTGCTACTAGTACTGGAATTTCTCTATTTTAATCTAGGATGCTATCTGACAGCCGTAAAAAATGTTTTTAGATTTTATGTAATGCTCTTTATATAATGTTTAATTTTTAGTGATTTTAATTCTAATTTCTATTGGTAATTTTCTTGAGGTAATTTATGGATATTTTTAAAGTTTACTGTTATTCCAATGAATTGTTTTTGTTTGTATTTTTAACCCTGATGAAGCGTTAAAATATAACTATTACCCGCATTGTGCCAATATAACCCCTTAAGACACTTTCACATCAAACACAAGAATCGAAAAATGTAAACTGAAAAACTCAATTTATTCCACTTTAAAAAAAGATTTTTGCTCCAATGATTAATAAAATCATGGGAAATAGGATAAATAGGGATAGGGATAGGATAGGCAATAGGATAAATAGTATATTTATCTTAGAATTTTTAAGAAAACACAACTTTTATGATTTATCGGATTAATTTTTCCGCCGAAAAAGTTTTTCGGACGATAAAATATAAAAGTTGTGTTTTTCTTCAAAATCTGAAATAAATATGACTATTTTCTCAGTAAAATTCTTAGTTTATCCTATTTCTCTGGATTTAATTAATCATTAGAACAAAAATCTTGTTTTAAAGTTGAATAAATTGAGATTTTCGGTTTACATTTTTCTGTTCTTGTTTTTGATGTGAAAGTGCCTTTAATTTTAAACTAAAAAGCCTGAAATGATCGTTGAGATCTGGCTAGGTAAATCAATCAGTTGTTCGTCCCATTGAACCCAAAATCAAACAATAACTAAATAAAAGAAAGGACACAGAAGAGTGTTCCGATTGTTTTCCATAGGCGAGAAAAAGAAGGAAGGAAGAGAAAAAATTATAAAAAAAATCACACACTCCTTGAACATTTTACGAATAAGACAAAAAATGTGAATGCGAAGATTACATGCAACGAAATGGAGTTTTCTGATTTTAAGCTCATAAAATGTTCCCGCTCGTTTATGAAAACACGAATTTCAGGAATTGTCCCAATGTTTTTCGCAGAATTCCAATGTTTGTTAGTGTAATCCTATGATATGTGAATCTCTTGCTGGATTCTGGGAATTTTATTTGACAGAAATTTTACATCTCCTTTTAGTGCGTTGTTCATTGCGAAATTTATCTTTTTCTTGCAAAATGGAGGTAGGGTTACCGAATGTACATTATTATGAATAGTTCGAAATAATTTTGAAGGTATTCAAGAAGTTTTTATCATTCGGGTAATCCTATGTTTTCCCAATTTTTGTTTTGAACTCGTTGTCTTAGTCGCACTACAATAATGCATACCCAAGTTCTTTTCCCCCATTCATGCAAAAGACAAAAGTATATGAGATTACCTCTTTCAGTCTAAAAAACACGAAAAATTTCCAATTTTGTTCGCCTCTGTCTCTACTTATTTTTATTTATACTTTGCCAAAATCGTTCTCAACATAAAAGTTACAATTATATAAGTTGTTCTCGTTCAATAGTAATTCATTCAGAAATGTGTGTAAAATTCGAGCGTTGATAAATCGATTTTGACACCGTTTCTTTCAGCCTCTCGTAAAAACATGCTTTGCAGACTTTTTTTATTATGCCTGTTATTGAATAAAAGTTATTTTATGCAATCAACCAGAAATCCGAAAAACACAGAACCTGTCGCTAATGGTACAGTAATTCGTGAGCTGGCTTCTTTTATCTGGAGCTGCATAACTAGAAATAAGGGACAAATGAATATCGAAAATCAAGCGAAGAAGGACAGGACAATATTAATTTGTGGCAGACAAGCCTAAGCCTATTGTGTTATCTTAGTGATAGGAGTTAGAAAGAACGTGTATCTAGCAAACAATTCATGTTGACTTGAGCTATTTAAGCTATTCACTTTTATTATAATTAATTTCTTACTAAATTCAATTTGCTTGCTAGGGTCGCAAACGCAGAAAATCAGAATTTTGGTTTGAATATTTTACGTAAGATATCTACGGACTTCCATCTATATTTTTAAATCCCTTATTTTAACTTCGCCGCATACTTAGATAGTAAAAATTGGCCCACTTCCTGGTATCCAATCCAGCTGAAGTTTTAAACATCGATTTATCGTCGATGACAATGCACGCACGCACACACATACAAACACACACTTTTCAGAAAATTTGTAGGGAAAAATACTAGACGACTTTTTGAAACTTTGAATATTTTTACCGTTGGATCTGGGATGTTAAAATTAGTACCGAAAATTGTTTATATAGTATATGCTGACGGCACTTGGTGAAAACATTTATTTCTTACCATTTTAAATTGATAAAAAACACTTGTTTTATTTCACAAAAGATCTTGTTTATTTAATTGCTTTCTTAGAATATCCTAACGCGTTTCGACCTCTTAGGTCATCTTCAGAGGACTAACTCAACTGCCAAATTACAAACAAAAACTACCAAACAGTCTACCACTACCACTATTAAATATATATTAGAGATTATATTATAAGAGACGAATTTAATAGAGGGCTTTTGTTTGTGAAATCCAACTGATCATTGATCAAGAAAATTCCTTTACTTTTTGCTGCTCGTATTTCTTTAATTTCATATTTATTAAGAAGTCTCCCTCCCGGCAAGTTATGCAACAGTTTTGTATTGTTTTCATCTATTGTGTGATTCTTATCGCGAATATGTTGTCCTACATTTGATTGTTTTGGTTTTAGATGTTCTTTAAATCTCGTTTTTATTTTTCGTTTAGTCTTTCCAATATAAGTAGCATTACAACACTGACAAGAGATCTGGTAAACTCCACTTTTTTTCCAAATCGTTAATTTTGGGAATAAGTTTGTTATTTACTAATAAATTTTTAAATTTGTTTTATTCGAAAACGCGGGCATAATATTGTTCTTTTTAAACTGTTTTTTTTTTAAATATATCGGATAGTCCCTTGACATAAGGAATCTTTCTCCACCCGTTATTATTATTAGTGTCTTTACAGCCAATTGGGAAGATTAGTGGCAAAACCCACTTCCTTAATTTCTTTTTTTTAATTTTATTAATCAAGTTTTTGAGTAACCATTGTTTTCGGCAATTGATTTAATTTTGTTTAATTCTCCTTTAAAATTATTTGGTAACATTGGCACAGAAATTAATCTATTTATCATTGAGTGAAACGCTGACATTTTTGTGGACCAAGAATGTACAGAATCTAATGGTATAACAGTGTCACAGTGTCTTTTCTATATATCTTAAATTCCAATGTGTTCTCTTTAATATTGATAGTCAAGTCAAGTCTTTTGTGAAATAAAACAAGTGTTTTTTATCAATGTAAAATGTTAAATATAATTAACTTTTTATATTTTACCATACCGCAGCAGTGCAAATTTCTACATTTTCTGACAACATTGTAATTTTTCTGTATGGCGGTGGACATTTTAGTTTTTATTTAAAACAATTTTCGCACAACAAATGTTAATTGACCCATGTAATTTTCATAAAATGTGTCAAAATACCTTTAAAATGTGCTGCTTAGGTTCTTTTATGTTATAGGAAATATTTTATGTTACGATGCATAAAATAAAATAAAATTTCTGGTACAGAATAGGATTTTAGGGAAATATTTTATTTTAAGGCATAACATAACATAAAATGATAAAATTTTACCGACAGAATAAGGCCCAACATCACATCAAAATTTTTGTCATTTTAGCAGTCCGGTCTTATTCCAGTGAGTTCAAATTCTAAGTGGGTTGATTCGCAATAATTCTTTCTAGTTAAACAATTAATGATTTAGATTTTCTTTCGACTCGTCAGCCTCATTCCAAAATATCCAGACGTAGATTCCAAATTCAAGTAAGTTCAATTATGTTTTCTTGAATGACTGTCGCTCATTGAATTTTAAATAATAGTCCTGGGAAAAAACATGGACGAAACTGCAACACAACGCCATCGTCGACTGCAAAAAGATAAAGAAAAACGTCAACTGAAAAAATTGCAAGAGTCACCAGCGTCTCGTGCACGTCGACGAAAAGTAGAAAGAGGACACGATGAATCTCAAATATCTCGTGTATCACGGCTTGCTCAGCAAAGGCGTGCAAATTAAGAAAGCCGACGCGATGAATCACTAACATCATGTGCATCACGGCTCGCTCAGCGACGGCAACTTGATGAAGAAAAACGAAATAATCAGTTGGATATCGACGCCACAGTAGTTGGTTTTTATGCAAAAGTTGTGTCATAAGCAATGCTACAGGCAACAAGTGTCAAATTGTAGGTTTTCTGGCTAACTTCTATCGAGTTGTCCAACAAAAGTTCATTGCTTTTGTGTCACCTTTGTAAGATACATTTGAAGTCGAGGAAGACACACCATCCCTCGAAAGCATATTGGAACAATTTTGATCCTGGTGTGACTCTTCAAGAAATTGCAATTCTCACACAACTGGAGATCCAATTACTGGCTTGAATCATCCCATTTTTGAAAATAATCAAGTATGATGGTATGTTTGGGCAGTTTGGATTCAAGGGCCACGTCGTGTGCCAATCAGTGATTACTCCACAATTATCCATGCTCAGTGGAATCAGGCCAATCCGATGTTTGGTGCAAATGCAGGCAAACAATGCTATGCTATGCCAATTGGAATTATTGTTCGCTCGATCATCCTTTCGCCAACTGAATGGGACTCCAACATAGTCAAAGGTATTTTGATTGATGCAGTCTATGAGACAGTTCTGTCATAAACTGATCCGCAATCAATTCCACCGAGTGGTTATCTTCTTGTTAATAGCTTCAATGTCATATCAAGTAATATTACAATATTCGGAGTCAGCATATCGCTTCATTACGATCAAGAACCTGACATTTTTGGAGGTCTTGAGGATCCCAAAAATCTACAAGATAATCTGGTATTCGCCGTTCTGAAGGTATGCAGTTATGAAAATTAATGACGTATTCTACTTTGCTACTATGCTTACAGGAATACCAAGCGATGGTGGGCAAACCGAATTGCTAAAGATCTCAAGAAAAACCACCAACAATATCGATAATCATCGTTATGGGCTTACAGCTGAGGAATTTACTTGGTATCATCTCTTCCCAAATGGAATTAATGGACTGAAGGAACCTCCACCAGTAACAATTTCGCATCTGGGCTATTTTCAATCACGCGTAATGGGGAAGGATACAATATTTCAACGCACCAACTACCTGTTTTATACTCCCTCGATGTACGAACATCTTCGCATAACGACCAACATGAAATACGTTCACCTCTATATCAAGAATTTGCCCGGTTCAATGACCTCATTGCAAAGATCAGATGCTTAGAACCATACGCCAGGAAGAAAGCAGCACATTACAAAAAGTGTTCATGATTTGTATGAAAAAAAAAAAAAATTCTGGAAGAGCGACAAGTTTCTGCTTGCAAATGCATCTCTTGATTGTGCCACCTTCCGTTGAAACATTCTTCTCGTAAATGTGTTTTCTTAAACACGGGCAAGCCTGAACAGCGCTACAGAGCTTTCCGTTTCCTAAATGACAATGCTGCCGGCTACTGCACATGTCACACATCTTACATAACATGTCACTGAGTTTGCGATGTTGTTTGAACCTCATTATAGAACAGTTGTCGATGATAAAGACCCTGGAGATCAAGAAGCTTACGACGGCGCATTACAGCTTGGTCAAATAATTTTGCTGACTCTTATAGATGGCGCAAAAATGAAAATAAAAAGGTGCCCTGCTGTCGTGCGAGCACCAAACTTCCGAGAAGCGAATAATTCGGAAAACTATTATTACAGTCTTCTCGCTCAATATGTGCCGTTTCGTGATGAGGCTGAATTGCTGAAAGGATATGATTCATAGAAAGATGCGTTCTTAGCGAGAGAAGCTCAACTCATAACTACAAGCAGATACATGGAAATTCGTCCAGTACGAGATCGACAATTGGACAATGCAATTAATCAGGCAAACTCACTCATCCAGTCGCAGAATCCAGTAAATGATGAATTTGAACTAGATGAGAACGACTACGATACGAATGACTTTTGCTGTTTACCATCTTCATCAAAGATCTTACTGGTGTTATTCTGCATTGTAGATAACACTTGTATGCTGATGATGTTCAGTTATACATTTCTAGGCATAAGAATCAAATTGGTGATGCAGTCGAGTGCATGAATTCTGATTTAAGAAATGTCTATAACTGGGCTGTTGAAAACAAGCCGGCTCTGAACACTTCTAAGTCCAGTGCCATAATTATACATAAAACTGTAATTGACATACCCAGCTGGCCTTTCCTCAGTATGAACAACGAGGTGATTCCCTATAATAACGTGGTAAAAGATATTGGTGTAAGATTGAATCGAACTTTAACTTGGTCGGATCATGTTAATTCTGTTGTGTCAAGGATATATCCAACTCTTCGCAAACTATTCTTATCTGCATCGTATACGCCCGTTCAGACTCGAGTCTTTTTAACTAAAGCACTTGTAGTACCACTAATTACTTACGGCTGTGAGCTGTTTTCTGCAGTTAACTCAATTTCCCAGAGAAAACTTAATGTAGCTTTCAACTCTGCGGTTCGTTATTGTTTTGGGCTTCGGCGATATTACCATGTATCTGCTTATGTGAATTCAATCTATGGTTGCACACTTCGTACATATCTGGACTTTTGCATGATACTTTTTTTACGTAACTTGATTCAATATCGCAGACTTATTTGTATCAAAAGCTCAGTTTTTTACGGTCTCAGAGGACAATGAATCTAACTATGCCAAGCTACAGTAATCGGGTTTCTGAGCGTCAATTCCTTGTCCAAGCCATCAGACTATGGAACACTCTTCCCCTTGAACTCAAGAGTAATAGCAGTGATCATAGTTTTTGTGTGGGCTTGTTGGGCTTCCTGCAAGATAGATAGATATTTGTTTCCTTTCCGCTTTTGTTTTAAATTTTATTTTGTTTCCATCCTGAATTGATCTTTATTTTATTTTTATTTTTCCATTTTACTATTATTATTTTGTTTCTTACTATTGTAGCATATGTATATCATAAGTTTAGCTGTAGAGTTATTTGTATTTTAATTATCTCCTGCGCATAGATATAAGTTTAATTAGAAACTTAATTGTGTAGATGCCATTAATAAATTAATTGAATTGAATTGAATTGAATTGAATGACGTTAGGCCAAGCGAAATCGATTTCCAATGTTCCCTATCCAAACAGGCAAAACATTCACACTGAACCTGATGAAGGAACAAATTCGTCCTTCCTACGGTGGGGAGTTGGATTCTGTTAAAGTTGGTGCTCTTACTGGTGTCGCAGCAAAGTTGACCTCAAGTCGAACTATTCACTCGATTTTCAAATTACCAGTCCAACGAGATGGAAAATTGACAAAACTTCAAAATCTAACTGGAATATATTTGAGATCTTTGCGATTGCAATTCCCAACTGCAGCAACTTAGCGATATTAGTGAAATATTTGGAGGTATGAATATTCTTCTGTTTGGTTACTTGATGCAGCTCCAATCAGTTCGAGCATACGCGGTGTTCAATCAGCCAAAGATCTCGGAGCCAGCCACTCATCTTTGGCGTACTTTGTCTTTCTGTGAACTTTTACAGAACATGCGACAGCGAGGAGACACAACCTTCATTGATCTTCTGAATGACTTGTGAATTGGAGGGCTAAAGCCAGAGCATATTGCAGTTTTACTTGGAAAAGTCGACAAAGTACTTTGCGATGAATTCGGAGTTAGAAAAGCGCTTCGCATAGATCCCGCGAATGCACTGGTCGATGAACATAATCATGAAGCTCTTCGTCACCACCCACAAAAAGGCGTGAAAATTATAAATCTTTGAGCAACTGATCGCACCTCCGATGTAATTAAAAGTATTAGCAACATCGGAATAGAGAGGCTATTCCAGAAGACATCAACAAGACCGGTGGTTTGTCCAAGAAATTGATGCTTTTTGTCGGTGCGAAGGTGATGCTTAGATACAACATCAATACAAGCAAAGACCTCGTTAATGGTCCGATGGGCGAAGTAGTCGAGATAATTTGGCCATTATATCGTCGAGCACAAATGTATGCAGAATTTAAATATTAATTTCTTTGAGATTGGTGAACATATCATCGAGCCAAGAACTGTCGAATTTCCGCCAAAGTTATCGGCAGGTACAGCAGAAAGACGAAAGCTTCCGCTTATACTACGTTGGGCAGTGACAGTTCACAATATGAAAGGTTCAATGGTCGATCGAGCAGTCATTCACTTGGGATCAAAAGAATTTGCGAATGGTCAAGCTGAGTGAGATCGGTCGATGGAAATCGATTAGAATATCCTGACGTTTCCAAAGCGCAAGACAAAAAGTATTGCAATCAACCAGCGTTGGAAGAGATGAAGCATTTGCGGAAATATAATAATATCAACTAATCTCTACAAAATCGAAATAGAACGACTGAATAAACAACCGATTTTCCTTATATTTATAATTTCATTTTGTTTTTTCCAATGTGATGATACGTAAATTAAGTGAATGTTGTGCGACACAAGAAACTATAGTCAAGAAAAAAAAACAAAAATTTAAATAAATATCAATAGCCTCACACATAAAGGATTTATAGTGGAAAACTTTGTTTTTACGGGTTGATATTTTTATAGGAAATCTCGAACCGAAAATTCCAGCCTACTTCGCACTTATTATCAAATTTTATAATGTATTCCTTATTATTCACAGCAGAGCAGATAGAAGTGTACTAAATAATTTCATCGAAAACATTTCGGCTAGCATAGTTGAGTATACCGGCTCCCTTCCATATACGAGAATATTATATAACTGAAGTAAAGCTCTTTTCAAAAGAGCTTCATATATGTAGCTCGATTATCCAATGGACGTAGAACCTTATACTTCTGACAAGCTATCATTAAGAATACAATGCTAATTGAAGAAATTGCAAAAATATGTTATAGATCAGAATAAATTGTCAAGGACAATTCGTTATTTTTCAGTTTTTCACAAGCCCTGTCCTTTTCCGTACTCTTATTTTTCCGTGTTCCCTTTTTCCTATATGTATATAAAAAAAAGTAAATATTAAAATTTTAATATGGTAATGGAATGCGCTGACCGAAAAAACGTTGTTTTTAGATAAACGCGTTTAAAGCTATTTTAATAACAAGTAAAAAATGTAGAATTGGTATAAGACCAATTCTTATGATACACTAGATGAATACTCGTATGTCATTTCGGTGCAAGTTTGATTTTTGAAGTGGTTTTTCGCATATATTTCTATAACGGTTCGTCGGACAGAAAAAATGAATACATATAACCAATTTTATAAGATTTTATATTCTGAAGAACTTTTTGGTATATTAAAATAGTATAGGATTTTTATATTTTTGAAATTATATTTACTATTTTCACAAAAAAACATATGTACAAAATTTCAGCTCTCTGCGTTAACTCGTTCTTAGGCTATGTCAAAATATATGGTGAGAAACGAAATTTTTGTATTGCAACCCTACGAATGAGTTACCCGATTTGTCCCATTTTCGAACTTGACTTTACTTTTTCTTTTAAAAGCCCATGTGCAAAATTTCAGCTCTTTTAGTGCATGAGTTTTTGAGTTATCGTACCTTTTAATTTTACGGATAGGTGTATAATCCATTTCGCTCTACCATCATTATTTCTAAGTGTTACAAATGGAATGACATGACAAAGTTAGTATACCATGTAGATTTCATCTAGGGTAGGTATAAAATGCGAGAACTGATGTTACTCTAACTATTCAAATGCTTCAAGATCCCTCCACACTTGTCAAATTTACCAGCAATGGTTCAATTCTAAGAAAGAATGAAAAAAGCTGTTTTTTTTTTTATATTATTAAGCCAAGCTCAGGGGATACCCTATGATGCAAAGCACAGCATGGCAGGAAGGAGATAGGGAAAGGATTACGGGATATGAGGAGAGTGGCGGAGGTGCCGATGTATGTCGCCCTTAAACTTCCGCAGACTGTATGCCGGGGGAAAAACAAAAGATGGTAAGCTGTTCCACATTCGCACTGTTCGGGATAAAAAAGCATCACGTAATTTCACTGTACGGCCGAAAGTAATTTGAAGGGTTAAAGGATGTGCGCGGTTTGCAGCGCGAGTATTGCGTGCAGGAATTCTACAAGGGATTAGACTAGAGATTTCATCAGAACATTGACCATGCATATAGCGATAAAGGAGCGAAAGGCATCCAACATTGCGGCGGTGCTCGAGTGAGTCGATATGACAAGTTATTGCCAAATCGCCAATGAGGTTGAAGGCTCTCTTTTGGACAATATCCAATGAAGCTAAGGCTGTGCGACCAGCCCCGGCCCATATATGGGAGTTGTATTCCATTCTAGGTCTAATGTAGGACTTGTAGAGGAGCGCTAGATTTGACGGGCTGAAATATTTCTTACACCTTGTCAAAAATCCAAGACATTTCGATGCTTCTTTGGCAACAGAGAAGATGTTTGAATGACTAAAGACACGTAGAGCGAATTATATAATAGACGGGTCGAGTGAGAACGCTCAGGTAGTGAAGGTAACAACTTAAATGTCACAGAATAACATAGTTAGACTGCTCCGATCATTCTAAAATTTTTACGCAATACTTTTAGATACATATACTTTCGAAAAATGTAAAAAAACAGGAAATCAATAGTTTTTATATTATAAACTAGAATGATCCTTAAATCAGTGGTCGCCAAGGGGTCGATATAATATATTTAGGGGTCAATCTGATCTAGGGGGTTGATTGGGGTCGGTAGATATCAATGAATGCTCTTTGAAATTTTGTATATTGAATCAAATCTAAAATTTCCGTTAGCAAATAATATAATCAATAAAATGTTCAACATGTTCAAAAATTTTGCGGTTATCAAGCAATTCTAAGGTATTATAATCCAGATAAATTATTGGTTAAGTGATGGATATTAAGGTGTAAGTGCATGCCAAATTTATGGATACCTGATGTACCTGCCATGTATTGTGTCTTCCACAGAACCCATTTAGTAGCAGCATATCTCAGTAATGATCTTCGTAAAACCTCACAGTTGTATATTAAGTTATTTAATCATATTAAAGTACGATGGTTAGCAAGAGGTACTAGTTTGCAAAGATTTGCTGAATTATTCGAATCAGTTATGGAATTTCTTACAGAAATTAATCCAGCCTTCGCTGAAGGAGTCCAAAAAATTAAAACACAATATTTTTACTTTGTCAGATTTATTTGCATACGTCAATGCCATTCAAACATGTCTCTAAGTAAAAAATATTTCTTTAATTCAAGCCAGGTCAATTATTTTGAGCTTTCAAGTAAAATTAAACTTGCATTCATTGTTGCGTAAAGATTTTTAATACTTTTCAAATTTGCGACAATGGATATAACTGACGAAGATATACATACAACCAAAACAAAAAACAAAAATTTAGCCATGATTTTAAATGGCTATAATTTGAAGATATTGAAAGTATGGACATCCCACACTAGATTATCGTGTCATTTACAGCTCAAGTTGAAAAAATTGACAGTTGTTTCCAAGATGAAGTTATTAAATTATTAGATGATCTCGAAGCAAAGACGTTTTTTAAAAATATAACTATAAGTAAATTTTGGACTAATATAACTACAGTGAACACTCTCTATAACGAAACCCAAAGGACCTAGCAACATCTTTCGTTATATGTAGAGAGTTTTCGTGTTAGGGAATGAGTAAAAAAATAACAACAAAATATGTATGTTTGGACTAAATTAATTTTATTGCTTGAAGGGATATAAAATAGACTAACATAAAATAAGTTAACCTAAAACAAAATACATTCTATGGCTTAAAATAACCTGTCATCTTCGCTTGCACTTGTTTGCTGCACCAATATTTGGCTTGCACTATACTATGTATTTCTGACATATCTTGCAGTACTCTAGAATCGGCTTCGATAAACAAAAAGAATTTCTCTAGTACATTGACCGCATCCAGAGCTTGTTGGATGCTAGCTGGTTCGAGGTTATCGAATTCTTCCTCCTGTTCGTCCTCCCTTTGGTCCTCCTCTTCTTTCATAGCTGTTTTGACGATTTCCTCGTCAGTCAGCTTTACGGTTGCCGCTAGTGCTTCATCTACTGAAACAAAGCTCTGCAGATCCTCAGGACTCAAGGCAGCTGTCGTGTTCAATTGTTTAATCCACTCGCTTAGTGGCAGATCGTCCTCTTCAGATTCGGATTCCTGTTGCGCAGCTGTTTCTGTAGCAATTGTATAAATCCCTGTATGGCGAAAAGAATGCCGTATAGTTGCTGCCGTCACCTCTTTCCAGGCTTTGCTTTGAAAGTTCACCGCGTCCAGCATACTAATGGAGAGTGAAGAGAACTTGTTGTGTCAGCTGGGAAAAATGCTCATTCTATGTTCCGAAGTTTGGAGATAGTAGGATGAGCAGGGCAGTTGTTGACGAGCAGTAGAATTGTTCGTTCCTTCAACTCTGCATCCCACATCTCCACTTCGTCTTCAAAAACCTGCGACGTCATTGATGCGGACTTGTTTGCCTTATAGGTAACCAGCAACAGTTTGATGTTCTTGACACATCGTGGGTTTTTTGATTTACCAATCACAACTAGCTTTCTTTTTTCCGTGCCACTCATGTTGGCGGCCACTAGTGCCGTGATGCGTTCTTTAGAAAGTTTTCCACCCAAAAACATCTCAGCTTTAAACTTTAAAATTTTGTCTGGGGAGTATTTCTCCTTCAAATTTGGCCACACATTCTCTAGCCATCTGTTTGTAACGTTCATATTGAGATCGCGGGCTTCTGCACTCATCTAGCCGTGGTTAATTAAATTGCGCTGTTTGAACTTTCCCAGCCATACTTCTGAAGCCTTGAGCTCTTTTATTCCCAGTAGTTCAGCAAACTTCTCAGCCTTAGATTTTACTATAGACCCAGCCATCGACACATTGTTGACGTGCCGCTGCTGGAACCATTGCAGCATGATTTTGCAAGAGCAACCCTCAGCCTGGAGCACCTTCTCCTTGCACTTCCAAACGGTGCATACAGTGGAAGAAGTGAGTCCAAACCGTCGTCCGAATTCACTTTTCTTTTGACCTTGTTCTATAGTACGAATTAAAAAAATTTCTTGGTCTAACGACAAGTTTTTTCTTTTAAAGCTAGCTATGTTTACCGAAAGAATATCAGGTTACCACTGACTGACTCGTTAATAAAGTCTGAATTGCAATGATTTGCAAGATTTTTATTCATACTTAATTTTAAAATATATATAAATCATATGCAATTGGACATATCTCTGTACATATACTTTCCAAAGTCTTAGAAATTCTCCAGAATATTTTTCTGACCACCAGGAAAAAGATCTGAATTTTGTTTTGTCCAGACATCGCGAACTAGTTCTCGCTAATAAAGAACTCTTGAAAATTTTCATTCTCCCATGTTTTATTTCAGCTATCAAACTTTTGTTCTAATAAACATTGTGTACAAGTCGAACAACTGCGATATGCTACAGGTTTTCAAGAGTATTGTTAGCTTTCAGCTAAAGCTTTGCCATCACAGCCTTTGTGTATGTGTGCACCAAAAGCTTTCTCTCTTGTACAAAAATTTAAAACAAAAGACCTGCATGTACATGTATTTGCTATGCGGTTATCAAGCGAATATCAAAGAATTATGTGTATAGTTTTAGGCTAGATATAGATATGCTATAAGCTAGTTTGCCTTTCATGACGAACTACATTCAATTGTATTTAGCTGAACAATAAAAGAAACTGTCGACAATTAATTAAATTAAACTGTTCAATACGTTTTGTACCTTTCAAAGTCATACAGAAATTCAACAATTGTTTTCTTCGTTATAATTTGTAACCACAGGAGCAGAGCGCGGAACTGTTTAACAATAATACGAAATCGAGAAGTATGTAGTAGGATTGTACTCAGTCCAAGGTAAGTCCAAAAAATAGTTTCGTTTTCTGCATAAATTATTTTATATCTTTCTTAGCGCAATTGGAATATTCAACCTAATGTCTATTCTAAACATCATAATTAGAAGAAGAAAACGAAAAGGGAAATTCAAAGCTTTGCACCATCTACCAGTAATCAATAGTATGCTGGAGAAGATACAAGAAATTTTAATTCTGAGGTTCACGGTGATCTATAAAAACTCTGTATTCCCTGCACTTCAAAACAAATCAAATTGTGCCAAACACCCATGACTTGAAATATATTAGCCTTACATCAATTTGTCTGAAGGCTTTGAAAAGCTTATGGAGGCGTTTACGGATAATCTATGCAAAGCAAGTGCAATTGCTAGATTACATTAAGTATATTTACAAAAAACTTGGTTGAATCTTCGCTACATGATGTACTAGGAGCCATTGAAAAATCAATCGATGCCGAATGGTATGCTAAGGGTGCACCACTCGATAAGCAGTAAACCTTCAAGAACAGTAAAACATAGGTCATTTGTGATGCCATCAGGGCTCTAGAAGTCGAATTGAACATTCGGAGATGGATTGAATCAATGCTTTCAATCTTTAAAAGCAGTATAATAAGCTCGAGCTCGGTTGCAGAAACGTTAGCAGGGAATGTGGAGAAGAACTCCACAAGGAAACGTACTCTGACCTTATCTTTGATTTATTGGTGGTTAATAGAATTCACATCTCTTTACGTAGAGAGGGTATAAAAACGATAGCACATATTAGTGATGATGAACTAACAGAATACTTAATTAGACGACAAAATTGTGCTATGGGGCTTAACCTCAAAAGAGCGAACTGTGTAGCTCCCTGCATACAGAGAAAAGTTGTTCCGACTTTTGTCATCTTTGATTAGCAAAAAACGTAGGAATGATACTAGCTTCCCAATTCAAATGGAGAGTATATGTGAATAAGCATGTTAAAAAGCGGTCATTGCTCTATATACCTGCAAGAAATCATTGCTTGAAAGTTGGGTCATTCGTTCCGTAGTGTGCTTGGATGTACACAACTATTGTAAGACTCCTCTTCTTCTATGAAATATTGGTACGGTGGAATACCCTAATGAAAGTGACTTACTGAATGTAAACAATGGAAACTATGCCCAATTTAGTGGCCATTGACATTCGTGGCAAATGTATACATAGCTTCAAAAAGAGTAACCGCAGAGCATGGTCATCAGACAATACTGAAGATCCGTTTTGAGAAATGTATGTATATTCTGGGCCAGGAGTTAAGTACCGCTTATGAACTAGCATTCCTAATAGAGAGAAGTGGGATGGTAATCATATGACAAAGAACCCGTATATAAAATGTGATAATAGATGGATCGAAAATCGCCATAACTCAACATCTGTTAAAATAAAACACCGTATAGCCTAACAAATTAATCAGTGGTTTCACAATGAAGGCTCTAGCCATAATACATGTAAGACAAAACACATAACATATACCCCCATATATATACCAAGATTAGTAACATGAAAAATCCCTCTATTTTTATTTTTCACGGGATCAACTAAAAACCGGGTTTTTATAAACGGATTTTTGACTTATGGTCTTTTGGTTTAATCCCGAGATTATGATAAAACGGCTCTTTTAGGCACGGTCTATCGTATTGCTTTCATCTGTGGTTGTTATATATCAGTCAGCTCTCTTGATCTGATGTGTTAAATAAAATTATAAAGTACTTTTTCGGTAACTTTCGCCTACCGGCAGCTATAAGTCTACAATAAAATAAAAAAATATTAATTTTGTTATCTGTATGGATGGATTGAAGAGAGGTTGCGGCTTCGATGGCGGCCACAACATGGCCCTATATTCAGCCTCAAGAATAATAAGCAATTACAACTGGTCCCAACCGGAATCTCTTATAAAGTTCAAAATTTGCACCCAACCCGTCATGACGGCTTCATGCAGTTCGTCCAGGAGGTGTGAGCCAACAATCTTTATCGCTTTCCATGGCAAAGAAAGTGAGTCCTCGTTTCGGATTCCTTTCCGCATTCTCTACATACAGGATCATCAACAAGTCCCGTTCTGAGTAAGTGACTCCTGAGAAAAGAGTGCCCAGTGAGAATTGACATCATAGTTCTCAGGGTTGGCTTCTTTAGTCCCAATATTTTGTTCTTTAGGTTTGGGTTACGCTTACCCCACAATAGTTCCTTCGTTGTTCTACCAGAAAGGTCATCTAACTAAAGACAAACTGTGCTGGCAGGCGGCCCAAACCGAAATATTACCGACAAGCTGTTTGGTGGAATGTCAATCGTGGAGCATGCCTCCGAGGATGCATCATGATGAGCAAGCTCATCCACCTTCTCGTTCCCGCCGATATCGCTGTGATCTGGTATCCAAATAACGAGTACCCTTGAGAGTTGCTTGGCTGTCCGAGAACATAGTAATCTTCTTGTACTCAATGTCTGACTTGAGGAGGTGCCTTCCCGCTTCCAGGATGACCTTAACTTTCGCCTGGAAAACCGTTATATGGCTTTCAAGGTGTACGGGTATTTCCAAATTAGAATCCTCGCAGAAATCGAATCACATTTGATTATGATCTAGGTGGAATTTTCGATTTAAAGTTGCTCCTCAGCATAGTCTCGAGGAGGTGGTCGCTGTCGATGTCAGATGCGATGGACTACGCAAATTCGTAAAGAACCCATCTTCGAGTGCGAATCCAGATCTGACTGGGATGCAGCAGAAAAATAAATATGATAACTGGCGAGATTCGAACCTCTATATTTATTTCCTACACCAAACATCGCCGTCTCCGATTCTTCACTTAATTTTTACTTTTTTCGTTAATGCACAAACCACGATCTCATATAAATATCTAGATGATATTCAGAAGATATGCTATAAGAAGTAATAGGACTCTGATATATTTGCGGTGCTTCTTCCAGATATGCTAGATCTGTTACAACTATATAATACATATTAACAAGGGGCAGTACTGCAAATATTAATAATAATTTCTGATATCGTATTAACTGACCTATTGTAACAAGCAACGTCACAGTTTGGCTATGACTGACTCCAATTTGATTATTTTACCTAGAGATGAAATTGAAACCACTTTGACTATTTTAAGCAATATTTACAACAACCTAAAATTCACAATAGAGAATAAGAATAACAATACACAGCAATATTAAATTTGTTACTAATACTTTATAATGCAAAAAACAGGTTTAGCGTACGGAACAATAAACAGAAACTTGACATTAAGTTCACAACAGTCCCGTGTGGAAAGCGTTAAAATAATTTATGGTATACTGAGTAAAAACAGCTATCCAAATAACGAAATGAACAAACAAAAATAGGAAAAGGCATTATTTAAAATCACTTGTTATTTCTTATTTTTTTACTAAAATTAATTTAAAACCGATTAGGTTAAGAACATTTTAATTTTTGCATACAATTAATGAGCCTATGTGTTCCGCCTTTCGAGGGCATTATCAGGAAAATTTTGTTAACCAAATTGGTTTTACTATAATTTTGTTAGAAAAATAAATAACAAGTGGCCTTTAATATTGCCTACATAGAATATTTTCCACCAAGTGTCCAGAATTACTCGATAAAATATATTAAAAATAATACGAACCAATAACAATGCCTAAATACTGAGCAAATGCCGATAAAGTACAGAAGCTTTACATCTATAACTTGTCAGAATCTCTAGGGAGAATACGTAAAATTTAGGATTCAACATTGAGACTGAATTCAAACAGGTAAGACACATAACCAAAAGATCAATTTTAGACGCATTATAGCTGTGTTCTTTTGTGTCCCCAGAAGAGGACAGAATAAAAGATACACAAAAGAACGCCTCACATATTTTCATAGAAGATTTATAAATGAATGCAAACTGTAAAAATAGTTCGCTTCAATCTCCAGTATATGGGAATTCTAGAACAAGGTACACGAAAGACACAGCTTATATGGTATGCAAAAAAATTCAAACAAAAGTGGTAAACTTAAAGTCAGGCAAAGATAATATAAATCCAATTTATTCCTAGGTTTTATTTAGCACTTATTTTAAATTTTAACCGTTACAATCAAAATTATGATTAGTCGTTGATATGCTATATCTGAGTTCACAGCAAAAGTGCTCTGCTTTGAAGGCCCTGGAGAAGGAAAAAGTCATAGTTTTCAAAACCTCGAACGGTATTCCGGACTCTAATGATCAGCTATAAAAAGTTTGCATTTGCTATTCTTTCACCTTTGGCTCTACGTATTCATGCGAACAACCATTTTCAAGTACGAACCTCATCAAGAGTAAATTTGAGCAACCGTCATACTGATTCGAGTTTGGAATCCTGCTTGAAATTAAAAACAACGACATACAAACTTATCAAAACTTTTTACTACTTTTTTGGAAATGCCGTGTACAAAATATTAGCTCTCTTAGTTGACCCGTTCTGAAGCAGTGTCCAAATATATATTGAAAAACGAAAGTTTTGTATGGCAACCCTACAAAAAGTTGAGTTTGACCCATTTTGGAACTTAAATGTACTTTTTTTTTTTATAAGAAAAAAGGTTTGCAAGATTTCATCACAAAGAATGGCACACGTTTTATAGTTTGGAGCTACCAACACAAAATATCGCTTATTGAACGCTTTTTTATGCCATTTTCATGTTTTATGTTGGCTGCAGATGCAATCACCGCAAAAAGAATAAGGTAAAAGATAGTGTTTAGCATGCTACATCTCTCTT
The DNA here is from genome assembly GCA_963930735.1 of Dioctria linearis. Lineage (NCBI taxonomy): Eukaryota > Metazoa > Arthropoda > Insecta > Diptera > Asilidae > Dioctria > Dioctria linearis. The sequence continues at coordinate 72,880,813 of OZ005740.1, read as the reverse complement.
GCCCATACGCAGGATTGAGATACAATTAACCTTTTGAATATTAAAGTCGGAATGAGTTTAATTCCTTATAAGCGATTAAAATATCACTTGAACGCAAAAAAAGATATTTTTTTAATTTAATTCGATTTTCGGGTATAGAATTTCATTTTATTACATGTTTTTTTATATAGTAAACATTTTAAAGAGTGCTTAAACCCTTATATACAGAGACACAAAATGTGTGCCACATGAAAAAGCAAATCCATTTTGCTCTAGAACCATTATTTGTTTGCATTACAAATGGAATGACAAAACTTGTATGCCTTATTATTTAATCTAAGGTATAAAAAGAAATGGGAGCCTTCATACCGCATGACACATTTTGCAGCATTTTTCATATTCGATAGTTAAGATTAGATTAGATTAGTCTTCCATTATTTGTGTCATGTACCACGCGTGTGAAAATAATGTTTGTGAAGTGCGGTAAGATTTTTCCTCTTATGAACTAGAAATTATGTTTAGATGTGTTATAATTAGGGATGAAAAAGACTTAAATGATAAATTTGTGCAAATTATTGAACAGTATGGCGCAATATACGATCAAAGGTTAAAGAGATGAGCAATAGTAAATCTTTATCACTGCTTGACTATCCATTGCCGCTGGAGTAAAAACTTGTACCATATTGCGTGGAGAATATGTTTTATGTCATGCAGCATGTTGTATGCTGCATGTTTCATCCAGGGTGAAAATCCACTAAGACCGTTTTAATTTCAGGACAGCCAAACTTTGACATCGAGTCTTCTTCATGCATTCAAAATAAACTTAAGTGAAGGCGTCTATGGCACCAGTTACAAAAGTTAAAAATAATGTTAGATTTTTGATCAATAGTGGTGAGAAAATATTTTTCCGTCCGTTCAACATATGAAACTGGTAGCCCCAGATAAATTTTTGGTTTTTCTCAATATTCTGGAATTAGATAGAGCGTTGTATAATCTCTTACGATATCAATAAATAGGCTATAAAATTTTTGCCATTACCTACATTGACGGTACTTACTGGGATTTGTTTGCCTAGAATGGTGAAATCTCCGTTTTCTTAAGTTTGTACACCGGGAGGCAGTGATGTTAAAGAAAAACCACCCGTTCAATATTTAATTCGTCGAGTCATCCAACTTCGTCTAAAATTAATCAGAATACATGTTACCAAATGGCAAATATATACATCCAGTTGGCACGCACTCGTCCAATGAATCACGTTATATCCATCACCGAACAGAAGTTATACGTGTGCCAAATTCCTTTTTTCTCACCGCCTTTGGAGCTTAAGTGGATAGAGTTTGATATTGTTGGCGCCTATCCCATGTTGTTGCATACAAAAATTTTCACGATTATAGTTGCCTTATGAATTTGTTGCTTACAACGTAAATCATTTCTCTTGAAGGTTAGCCGAAGGGCAATTTGTTAGGCAACAGCAACAATAAAACCGGTTAAATTGCTGTCTTAATCTATCAAAGTATGTATATGTTGCGTGCTGAAGATACGTTCGTAAATAATAGAGGCGCAAGAAAACGAGAACACAAATTAAGTAGACGTAATTTATGTATATCTTCAGAAGGATATCCAGCTGTCTTATGTAATGTCTTGCAATTACATAGATTCTTGCTACTATTCTCAAGCAGTACTCGGCATTAGTATATCATCATCACAAGTATGCAAATATTCTATAAATTTAAGTGTTTGGCTAATCAACTGCTTTTTTTTTTATATATATTTACTGACGAGACCAGGCACTTCGAATTAAACTAAAATTACTATTCATCCTGCCAGAACTCTTTCCACTACTCCTGTCTGAAAATAGGACTGGTTTCTGTGTGTAGTGGAGGAGAGCATAGCCCCGATTTTTTATTGGCATGCGGACAGCAAATGCAAATAAAATTAATGATTCGGGCACTTTGCTTGATGAGCTTGCTCTTGCAATATGCATATATGTATTTGCGCACGAACTCATTCACACAAGAATTCATTCATTATTCCAGAAACGATTTATGAACGCAGCAAGAAAAATGAATTTCCCAGTAGGGACACATGTGAATCATGTGGATCAATTGATTGAATTAGGCTCTATAAAAGTCCAACAGATTCATAGATAACCTGCCGAAGCATGGTTCTGCCAATTATTTATTTTTGCTGTTATTTCGCAAGTTTCATTGACAGTTGTTATCACATTCCATGCGAATAATATTAATGAACAACTTTTCGCGTTAAAATGATTAAATGGTTGGCACTGTTGGAAATTGCGTGGATTTTTTATCACAATTCCGTTTTAACATTTGCAAGTAGGAAATCCAGGATATAAAGAATATATGTATGTTGGAATTGGTAATGTGTTAAGTTGACTCAATCTGACCTATTTTAAATGCTTCAGATTACCAGGACGATAACAAATTGCCTCACTGTATTCGAAATCTACTAGCGCCGACATTGGTAACATGATACCTATACGAAAATTCATTGGCATGTAATGTACATACATAGTGTAGTATGTAATTCAAGTAATAGTCTGTTCGCCAGCCTCCCGAGAGGTTAAGATTTAGAAGAATGATTTTGCATATTTTCAGAACGTCCTCGAATATTCAGTCAATAATAATATGCATATAAATTAAAAAGACTTGTTTATGGTGTCTTATTCTAATTTGGATGTCCAGCTGTAGCTTTTCTGGTGAATTATTTGTAGGAAAAACCGTGGTGGAACGTGGTACCAGGGTACCGGGGTAGAATGGGAAAGGGTGGGTGCTCGCTATTAACGACAGGCACGCGCCACCTGCGGGCACAGCCTTCAGTTCGCTCTGCGGCGCTATACAGAGTGGTCGCTGTCAGTGAGAGGAAGTGCTTAGTTTGTATTTCACCGAAACTCGGAGAAAAAGCTTACAAATTCTAATTTTCGTTATGCGACACAAAGGTAATTATACCGTAACATTATTCTATATTCGGAAATTTACATTATATGTTTGTTTCAACATACTTTTGACTGACTAAAAGTCTAGTCATAACTCAAGGCTAACAAATATAATGGCCATAGTTACTCGTCATTCGAAGAACGTTACTTCGGGGGAAAACGAGCGTTGCACAATGGGATCTACACCATTTCGTCCCTGATAATATTTGTACATCTCATATTAATAGGCAGTTTTATTTCCATCGTGAACTCTCATCTGTGAACTGTGCCAGTGGTACCCCTTTGTCCCAGTGATGTATTTCCAATTGTAACCCGGATTGGGGCGGAACAGGAAATTTGTTAGACTATGATTTTGGATAATTATTTATAATTTACATAAGTTTAACTTTAGTTTCTTTCAGAGAAAGATGTAAATAAACGTACAAATGACAAGTGCTGGTGTTATTGTTTTCAAAACCTTACAACTTTAATCAAAGCTAAACTCTCTCGTTCCGTCCGGGTTCGCCTCCTTAAAAGAATGTTGAATGAGTTGAACACACCAAAAGATGAGAGGGAGGTGTAGAAATTTTCAATGTTTCTGTGGAGAGCTATACTATGATAATATTCTTAATCCCCAGAAAATTAACAACCTGAAGATTTGAAAAAGCCCATATCATAACAGGGGCAGATACAGCCTAAACGTTAAATAAAATAAAACTTTCTTAAATTTTTTGAGAAGTTACATTACATACAAGTTCATGGGCGATCTAGTAGGGGCGCGGGTGGGGGAGGAGTGGGGGGAAAACCGCTCAAAAAATTGCGGTAGTTCTTCTGAATTTTTCCTAACAAAATGATTCACTGAGCAGTATATCTATTCTACTGCACCTTTTGTAAAAACCGTAACAATTTCTGGAAGCGTTCAATTTGATATATTTAGCAACGCAGGCCCTAGATAGCACCTTGGCCTTCGCGCCAATTTAGGTCGTGGTTATTGAAGCCTATAGAGATAACAGGAAGCGCAAATAACTGTACATGAGCGTCGCTTTGCTCGGGGTGTTTGAAGCACAACAGAGGCCTATTCATGCACGCGCGATTGAAAGTTTGTTTTAATTGAAAACAGCTGCCCAAAGGGTTTTCGATAAGCCTTCGATGTAAAGACGGCTTCTTAGAATATTATCGGTGCGGCTTTGCAAAAAAAACATTGAAAGAAACAATTATAACTCGTAATTGGTGAAATTCAGGGAAACTATACAACGGCGAACAAGTCATTGTGCATTGTTGTAGTGAGCGTTATTACATTTAAAGACAAAGATTAATTTTTAATTATTTTTTTTTTATTATTTCGTAAAATACAATAGTTTTTATAGAATATTTAGCCCCAACGTTAGATAAAAACAAAATGAATCTGCAGATTGGGAAAGTCTCAACCAGTATCCTAGTGAATTTGATTGCTCGGTCTGTTTTACTTCAATGGATGTTGATGAAAGCGCAGTTACTAGTTAGTACAATTGTAAGTCTTGGCACGAGTGAATACATTCAGTATTTACACAGCAAACAACAGAAAAAATGGCTCTAGGGTTAACGATAAATGGAACCAAGCAATAAAAGGGAAATTTTCTGCTTTTCGCACCTATCAATTGCATCCATATTCAGAGCTGAAACACTATGCAATGAGAAAAGTTTCTTTTTGACCAGAATGTTAGAATCTTGGCAAGACGCAAAGGCAGCAAGGGTTTCTGGTTGCTGGTCAAAACCATCAAGAGCAACTTCAGCAGTTCTTCTATTCCTTCATTACTTTACAATTAAGTGATTGTTGACTCCCTGAATAAAACTAATATTTTGACTGTTAGATTCACTTCATGATCTCCTTTTCCGTCCACTTCACATCTCCCTTATAGATGTGTACAAGAGCCAATACACATCCGTTCGAAAGAAATTGTCAAGGTCCTTAAGGAGATCAACGTCTCTATAGCTGCAGGTCCTGATAGTTTCAACCCCCCATTAAATGTGACTCATTCTTGTCCAAAGCTCTGCGAAAACTATTATCTTTATCTTATTTTATCTTTATTTTTATTATTATCAATACCCAAGAAAGGAAAGGTTAGCGATCCATTAAATTATCGACCAATTACAATCACTTCGATTCTTTCAAAGGTTTTTGAATCTATCTTCAGCTCCAAATTATTGAAGTATCTAGAAACTAATCAAACCCTCAACGAACGTCAATATCGCTTTTATTTTCTGATTTTTCTTATGAAACGTTTAAACTGTAGTCTTCACAATTTTGGTGAGTCCAAAATCGTTGCCTTATATATTTAAGGCCTTTGATGATGTCTAGCATTTAGCGCTTTTAACCAAGCTTAAAGCACTTGGCCTCTACCGTCCTCTTCTATGATGGATTATTTTATCTGGTCGCTTAACATAGATTAGATTAGATGGCGTTACATATGAATTTCAGACAATAAATGTCGGGGGTGCCTCAGGGCTCTCCTATCTCTCCATCTCTCTTCTCAAATTTTATTAATGATCTGCTTTCCCTTACTTTCAATCCCAAGCATTAATATTTGCAGTAAGTTAAGCTGAACAGATCACATCTTCTCTGTTGTCAAATAAGCATCGAAAAACCTTGGATTTCTAAAAAGGTGTAAGAAATATTTCAGCGCATGGATTCTAGCGCTCCTCTACAAGTCCCACATCGGACCTAGAATGGAATACAATTTCCATATGTAGGCCGGGGCTGATCGCAGAACTTTAGCTTCATTGGATATTGTCCAAAAGGGCGATTGGCAAAAACTTGTTATATGGACTCACTCGAGCACCGCCGCAATGTTGGTTGCCTTTCGCTCCTATATTGCTACATGCATGGCCAGTGATCTGATGAAATGTCTGATCTGATCTCTGAATCGTGCACGTAAAATTCGCACTGCAAGCCGCGCACAACCTTTTACCCTTCAAGATACTTTCGGTCGTAGAGTACAATTCCGTGATGATTTTTTATTCCGAACTGTGCGAACGTGGAACCGTCTACCATCTTCTGTCTTTCCTCCGCATGCAAATCTGCTAAAGTTTAAGGGTGACAACATCTGCACCTTCGCCACTCTTCTGATGTGCATCATAGTTCATAGGATATCCTCCTGAGCTTTGCTTAATAATATAAAAAACAAAAGAAGTCACATTTCTTTACTTGCCGACGAAGCTATATACGTACCAGGTATGTATTGGATCTATTCTGGGACTGCTATTTTAAATAAATGTAAATTTTTAATACCTGTATTTTACAAAGATACAATTAATGATGATTTGTGAATTTGAATAAGATACATTTCCTTACTTTTACTGACTAAAATGGTTGATTGGGAAGTTTTACACTTCCACCATTTACAAACAGAAACAAAATGATTAATCATACATCTCCTTTGACTTTCGGAAGTGACTAAGTGCGTTGAGCAACTTTCTTCGTTGTGAGTGGTAGCCACTTGCTAATCTGTTCGACTCGTATCTTTTAAATGATAAATTTTGTGCATTTGACATTTGCGAGTGGTGGCGAGTGGATTCAAAACTTTTTTTCAGTGTTCAGAATATACCATTTTAAACCATAGTTGCGCTCCCCCCTCACATGAATCGTGCATCCACCACTGTACAAGTTATGTATTGAATGTTCCCTGACTGCTATTTTAAATAGACGTAATGTATATAGCGGTTTAATTCCTTTGCAAAAAAGTTACAATTCATGATAAGTTCTTGAATTTGAACAAAATACAGGTGTCTCAGCAATAATTAATAATATTTTAAGAGGTTAAAGTATGGACAATTTCCAGCAAAAAGTTATATGATTTTTTTTTTTTTGTAAAATTCGACATGGTCTCTGAGGTATTCTAGATCTTAGGTGTTAATTTTAGTTTATTGTTATTGAATTTGGCAATATCATCTAAACCGTTTTATCCGAATTATGTCGTTTGGATTCATATTGAAGAAGACAGTCCGACCTTTCCACGTACCTATTACACAAATAATTGTACCTACTAGAATAATTTAACAAAAAGTTTTGCATTTATAAAATTTAAATTTTTTTAATAGACATTTTGTAAAAATTTGGCCGATATTTTCAACCGAATATCATCAAGCAAGCACCTGTCAAAATTATAGGAAAATGACTAATGTTCCCTGTCTCAAAATATCCGCTGTATTTCTGTGAAGCAATACTACAGAAGTTATTGCGGTTCAGCCCCAACAACTATTCATTTCACTCTATGCCTCTTAGTTCTTAAAATAAAAACTTATTTTTCAGAGATTCTGTACCAAGATAAAGTTTAAGGGGTAATAACTGGAAAACACAATCCAAAATAAGTGGTTGGGCGAGGTGAACCTGTATCCAGGGGCGCTGAGTTCACCAGATCTAAACCTTTAGATTTTTATGTCTGATGTTATATGAAATGCCTCGCGCATTGCGGACAAACATCATCTTAAGTATATGATTTTCGTAGTAGAATTAATGCAGCTGTAGAAACTATCCACAGTGATTTCAAATGCAGACTTACTAAGATCCCTTCTTATGAAATCCAGGATATGCATAGAAGTAAATCGAGAAAATTAGTATCTTATTTAGGCAACATATTTCTACAAAATACAAATCAAAACAATGGTTTTACGATAGGCAGTACAAAGTAAAACAGTAACATTTTTTCAGCATTTTATTAATAATTGCTTTACGGAAATACAACGGATACTTTTAGAAAGGGAATATGGTGGGCTATTTTTTTATAATTTTGTTAAAGTTGTACAAAAATTAAATTTAAAGAGTTCAAATTTTATAAATCGAAAGATTTCTGTTAATTATTCTAGTAAGTACAGTAATTTCAATATGAATCCAAAACCCATTTCTTCTGATAAATGGTTCATACACGTCAGTGGGTGACGAATGTTTTCGAGTTTTTAATCTGTTTCTAGCTGAACATTTTTTAGACCAAAGTTGCTCCCCCCCCCCCCCCCCACGAGGATTCTATATTACCCCTGTACCATAACAACATTAGTCATCAAGAACGGGATCTGATACAAAGCTATATATTAGAAATATTTCATCAAAATTGACTCCTTCTATCTGGAAGTTATGAAAGTTATGTGAATAAGAAAACACAAGACTTAGGCGAGCGATAATTCAATAACTAAAACAACTCATTAAACTCATTAATAAAAATCCTTCCCCTTTTTTTATGGAGAATTAGGTCCCTAAAATTCTAACCTTGCAATTAGATGGATGACTGCCTGCCTTGTTTTAAATCATTTACACAAACTTTCCTTTTCCTCCTCAAATCGTTGGGTCGTCTTACCAATTTGTCATGCTTAATTCATGTAACCCTGGGGCCAGTTGTGGAATCTTTCGCTATTAAACTTTGCACATTCGATATGAGCGGTCCAATTTGTTACTTTGGAGGCCTGATTTTATATAAACATAGCTTATGAAGGAAGAATTGTCAATTAAATATTGCTCAGCATCTGATGCTAAGAATATTTTCCGGACTGATACTAAGGTTCCTTTTAACAAATGTCTACAAATCAAGGATCCCAAGTCTTACATCCGTAGTATAATGAGGAAATGAACTCATTATGCAGTAAGGGACGAAGGTCGTTATTTGAACTTTCAAGTAATGCAGTATATCCTGTTTGTTGATAAAGAGATGTACCAAATTGCAAAGCACTAACACAGTAATTGTTAGGTAAAGAGTTTGAAGAAGTAATCAAGATGAAGTTTTAAAAAATTTTGAAACTTTCAAATTAAAGACATTTTGTATACGCAGCAGAGTCTGGAAAAAGTATTCTCTTTACTTGACCTGCCCAACTTTTCCCATTCATTCAAGATCTGCGCAAACTCAGCCCCAATCCATAAGACCAGGAAGTTCACCCAATAAAAATGTGTGCACTTCTATTGAGAGATGATTTAGAGAAATCTCTACCGGTATTCCTGAAGTGCAGGTGGAAGAGAATAGGTAAGTCTTCCAGAGCTATTGCTCGTGTGTATTATATTGGAGTATATTATTGCAAAAAAAAAAGGAGCTAATGATGAGCATTTGATAAGGAAAGCGCTGAGTATATATACTATAGAAAAACTGTGGTCTGCTGATATTGATAAAATTCGCCCTGGCTTGTTTTGAAGCTGTAATTAGTAAATAACTTAAATTTTCTTTTATATGTAAGGGGAAACATTAGCGAAGGTGAAGGCGTTAAAACGTATTTTTTCCATTATGGTATAAATTTTTCTATTAGGCACAACAAATCATTACTGCCAAAACGACACTATTATTATGAGCAGCTCCATTTCTGAGAGGTTTCAACATATTCGATCAAATAAGCTGCTGTTTAAATTGTAGCCTTTATTTGCTGGTATATCTCAAAGCTATTTCTTGGTCGAGTACTACTCATCTTATTTTTTAATGATATGTTAAATGCTGAAATGAAATATAAGGAGTGTTTTAGTGTAACTTTTATCGCTATCAGGAATTAGTAATTAAATTTACACAATTATTAAAAAGTCATAATATCGAGAAGTTATAATTTAGCAAGTTTAGAACTTAGCGTTCCCTTATTTATTTTTTTATTTTTTAAGCACAATAGCATCCTTGTGGACTACCCAAATCGCAAATTAATTCCTTTTAAGAACAAGACTAATGCGTTAATTACATTTATTAGCAAAAGTATAACGAACGTTTCTTCCACCTACGAATAAGTATTAACTTGTAATTCTTTAACAGGCTTTACAATTCTTAATTAATCTCAGTTGCTGCAACGAATATATTGCTCCTGGTTCGTGTCAGACGATGGAATACAACATAAAAGATATATGGAAGTAATTTGGTGCAAGATTGAGGGTGGAAAAAGCTCCATATGTGTGACTTTTGTCTAGAAAATCTCTAAGGATGCTGTAAATATGTACCATGTATCCAAGGAACAAAAAAGAATAAATATGTGCACTTTGGGTATGCGACTATGAAAACAAGACGTGAGAAAAAATAAACATCAGAAAGATACCACTTTTTCGAAACTTACGGAGTCTAAAGTTAGAAGTATCTTATAGGAGCTGATATAAATCCGCTCATATTGCGCCTAAGTTTCAGATAGTACCTCAGATAGTATGCATTGTTTATTGCTCGTTTAAATTTTATGTTAAAATACTTCAGAAAGGGCGATTTCCTTACAAATTTTATAGAACGTAAAATTTACCTTCGAGGTTCTAAAGGTAATATGAACCTTAATGCGCACAATTTAAAAATTTTCTGATGGATAAACACTTCCTTATTTTATATACAAGTCCTAGGAATTGAATTCGTTCACCAGACACTCATGCATTAGTCGATTAGCCTAAAGATATACATAGGAGAAGTATTCAAGGGCTTTTAAAAATCCTTATCATCCTATCTCATACACATAACCACTTTTTATATTCAAAAATCCAATATGGGAGAAATGTTCTCATGCCATACCTACTGATGGCCTCCTTCTGGGTAGAGCAATTTGACGTTTTATTTTACTAGAATTTTATGTTTGTGCAATGGGATTGTTTTTTAAATTAACTAGTGGAAGGAAAAGATAGGTACACAAACTCAATAGTATGTAGGCGTTTTTTCGGAATTGAAGCGAGCCTTTAAATATGTGGACAGAAATCAGGGATCAATTTTAGGAATCTTATTTTTCTTGCTTTATATGGACGACTGAAGCAAGCTAGCTCATGCTGTTTGATGATACTGATATTTTGTACTGGAGAAAGGAGGATATTAAAAGATAAATAGATAGTGATTTAAACGAAGTTAAGACATGGATGGGTAGGAATAAGTTAAAAGTAAATGCTGCTATGACCAATTAATTTAGCAACGGGATGACGCTACGATCCACATCAGCAACTCCACAAAAAGCTGGTTATTGAAGCACAACATAAACATTCTCGGCTGGTCGGCTCGTTCTCCTGATGTAAACCTTATGGGAACATATGGGAATGAATAGTTCGAGCAGTTTATAAGGATGCTAAGCAATTTAACACGATCGTTTAGCTTAGAGATGCAGTTGAAGCAGCTTGGCTAAGCTTGACTTCAAAAATATTGAAGCGCTACGTAGACTCAATGCTCAAAAGGCTTGGACATTGTAGCGAACAATGCTGGAGCTACTAATTATTAATAAAAATCAGTTGTTGCTTTTTGTGCATTTTCATTATTCTTACTTTAAGTAAAGTTATCTATGGCTATAATAATGCAACACTTATTTTGCACATTTCTATCGAATTACTCGAAAAGTGCCGTTTTAACGGAAAATTGTTTATTGCTGTCAGCGATACCAAGAGAGAAGATTTCGTTTTCCATCACACATTTCTCTCTCTTTTGCCACAGAGATAGCGTACCGCACTTTGCAACGCACTGTATGGTAAGTAATATTGGTAGGCATTGCTAATTTGATTGGAATGAAAACTCACGCGACTACTACATAGTTACATTTTTGAAAGCTCGAATCGAGAGCTTTATTTTCTGCCATTCGGGTTTAAGAGGAGTCAGTACTCAGCAAAAGCTTCAATTCAGATCCCAGCTAAATCTTCAGGCAATAAAATATACTATACGTAGGTTTGTGTCCTCTCTCAACACAGACATATACCTAAATTGAAGCACATATGTAAATGAATTAAACTCGATTATTTGAACGTTAGACGAGTGTGATGTGAAGGAAGGCTTTGTTTACTACATAAATTTCGTGAAATAATATAGATATAGATAGACAGCTCGTTGAATTCGCTCGAGTGTTCGGCCCCTGACGAATAATGATCGGGAATTTCTTGTGAATTTTCTTGTTTAGCTAATTCATACAGCCTTGCAATTATTCTTCTTTCGACTTTAATTTTTGACGAATTTTTCTTTTCTATGCTCACATGTCGCATAATATCGTAATTCGTGAACCGATTTGGATGATTCTTTTTTTGGTGGATAGGGAATATTCCTTCATTGGTACCATGATAAATAAATAAATAAGTAAATTAATTAATAATGAAATAATTTAAAACAAAATTTAACCGCCTTTAGAACAGCGTTGAAAAGTGAAAAATATCTCTGAATTTTCACATATTTATGCAGAGGGTAAGGGTTGGTAATATCGTTATAGTGGTAATTTCGTGTGTAGAGTTGTGTAACGGAAGTAGTTTTTGCACAATTAAAATATCCATAAATGTACTCAGTAAATTTTGTTAATTGCTGTACATTGATCCGCAGGCAGGATATTTACGTGATCAATATTCGTCCTTGTTTGAATTGCTGGCTAATTAGTTTTCATGTTAATGTTTTATAGTCGAAGATAATTTTTTTTTCAGAAATTTTTGATTAAATATAATAATTATTTTTGACTTCGATTTTTTTTGTCAAAAATAAAAATCATTTGGTATAATAAAAATAATAATTATTTGGTGGTTTTTATTATTGAAGTGAATACATAAAAATTGTTGTTATTAAGGTGTTTGGTTGATTCCGATGCAATCATCATTAAAAATTACGAGAATTTAATTAAAATTCCACACAGACACTAAAGTGTGGAAAGAGCATTTTGTGCATTAAAGTTAATACTTTGACATCTTAGATGTAATCTATCGGATATCAATGTTAGAAAAACACTTTTTATTGAATTGCAACAATAAAAGAGTATATTAAATTCTTGTAATTTTTATAATCGTATTCCAATGAATCAAACATCTAAGTCACAATAATTTTTATTTATTCATTTCAATAATAAAAACCGTCAATAATTATTATTTTTATGAACCAGCTAGAGAGTAATTTATTCGTGTTCCACCTATACATATATTTTGGAATAACAGAATTGCAATGCTCAACAGCAATAGAATCTACATCATGTATTAAACTTTGCGCATTATATCCCAGAAAATGTACATCTGTCATAAGTTGGTTAAATATTCCATCACTTGCCATTAGTGGAACTAAGTTGGTTTCGTTCTCAGATTCACCTTTACAAAAATAATTACTGCAGTTTTTATGTTCATCAAACACATGATAGGCAGAATTGTTTATTTCCTTTGCCAAATTGCCGTGTTGTTGTTGACCAGCATCCATCAGCAACAACTGGTATTAAAGCAAAACCATCAGCATCAATGTTTCCTGCCTCCATTTTCTTCCTTCATTGCCTCCTGTGTACATATTTTTACTGCAGATGCCCAGTCAGTTGATAATCGATTTTGAATTTTGTTATATGTCCTAGAAGACATGCACGGAATATCTAGCGATCACGAAAATTCTTCCAAGTTTGAAAATCCACAGCCAATCGATGTAATTCCCACTACTTCAGCATAATTGACTTGCATTTGGGAGTGCAGTTCTTTCTCATTTGTTTCTACTGAAACTTCCTCATTACACATATTACATTTAAAAAATATTTGCGACCGGAAACCTGAGTAAGCTTCTCGTTGAAATACTAAATTGGATAGTGAACAGCCAAAAGGAGTATTATGAAGAGTACATAATTGACTCCAAAAGTATTTTAGATCCACAATCCAGTAGATCATTATATGTCGATGAGGGTCTTTCCTTCTCAACTATAGCGATGTCATTTAAATTAACATTATTATCGCCAATATCGTCAATTTTAGCTATCTACGTTGATGTGTTCTCAGGCAGTGTCCAAATACATATATAGTGAAAAATAAAATTTTTATATGGCAACCCAACGAAGGAGTCATCTGATTTGTCCCATTTTCGAACTTTAAATTTACTTTATTTTTTAAAAACTTGTGTAAAAAAATTCAGATCTCTAAGTACACGCGCTCTTGAGTTCTCGTGAGGACGGATAGGCAGACGGACGGACGGGCAGTAAGACAGACAAGCAAAAATCAAAATATCTTTTAACATTATACATGACTGTCCAGCCCATTTTGCTCTACCAGAATCATTTCTGTGTGTTACAATCAGACGAACAACCTTAGTATACCACATGATACCAAGATTAACAAGGTATGGCCGGAAAATCTGTTAATTGGTTGCTTCCGACAATTGTCAGAAATTTGTTCGTCTCAATGTCAATCGTCCTTATCACAGTGAAAAAAATTTTCCATTTGTAAAATTCTTTGCTTTCCCACTAGCACATAATTACTTTTACCGAAGTGGTTTAAAAGAAGAATCTAACTCAAAACGTATTTCAGTCAATAAAATACGAAAAACTCAAAACAAATTCGTTTGAAATGACTTTAGTCACCTCATGATGTAGCAACACAAAAAATTCCTCTCGAATCGGCCATACCTTGTTATCTTTGTATCATGAGTAGGTATGCCCTATATATTTCTCACCTAGGATATAATAAAATTGCTTTGATCTCTCCTTTTCACAATAACTATGTCGATTTTAATTACTCACTCTCGTAAATTCAGCTTTTTTATAGCTCTGGCACGTTTATTTCCCCCTATATACTTGCTTTTGCGTCCCATATTAATAAATAAATTCAAAAAGAAAACACTAAATATTCCACAGTAAGTTGCTTTTATTAATAAAATTCGTTCGCACAAAAAATTTCTTAATTATTCACTTTTAAACTTTCAGAAAAATCAAACCTAAATGATTTTTTATTAAATCCCTTAGCATTACCAATATCAACGACAGTATCCTTCGTGAAATTAAAATTTCAGGACATATGCCCTATTAGCTTTAAAGCTTATTGAAGCGCGTCTAAAATCTTGGGCAGCCATTATATGAATTATGAGACATCTAGCGTAAAAGACAGAAACCCAACATGTGACAAAACCATACAATTTAAGACGAAAAATGAATTTTTGCAGTTCAAATAAATAGAAAATTTTTAAGGAAAATTGACTCTTCTAATTTTTTTTTGCACATAATTCTAAACAATACTATCTTGCTTTTCATTTCAACAACTTTCAATGAAATATTACAACATCTCGTCGGTGAAATATCGGGAGAAAGAACAAGTACTATTAGAGTTAAATAATTAAAAAAAACGCAACTAAAAATAAAGAAACTCAACGTTATTTGCTAGATCTAGGCTTTATCTATATAGTCATAATCTGCAGAAATGAGTATACCTATTAACAGGAATTTGATTTGAAAAACTTCAATTTTTTCCATTTTTTACAAGTTTTCGAGCTAATATCTCCATTCCTTGATGGGAAGTAGTAATGTTTTAGAAGTAGAACAATTATATGACTTTATTACTTTCTTTACTACATTTTCTGCAAAATAAACTACTGCATTACTATTTAATGAAGGTATTTTGGTAATTTCTTCTGCCGTGGAAACCTTTCCTCCCTGATTTTCACTAATTTGTTCTGCTAAATTTAAATGCTTTTCATTCATGACTTCTTGTGAGTCATCAAGAACTTCTTCGATCACGTATAAGATTCTCTTCTTGTAGGCTTGAAGTAAAAGACTCACTAAAGAGAGTCTTATCTGTTGAAA
Source organism: Dioctria linearis (assembly GCA_963930735.1). Lineage (NCBI taxonomy): Eukaryota > Metazoa > Arthropoda > Insecta > Diptera > Asilidae > Dioctria > Dioctria linearis. Next base: position 72,865,458 of record OZ005740.1, on the reverse strand, counting down.
TATTGTAGCGAGTTTTGGAAAGCAATTTGCCTTAGATCTCGTGACATCTTAAGTGCTGAAGGACTTCGCTCATCTACGTAAGATCGAAATACTATTTTCCAATGGATCCTGGTTTATATGAGATGGTATAATATAATCCTGATAATTTTTTATATTTTGCCATAGATGAAGAATACCATCAAAGCAATATGGCCTTTTCATTCGCCCTAAATGTGTCCAATTACTAGTCGCGATTCGATATTCATTTAAGGTTTTCGTAAAATCTTGATGATTTTTGTCGTCTGATAGAGTACATCTATGGGGATTTGCAGACAATCTACTGACGCTATTAAAGCAATCGAAAAGGTCGTATAATTTTTGACGCGATTCTGTAGTATAAGTAGCGGTCGTTTCTTGGTCAGTCGGAAATATATTTAAGAGAAGGCCTAGTTGAATTCCTATTGAAACTTGTCTACTTAGTACTTGTGAAGCAAGTTTAAAATTCATTTCATCAAAACTTTCAGGATAAATATGTTTTCCGTCAACTTACAACAAGTTTATATGGTATCGTTTACCTCCCGGAAAATTTGTTCAACAATTTTCAAGACATATACTTACTTTTACAATCTATATCAGCTTTTAATACTTTTTATTAAGTGCACAGGATCATGTTAAAGAACTATATCTTTACTTGAAATTTTTATGTAATTTTTTAACGGTACCATGATCACAAGGAATTTCAATTACAGCAAGGTTGATATTATGTATATGTTCAAGGGTTTCTAAAATAATTGCTCTTAATGTTTCTGCATCAATGGCCCCGATAAAATACGCGAGAGATTGATTCCAGCTTAGATTAAGTGCTCTAACCATAATTAAAAGAGCTGAAGATGCTACAGAATCTTTACGATCTCCAAAATCTCTGAACCCATAAATAATGTGTTTTCGCGAATCATACTCTAATTTATTCTCAATAGCCATTTCATAGAACAATAAAATGCGCTATTTTCTAGCGTGCTCCAATTCTCGCATTTATGTTTTAATAAGTTAAGAATAGTTTGGATAATTCCCGGAGACAATATTAGCTTAATTTGCCAACGCATTATCGTTTTAATGTGTGGCATTAAAAATCGCATATCTTTCATGGCTTTGTAACAGGGTGGAGATTTATAGTATACTTATTTTAAGATTTTCTTCAGAAGATCACCTTTTTCCAGGGGCAACATTGTGCAACAATTTTGTACGCAAAAATGCTTTTGCATCTTTTGTTTTAGTTTCGAGCAACTCTCTGGGGATACAATATTTGTCCAAGGTATTAATGGTATTTTATAGTCGGATATGTATGTCTTCACGTGGTTAACTTCTAGATCTGGTGAAGAAGGGGAATAAGACTGTTAATCAGGCATTGCAGAGATGAAAAAAGAAAAAAATAATTACAGAACCAGACCTTCAGAGTGAGCGGACAAAGCTCGAAAATATAATTTTAGAGAAAACAATGTTCAAATAGTTACTAATAGAGTTAATGTCATATGTTGATTAAAATAATAATAAAATCATAACCAAAAGTAAATTTAAGTGAAATTATTTAATGCGAAAATACAAAAATATACTAAAGGAAGCGATAAATTATTCCATTGTGTTTAAGTCACAACTATAGAAAACAAAAGAAACTTATTATACAATTAATTAGCAGCACTCTTGAAACCATTCAGACCTGTATTGAAATTCACCGACAGTAACCGCTCTCTGCAAGGTTGCAGGTAACAAGTTCCAAAGCCGTCGGATTAAAGAAGGAGTCTGCTGAACCAAGCGACTATGAGGTGGAATCAGAAGATCCCAACGTCGCTGAGATTGAAGAAACTGGATCTCATCCGTTAACTATTCAGGGCGTTTAGTATGTATAAGCTTGAAGAGGAATAGAATTGCCTGTCGTCTAAGGTAAATATTCAGTGGGCAGCCCAGTATTCTGGGAATAAAATTAGAGACATGATCAAATCTGCGTAAATTCAAAATAAAGCTAATACAATCATTATAGGCCACATTTATTCGACGAGGGCAATAACTATCCGATTTAGGAAAAATCAAATTTCTGTAAGAAAAGTAGGGCAGGATGAGAGTTTTCACCAATCTACATTTGATGTTCACGCTTAATAATTTGGCAGAGAGCCAGAGTCGACGCAAACCTCCGTACATCTTACTCAGCCCCGCACGTACACACAGCATTTCATCCTCCTATTACGAGCGACACCGAGATTCGTAAGTTCGCTTACCCGAGTCAATATTTCACTCCCAAACATGATGTGCGGAATATCAGTTTCCAAGCTGTTATTGGAAAAAATTTATATATTTCGATTTATTGGCATTTAACATCAAAAGGTTACGTTGAGACCAATCGTAAATTCGCATTAAGTCATCGTTAATCCTTACAATGGAGTCTTCAATCAGCCTGGAGGTCTGCTATTGTATATCTGTAAATCATCAGCATATAAATGGGCACTAACCTTTTGAATAATGTCAGGTAAATCATTGATGAATAAGGAAAGAAGCAATGGACCTAAAATAGATCCTTGGGGAATGCCACAGAAAAACGGCTGTAAATCAGAAAGATTATCGTTGACTCGCACTGGCGGATACGAATCGCCTAAAGCTTTTGTAAAGTCGAGTAAAACCAGTATTGCAATCTCGTCGTTATCCAGGCCTTTCCTAAGTCTGTAGTAACTTTTAGGACATCCGATTGACAGCTATAACGTGCGCTGAAACCTGATTGACAAAGCGAAAGCATTCTGTTGTTTTCTACAAACGATTGGATCTGAGTGTACATACCTTTTCCAAAGCCATCGCAAGGAAACACAAAATGCTGATGGGTCTAAAATCAGATGGGTTAACAGCAGATCTTATTTTAGGGATATAAGAAAAGGTAGATAATGTTAGGGAGGTATTAAAAATAAATAGTTTATAGCGACTAATGTAAGGCAGCAATAATTTTAAGAACTTAGGACATATGTTATCAGGACCAGTGGCACTAGATTTAATAGAGAATATGAACTTATAACACTCTGCATTATCAATACACCGAAAGGAGAAAGAATTGCTATGGTCAGAGTTATTTAAGCATAGTGTGCTGCCAGGTAATGACGAGTGATTCATATTATCCGAGACATAAAATCTGTTCAGGTCATCAGGATTGAGTGAAGTTTCCTCGTTGGTGCTTGCACATTCTCCAGCTTGCTTGAGATTCTTTCATAGAATCGTGTTAGAAATCATTGGGTTGAATTTTTCTTTGAGTTACCTATATTTGGCCGAGGTTGCTGTATTCCGTGCTTCTTTGAATAACGCCCGTGAAGAAATTGTCTTAAGGCGTTAAACTCCCTATAGAAGAACTCCCTTTCTGCAATTAGGCGGCCAATATTGGGTGTAAACTAAGGGCAGGCATTTAGCCTGACTCTTCTATATCGAACAGGTAGATCCTTTTCATACAAATAATAGAATAATCTCTCAAAGATTTCGACTTGATCATCTACTACACTGCAAGATAATATGCTATCCCAAGGCAGCCTATTGCACTCATCAGAAAGCTCAGAAAAATTAATGTTGTTGAAGTCACGATAAGGAAAATAGTATAACATTTGACTGAGACAAGGTGCAAAATCATACGTCAGAAAAGTTAGCTGATTGTGAAAGAGAATACGATTTTCGTCACTGGTCATGAACAAATCCAATAGAGATGGATTTGCTGAATGTAATATGTAGGGAGATTATTTAATATGTGCAAATATACAGATTAAGTGAAATCTCTAAAATCATAGGCAAGTATATTGGAGGATAGGAGGTTAACATTAAAGTCACCTCCGACGAGCATGTTACTATAAATATGGGCCACCGTAGCAAGCGCATTATCAAATTCAGCAGCATTTTCGTACGAAAGCATTTTGGAGGAGAACAAGCAGCTGATAAAACAAGTTTCTCAACTCCATTATTTACTTCGACGCCAATAAACTCGACTGACCTTCCTCTCTTACATACTTAACTCTAGCTAAGCCTATTACTAAAGGGCCATCATTTTATTGAAGTTTCTATTTAGTCGTTCTCCTGTGAAGGTTTCGAAAGTTTTGTCTTAAGTGATCAGTTATTTCGAAGCTACAACCGGAAAGCATTCAGACTTTTCTCTTCCCATTAAACTCCATTGTGAACCTTCAATTTGCGCTCAGAGGAAATTGTAAATTATTCATTGGCTCACTGTCTGCGTTCATACAACTGCAAGTGTGAGGTCCAGAAATGTCATAAAAAATCGTCAATTCGGCCGAATAATACAATTCAACATATTTGTAATACTGGTATGAAGTACGGAATAGCGATCGTTTGCATGTTCGAAATTTGTCCACGAAATTGTAAAAACCATGACTTTTGACTCATTTATGTTTTGCCGGTCTGATTGTTATAAGTTATTAGATGGATATTCAATTTTAGATTTTACTGGTGTGTTGCTAGTTGCTTTAATTAATACGTAGGTTGATTAGTTCTTAATTGTTGGTTTGTTCTTAATTATGGAGTATGTTTCCACCTCTCTTGTGAAGCAGAATAAGCAAAACAAAAGAATGATAGAGAAGAGTGCTTAATTCTTCAAGTTGGAATATATAATATATATAATAATAACACTTTTGTGGGCCCACATAGTCCAAGTCTTTCAATAAGCGAAAAAGAGCTAAAAAGGCTTGTAGATCATTTTGGTTTGGTGCTCACTTGTAAACTAAGGCAACGGATATGCAGACCAAGTGCTCAGTCCACAGTATTGCCATGTCAAAGCCATCATAATTTCATCCTATCAATGAGCAACTCAATGGAGGTCACGCACCGAAAAAAAAGGGACGAGCCATCTATCCTTCCCTAGCGCCGAGCAAGGCCTATAACGCACCACAAAATGTTTCATACCCTACAATTGCACAAAAAAAACATAATTTATGAATTGTCAGCCTGTCACTCTTCATTGTAGTTGCACAATAATTGGGCCACTTGTTTATCAACCGAAGTGCAACAGATTTCTCGTGCGCGACACCATAAAAAGACACCACCGATAAATCTCCTTTCGAGTACACCGGAAGCACCCTCTGAAACTGAGGTCAGTCCATTACAAAATATTGGCCGGACAGATGGGTGGAACGGGGTATTGCAAGCACTGTATTTACCAGTGTATTCTCCAAGATCTGCATTGACATTTCAGCAGACCCTACATAACTATTCATAACAACTAGCGCGCGGGCGATCATAAAAGCATTTAATGTCCATTACATGTCAGACGAGTAGGAAGCAGTTGCTCACAAAAATTTCAAAAATCGTTTTCAGAAGACATAGGTGAAGCTAGCAAATTTCGGAACGAAGATACATCGTGTTAAAAAAGAGTAATACATTCACACGGACGTCGCATGTATTAGTTCATACAAATGCAATTCTTTTATTTTTATTTTTAGTTAATCACCCTTTGTACCTTATATCAAGGAAGGTTACAGGGGGGGGGGGGGGGGGGGGGCAATCGCCCACTAGACCTCTAATAAAATCAAAATTTATAATCTAATCAAATGAAAGAAAAAATAGTATTTTTTTTTGAAAATAGACTGCTTCTAAATCCGCATTAAAAAATAGAAAATAATTTCTCCCACGTTCTCACTTAATGAATACATCACAAAAGTTCTCATTTAATTAAATATGAAAATTATATTACATTAAATTTGTGTAAAATTTTTAAAATGTTCAAGGTATACAAAGAAAGCAACATCTGGGCAGTTTAAATTTTAACATTAGAGTGAATAGCAATTTCCCGAAATTGAAATTTGGAACTCCTAATGTTTATCAAAATACTTAATTAAATTACTTTGACTCGACTTTGCTTTTCTTGTGTACTTTGAAAATTCTAAAAAAATTTACTATGTTGCATAGCATGTATTTTCAACAGGTGTTTGGTTTATGTTTGGTACTAATACTAACACCGACTTAGTGGTGAAAGGCATTTATTGTTGACCGTTTAATTATTAAACGTGTCACAGCCACGACTTTGTATTAATCTAGCTCTAATAGTCAAAAAGAATCCGGCGATATCTGGATGCCAATCGAATTTTCATGCTGAAACAAAAAAAGAAAGCCATACAGGGCTGTCCACAACTGAAGGCAAAGGCCGATACAGGGGTGTTGCCCCCCCCCCCTCCCCAATAGAGGAAATGTCGAGAAATGCCTTATACAGAGCTTTTCAGCTTTGTAATGAATATATATATAGGTCACGTCACCACACGATTCGCCCTTTTTCATATAATCAAAAGCACGCAGACTCAGCTAAATTATTTATTCCTCCACCGCAAAATGAAAAACAAAAGTATCAAATAACTTCTTAATCATCTCACACGCGTGTTTTGCATAAGAAAGCATTTTTACTAACTCGATGACGAAAAATCTGAAACGTTCAAATTAATAAGAAAGTCAGTCTGTTTTAAATTTACTTAAAAGTTTTGAAAATAATTCTGTGCGAAACAAAGTTTTTTAAAACAACATTTTTCATTTCCGAAGCAAGGGAAGTATCTGAAAATTGTTAATAAAGCTTGTTAGTACTTGACATCCTTTCGGAGTACGTGTAAAGTGGAAGTGAAAATTCCAATAATACAACACAGTTATTTTTAATTATTTAACTAAACGAATCTGAAAGAAAAGAAATAAAAACGTTTTATAGATAAAAAAAAACAAAATAAATTAAACAAACAAATAAAATAAATTAATTGATTGCGAAATTCTGAAATCAAAAGTAAATTGTCCAAATTTACAAAGGTGGAAAATAAAATTAGGAGAATATAATTAAGATATTGAATATGTTAAAGGTAAGGATAAACATCTAGCAGACGGTCTTTCCAGAATAGAAATCCATAATAATGAAATAAATGAGGACGAGAATGAAGGCAACGAAATTGAAAGTAATAGTAATTCTTCGACGGGAGCAACAACTCACAGTGCGAGAGAGGATAGCTCAAATCATATCCCAATCGTTTATAGTACCGTGAATTATTAAAAACAATTATTATATTAAACAAAACCAACAGAATTAGCTGTCAAAAATTACGTAAAGCATTTGGTAAAAGAAGACTTCTCATCGAGTTAAAAATATTCAATGAAGAAAGTGTAACTGATCACTTGAAAAAATACTTGCCATCCAAGGGTATCGTCGTAGTATACTCAAACGATGACCATTTATTTGCACAATTTCAAGAAAGTTATTTGAAATATTTCGGCAATAATAAACTACTAAAATTCGTCAAGAGTACCAAACTCTTACACGATATTGAAGATGAAGAAACGGCATTAGAAATAATATCCAACACGCATGAAGAATTTAATCACATGGGAATAAATGAAACATATGAAGAAATCATGGAGGCTTACTACATGCCCAAATTAAAAGAAAAGATAGGTAGACTTTTAAATCATTGCGAAATTAGTAACATTTCATAAATTGAAAGAAATCCGTATAAATCCATGTATAAAGTAACTGAGACCAGACACCAACTAAACCTAATGAAATTTTACATATTGACGTCTGGATTGCAAATCGACAAACAATGTACTTAACAATAATTGATAAATTCACAAAACACGTAACGTTGCATAAATTAAGAACAGGTCCTGAGTAGATGTATTAGAAGCAATGAAATCGAGAATAGCAATGATGGGAGTACCGAGAAAAATCGTATTAGATAGATTTCGCGGAAAATAAAATAGACGTCCACACCACAACCGCACAAAGGCACACAGGTAATTCAGACATCGAACGATATCATTCGACTCTAAACGAGCATATTAGATTATCAAAGACTAGCCCCAAAAATACAGACAATAAAAATTTAGATAACTTAGTTTTAAAAGCATTAGAAACTTATAATAAAACGATTCATTCCACTACGAAAAAGAAGCCTTTAGATTTTATTAACGGGAAACTTAAAACAGAAGGGCATGAGGAAATAGCTTATAAGGTCCAGAAAAATAAAGAAAGATACATTGACAAAATAAATAAGAATAGGAAAATGTAATTTTAACTGATAATAATAATCAGTATGTAAAATCAAGAAACGTAATATCAAAGACGTTTAAATTACAGCCAAAATACAAAAAGTTAAAAGATAAAACAACAAACGCTGACTATTACAAGGACAGGAACTAAATTAAATACTATATAGACCAAGTTAATCGTAAATACAAATACGAAACTATTACTATTCCAGGTGACAGTGTTGGCAATAATAATAATACTGACAGCGAGAAGAGTACAGACGTAAACAATTGAAGTACTTAACTTAAGGGGGTATTCTAGTCTAGAGGCCCGAATTTTAGGTGATTTTTGAAGCGCCGTAAAAAAAGGCAATCAATATTTTTCCATCCATTTTTTATGAGTTATTTATTAGCATTGCAAGAATACAGAAAAAAATTAAAAAAGTTAAAAATTCAAAAAATTAGCAGCTGATGAAGTGGGGGGCCTCAAAAAATTGACGCGTGATCATGCCCACAATTCCAACCCGCCTAGCAATCCGAAAAAAAAGAAAAAAGATTATTAGTCTAGAGTAATGTCGCTATGTCCGGAACTAGGGAAAAGTTGAAAAAAAATTTTTTCACAAAATGGCCACTGCCTAAAAAAAAGCAATTTTTGTACCACTTTTTTGACATTTTCGAATTTTTCAAAAATAGTAAAAATTGAAATTTTAGGATGTTGCTAGTGCCGGACATAGACAAGTCAATAAAGAAGACTCTCATCAAAATTTTAAGTAAATCGGTCCAGTAGAACTTGAGAAATCGTCTTGAAAAGGGCAGTTTCGAGAAAAACGCGTATAAGGTGTAACACCACTGTAAATTTTATGAAAAATCGTTTTTTTTATGGGCTTAAAAAATAGCTTAAACCCTCTAGAATAAGAAAAAAAAAGGTCCCGTGCGAGAAAATGTTTTTTTTTCCCTTTGTAAATGGAGATCGCCACCAAGCGCGTCAAACTTGCTCCGAAACATGTCCCGGGCAGATGGTTGTGGAGCCGCCATTTTGTTTTTTTTCGCTGTCAAAAATTTATCAATTAAGTTCAATGTATGCCCGATAATACCCTTAAAAGGTTTTTTTCAAACACCTTTAATTTTGCGAGAATAAAATTCGTGAAAAAACCTTTTTTTTAGCCGTTACAGAGGCGTTACCCCTTAAAGTCCATACGTCCACGTGGTTTGGAAGTTAGAATTCAACTGTTAGCAGTTGGATGCAAGTGAACACTAAATATAAAGATACACATTTGAAAAATCCTCTTGTAGGCATATTCTTGAATAGTTAAACTCTGATAATATGAAAAAAAAAATCGATTTTTTCGAATTTCTAGACTAGAATACCCCCTTAAACGAAGGGCAAGGATACGTAATGATTCAAGATCAAGAAGTACAGGTTATAACATGTTATATGAAAATATTACATAGCATTAACTTAAACTCATAGTCAAAACCGTTAGTTATTATTGAGAATAATATAGAAAAATTAAGAAACGGAAGCGGATATTTAGCGATGAAGAATAATTTTATTATATTATATTATATCATTATATTTTATTTTATTTAGTACTACATAATAATAATAAAAGAGGTCTAATAAATATAGTAGAAAAAGGATTAAAATATATTACAGGAGTAATAGACTCAGACGACGAAAAGGAAATAAAAGGAAAATTAAACGAAATAGACAAACGCATACAAAACTTAAATAATCAAGCCAATATCAACGAAAATTTTAACGAAGCCATAAAAAATATAACGAAACATATTAATACACAGCAAACGCAAATAAATTACCAATTATCATACTGAGCTAATAAAATAAATAAAGAAACAATAGAAATCGAAAATATGCAACACACATTTCAAATTCAATATGATATTCAATTGCTAAGAGAGCTAGTCAGGAAAGTCAAAGTAAATCTAATGTTAAGCAGGCTAGGAGTTATAGGCAGAGATACAGAGGAAGTTGAAAGATACAACAATACAATTTTAGATATGGTGTACGTAAAAACTTCAATAATCTTGTATAACGACCATATCGTTTTTATATTAATGCTACCAATTTCTAAGTTTCATAGAGTCGCTGAACCAATACCAAATAAAAATAATATTGAAATAGACTTAGAAAACATGGTATTTTTAATGAATGAAAAAGAATTGTATGAAAATGAAGAAAATGTTATATTAAAGAAAAATCTAAAAATTGCAGAAAACTCATGTCAGGTGCTCTTGGATAATGCCAAATGTAATTTCAAAATCAATAACAAAACCGAACTAAAACAGATAAGTAATCCAAAAAATATGCCAAATACAAGGATAATTCATAACTGTAATACATTTGAAATAAACGTATCAAAAACAATTAAATTAAATTTGAAAACTGCGAATTTCAAATCAACAATTTATCATACGAAAATTATGTATTTAACGAAAATTTCATAATACCAAATTTCAACAATTTAACTATCAAAAATATTGTAATGAACTTTTCATTAGAAGATTTACACATTACACATTTGAATAATAGAAAATTAATCGAAATCTTAAAACACAGAGGCGTCTTTCATGAACGAATTACATATCCCATAATAATAATAATTTCAATCATAATCATTGTAATCTTCTAAATTAAACAATATCGTAAAAAGGGATCAAATGTTAAAATCGAATAAAAATCATTCAATTCTTCGGAGAAGAATCTTAAGGAAGGGCGGGTCACGTCCCCACAAGATTCACCCTTTTTTTTCATATAAACAAAAGCACGCAGACTCAGCTAAATTATTCATACCTCCACCGGAAAATACTTTTCTGAAAAACAAAAGTATCAAATAACTTTTTAATCATTCTCACACGCGTGTTTTGCAGAAGTAAGCATTTTTACTTACTCGAAGACGAAAAATCTAAGACCCAATGAAAACTTCAAATTAATAAGAAAGTCAGTCTGTTTTAAATTTACTTATGAGTCGATCGTATTAGTAAAAGTCTTATTTTTATTAAACGTTTCAAATGATAGTTGTGTTTTTTTTTCTCTCTTATTATTTTTATTTTATTTATCTTGTAAAAAAGGTAACATTCTAAAAGTTATATGTCCTTATTATTCGTCAGATCTTTTATTTAAAACTATAAAATCGAACCTCCTTTTTTAATTTACATACCGTTTGACGAGACTGGCATTTCCTGATTGCTCCGACGTAACTCAGGCAGCCCAATGGCCATTTTTATCCACCTAATTGATCTTCCAAGGATAGGTACTCAGGAAGTAACGCTAGGAACAGGAACGGAAATAGAAAGGACCTCGTGCCGCGAATATACACATCCTGCTCAGACCAAATATCAGCAACGGAAGGTTTAGAACCAATCAGTCTTAACTTGCTTATATATCGCACCCTCCATGCAAGACCACCACAACTCAAAACATTTAATTGACGTTTGAACATTTCAAATCACTCTACAAATTAAAATTTTTCAGTAATGATGTAGTTCCTTTTTTTCTAGTAGCCTGTAAATATATATATGGTATATAGTATAACTTCTCATTCAAGTATAATTTAGTTATAAAGTAAAATGCAATAAAAAAATTCTAAATTTTTGAATTTGAGATGTGATGGTTTTGTACTAGTTAGAGGTGCGATATGTAACTCAACAAAGCAGTCAACCTCCGGTGGCACCGTACCGACCCCTATCGTAAGGGTGTGAGGGCAAAAATGAAATAAAGCGAAGATAGATACCGTTGCTCTTATCCATTATCACCCATAGAACTTGCGGCGTCTGATACCAGGGGGCCATAATAAGTCCGCGCACATGATGATATTGGCTCCATATATATGAAAGTAGAGGTTGGCTCCATTTATCTGTACAGATAGTGAGTAGATATAAGTGGAGAACAGGTGAACCGAGACTGGAGAACCTTGCATAGCCTATTTTCTAAACTACGGATCCTCTAAAAGTGTCCGTTTACTCTCACTTTGATTCTGTAGGTGGACAGGAATGATTCCACTGTTTTGAAGAATTCAGTACCATTGCACCAATTTCGCAGCTGTTGGTGGACGGAGTACTTCGCTGGGTGGGCTAAGTCAAAAGTATTTATCAAAAATGTTACCCCTTCGTATGTCAAAAGGCAAGCAGCATAACGGCCGTCGATCATATTAGTTCCATCAAGTGATTGGCATACGATATTGATCCCTCGTTTTATATATCTAGTTCATTACCACCTTAGATGTCTGAATTATTCTGAAATTGCAAAATTTTTCACGTTATAACTTATTAGTACTAACACGATTACTACAACCACATACCAATCAATATCTCTTATCCTCTATGGCATTGAATTCATTCTAAGTAATTGGATTAAATTTTTTAAGTTATTTGATAAAAGCATGAGGGATAGTTCAGATATTAAACGTTATTATTAAACGTAAATGCCTAATCCCACATTCCCAAAGCTAAACGAAATGAAATTCGAAATTACGATAGATTCGTTTCTTCGGCAATACTATCGAGGAGAAAAGGCTACCTAATGGATTAATCCTTTTAAGTGGATGTTCGTCGAATAGCGTGAGCATAATGGATGATAAGTTTCACTTTGCGGTGTATAAGGTTATGTCGGCAATAAATCAATCACATATTCGAAATGCATGGTGCCTGGCACTTGCCATTCAATGATAAAAATAAGTTCACTGTCCTCGCCCTTGTCCACTTCAACGAACTGAATTGTGACCGGAAAATGTCAAGGAAATCATCAAAATGTGTAGGGGATAGGATGAAATGCATGAAATTGAAGCCTATTCTTTTAAATTTGTATTGACATAAACATTTCTTAGTCTTAATGAGCGTATTCTAAGTTATTGACAGAAATGCAAAAAAGTGTTTGGTTCATTTTTCCCCACATGTGTGGTGAAATGAACCAAGTAAATATAAATAAATAGCAAATAAGTTAAAGTTAGACTTTTTTATTATAAAATAAATAACGAAACATAAAAATTCAGTTAACGAAATAAAAATGGAAAATAGGAACGTTTGAATTAAATGGCGTTAACGCATGTTAAAATGTGAGAAGGACACGGGCAGTTGATAGCGGCCTTTTTGCCGCCTTGTTGTTCCTAATGGAAGCGGTGGTGGTAACACACGTTTGATGTCTCGCCCACAAGCCCACAAGCAATGGTGCATTTCTACCCAGCAGCACTTTATTTATTCAAATAATTTTTTTTTTAACAAAACTTTTAAATTTACTAAATTTGTTACTATTATTTAAATTAGGGATTCATGTTATTAACATTATGTTGGCATTACAAATAATTTGTTAGTTACCAGTCAGCTAAACACAAAGATATGTGGAGCACTAAAAAATAGTTTCCACGTGGTAAACTAAACTCACTTAACTAACTCGCCTACGCTCGAGCACAGTTTGTGGACGATTGAAATAAATGAAGCAGTTGTAAGACTGTTTCCATTTTGTCTTTATTACATATCTCTGCCTGTTCGCATTTAATTTATACGGGCTTGGTTCATCTTACCCCATGGTCTATTTCTACCCACCTTCCCCTATATATATACATTAGGGTGGCCCAAAAATGTATTGATTTGCAAAAGTGTTGAAATGTAAGTATAATGCTCATTCAGAATTTATTAGATAATGTAATTTTAGATTTCTATGCAAAATTTCAATGAAATTCATTAATGTTTAGAGATCGGTCAAATTGAAAATAGCATTTTTTTCTGTTTTGGACTTTCAGGACAACTGCTTCAATATTTTCTGTCATAATTTTTTTAATTTGACAATGTTTTTTTATTCTTTTTTTAAATTTAAGTGTACTTAGTTATGAACTTATTGCAGAAAAAGTCGTTTTAGAAAATTAAATTCTTTTATTGTTTATAAATTTTTCAAAACGAAAATTCGGAGCCGGAGCTCCAATTTTTGATTTTTGTAAATTTTTTTTGTTAGGAAAAGTGGCACGCGAGTATACTGTTTCTACTATAACGTTATCTACAATCGATTATCTTTCTAGTGACTATAATTTAACGAGCTCATGTAGTGTATGAGCTATTCTCAAAATGCGATTATCGAAGTGAAGCATTTTTACAAATTACAAAGATATGCCGCCCCGACCCGTAAAAGTAACGACCTTGTACCAATGACATCTTCTTTTGCAATAATTGGATTGGACATCCACGCATAATATAAAAAGTTATTTTGGTTTTTGCACGTCCGCCTGTTCGTCGGTTCGTCTCTCTGCCTCTCTGTCTATCGGTCTGTCTGTGTCTGTCGTTCCGCCCATTCGCACGATAACTCGAGAACGCGTTCACTTAGAGTGCTGAAATCTTGCAGACGGGATTTTTTGTTTTTTTTTTAAGTAAATTTAATTTCGAAAAAGGGACAATCCGCGCAAAACCTTCGTAGGGTGCTCGAGAGCACGTTGCCGTAGAAAGCTAAAATTTGGTACGTAGTGTTTTCATAATATTTAATAGTAAATAAAGTTTCAAAACTGTACTAAATCGGTCAACCCCTGCTTGGTGTTGCCATGAAAAACTCTGGTTTTCACTATATATTTGGACACTGCCTGAGAAAGCGTCGACAATGAGAGTACGAATTTTGTACACGGCGTTTTGATAAAAATTACAAATACAAGTATCGTGTCCCAGATAAATGAAATACGTTTTTACAGACGTTATTATAAAATCTATATGCACACTTTTAAAAACTACCCTATCTCAACAATGTTCACATTTATACCCGACACCGCACTCAGAACTTGTAGTTACTTGCCACTAACTGCACTTGTCAACGGACCAGATATTTATTCTTCGCTACAAAATTGCCGCGCGAATTTCACCTAGCGGAATTTGCTTATCAATAGCAACGACAGATGGTCGTTGTCATATCCGTGTTCAAGCAGCTGTGAGAGCAGGGACTAAGCATATGGCGCTAACTTAACATGGCTTTGCGAATCAATATGTTATGTTATTCGCAACGGCATTGCATTGTCAAATATGCACAGCGCCCAGTTGTTGGATCAGTTTGTAAACAATCGATGAGTGATAACACTCACCCTGTGAGGTGATTATTTAGCCCTCAGCGGCTGCGTAGTAAAATCACCCTTTGCTTTTGTTTGCTATAGTAGAGTCGATTGGCCACCACACAAGTTCAAAAATGGACTATATCGGGCAACCCTTTCTTGGTGTTGTCATGCCCCGCTTTTGGTTTTCATTTTATTTAACTTTGATGTTCATCTAGGGTACAATATTATTGGTCTTACGACCAATTGAAACTTTTGCTCTTGTTTTTTGTATAAATCATTTTGTTACAGTGAAAAAGTCTATACTTTAATGCACCATTCTTTGTAATTTGTAAAACGGTCTCACCTTCGATAATCGCATTTTTAATAAGTCAATAATTTATTTAATGTATACAACAAGATATCTTTTGAGTATGTATACGAAGATATAAAATGGAGGAAATTAAATTACAAAAAAAAAAAAAAATGTAAGCCATCTTACAAATATGTGCTTAAAATAATCATAATTAGATGAAGATCTGAAGAAAAGAATAAAAGAAACAAAAGAAAGATGAAGATATAAATTCAACAGATCAACCTACGATTGTTGTCAGGAGTGGACCCACCTCATGCACTTGCGATCTCGAACCATTCATTCTAATACCATTAGAAAGACAGTTCCATTTATGTGAAATGTAGACAAAGTAAGAGCGTTGCCCAACTAGTGTGCGGAGACGGGGTATAAGTTGGCTGAACTGGCGGTGTGAGTACAAAAAACCAAGGTATTCGAATAAGTACATTGGTGAACGTGTATTTATTAGACGACGTAGGAAACTTAGGGTGGTGACATCACGATAAGCATACAACGAATATCCCCGAACTGAGGGAATATATTGTGATATATGATGCAAGTGACGTAGTCGATTAACAAAACGCAGGCAATCGTTCAATCCTACATTTAACTTACAATTATAGCTTGTGTTCAGTCCTCACATATATGTAAGATCACACGATGAATTTCTTACTTTCAAGACGTTCATAAAGCTTGAGGCAGCAAGCTGAGTAATACTCCATCGATGCCTAATCTACCTAAAAACGAAGAAAGAAGACACAAAGTATCATTCAAATTTATTTTATATAAAAATAATACTTATCTAATTAAATCCTCCAGCACATCAGCTCGCATTCGAAAGTCGTTATTGGAATGATTATACCTTCAATAAAAGCTGCTGCTCCTCCTCTACCATTTATCTAAAACAATATATATAAAACGCATTAAAGAAACAACACAATTGCAACACCAAGAAGCGAGAAGACGTAACTGGTTACAGCGGCTATATAAAGCCGACGAAATTCAGTAGATGGCACCATTCTTTTGGCAGAGTTGATCTGTATCAGAGCTAATCTGAGTAAAAAGAATCGTGCTTCCTACCTTGTTCCACAGAAGATAATTCTGTTCAGGGATAACCAGAATTTCCTATTATACAGAAGATAATTCTGATCAGGGATATCCTGAGCTTCTTATCATTTTATACAGAAGATAATTCTGATCAGGGATAACCTGAGCTTCTTATACAGAAGATAATTCTGATCAGGGATAACCTGAGCTTCTTATACAGAAGATAATTCTGATCAGGGATAACCTGAGCTTCACATCCTTTTACACAGAAGATAATTCTGGTCAGACAAATCTGAGTCTGAATTTTTTCATAGAAGTTTTTTACTTCCTTGTGCCTACACGTACCGTAATTCTGACCAGAGACAAATCTGAGGCTGAATTTTTTCATAGAAGTTTTTTACTTCCTTGAGCCCACACGTTCCGTAATTCGGAGATAAATCTGAGTGTCTGATTACTTCCTTGTGCCCATACGCAACACAAAGACATTTCTTTATTGACTGAATATTAAAATTTAATTTGATGATAGTGCTCAGATCTTCTTCTTCTTTTTCTTTCAGAATTGAGACCATCAAGAGAGTGCATCGTCTTTTTAAGTTGAATTTTAATTTGTTTATTGAATTTTAGACTGAATTTTACTAGTTTGTAGGTTAGTTTTTTATCTTGATTTTGTATTGAATTATTGTTATGAATTTTGTGATATTAGGTTAAGCAAATTGAATTATTAAATAAAATTTTATATTTGAAATCAAAAAAAACTGAGTTATCCTCTGAACCGGCTCTCCTCCTTCACGAACGAGACTAGATCTCACATTGGTCCTTCGAGCCGGATAACTCAGTCGAATCAAATATAAAATTGAATACATTGCTTAATACTATCACTTGATTCAAGTCTCTCCATTCAAAATGCCTCCAGATGACGAATGCAGTATATCTGACGCCGGGGACGAAACCATTAGCTTAATATTAGAGTTGGTTGAGTCACAAAAGAGGTCAAAGATTTAATTGAAGACCTCTTTAGAAGGCATCAAAGAGAAGGTAAAAAGAAAACTGTCAAATCGACAGAAAAACGCCTACAAACGTTCACTGAATATTGGAAAGAATTCCAAACGCGGCATAGGGTAATTCAAAAGAGAGCGACAAAGAAAGATCGCAAATTAGATAGAAATATGCAACAATCTTAGTTGGTATTGCCAAAAATGCGATGAAATTCCTAGGCTTCTAGCAAAAATGGAAGAAATGTTTTACTCCATTAGAATTGGCGCAAATCTACAAGTCTCATATCAGGCCTAGATTAGCATATAATTCCCATGTTTGGGCAGGGGCTGGATGCACTGCGTTGTCCGCGCTAGACAAAGTCCAAAACAAGGCCTTCCGGCTTGTTAACGATGACATATAAATAGCAACTATTGATTCCCTAGATCACCGACGTAATGTCGGATGTCTGTCCCTCTTTTATCGCTACTTCTATGGTCATTCCTCTGACGAAATTTCTACCCTGAGCCCTTGTAGAATTATTCCCATGCGTACCACACGAGCTGTAACCCGAGCTCATCCTCACACCCTTCAAGTCAAATTTGATCGTACCGTGAAATTCTGTGAATCATTCATAAGTAAAACAGTACGAATGTGGAGCAGTTTGCTTTCTTCAACCCCCCCCCCCCCCCCAACTATGAGCCACAAACATTCCAGCGTAATCCACACCGTCACCTACTTAACTCATCCCAATAATCCTGAAATCCCTACCCTTTGTTCCTTTCCTCTCAAGGCTGTGCTACCGCATCACTGAGCGTTGGGAACATCATAAAAAAAAAACAAAAAAAAGATAATTACTTTTACGGTATCTCTCAAGGCTCTACTCCTGTAGCCTTTATACAAGTGACCTGTTGAAGACCGCAAAATTCCCATAATGTTCTGGTACCTCTTATCGACCAATAGGACAGGTTGTGAATTGTGTTGTTACGCTAAATTCGGACTTGACACAATCTTGTACATTGGGCAAATAATAATATTTTATTGCTTCATGCCGGAATGTCGCACAGTTTAGGTACCTGAACTTCCGCCTGTATTTTCTAATAATACAGTGCTGCCATTTTCATATTGTGAGAAAAATCTTTGTATCTTCCTGACTTCTAGACTGCAATGATGCTGTGACTATGTTAACGATATGGCGCGTAGGATTTATGGTGGACTTCCTGGCTCTGGTTTTCTTCTGGAACCTTGTCTATAAACACGCGATCGATGCTAGTGAAATCTTTTCTAATACCCACCAGTCTCATTTCCCCTCACTTATGTTCCTCCTTTTCTATTAAACTAATTGTGAACTTCAACGACTGTACAAGATTCGTCTTCTGCTTTAGGAGATTTGGTTTTGTTTCGAAGCATCGTAATCATCTAATTGGTTGCTTCTTAAAGCTATAAAATTTCTTCTAACTAAAAATTCTAAACTTAAAGTTTTCATAATGTAATCAAAGTCAACAAGAAAGAGGAAAAGTCAACGTCAAAACCAGAGATCAAAAAATCGTCGGAGAAGAAAAAGAAGAAAAACGTAGAGTTGAAAAGGAATCCGCGTGTCTGGCTGAAGGATTCAGAATCAGGCAGAGCTGTTCCAGTGCATTCTGTTTTGAGGAAGCATAGCGCTTGTTGTATGTATTTAAGTGCTATTTCCATTATTTTACATATCCTAAGGGAGAAAGAACACTCTCTATACTAGAAAAATTATATTCCGTCTTAGATATTAATCTCATTGAACAGAAAGTATTTCTTTGGTTTCCTTTCACTAATAACAATTTATTGTAGAGATTGAGATAATAAAAAGCATGTAAGAAAAAACTTCAATAAATGCTCGAATCACACCTATAATTGAAAAATAAAATCTCTACAAGGAGGGCTCCTCTACAGAAATTCTTGGATCAATCTGATTTTTTGAAATCTAAATTTATTTTTAAAGCAAGAGGGGGGCGCTTGCAAATTATTTTCCAACTGACTGCACCAAAAGAAAATGAGAAAAAATGACGGAGACCTGATCATTAATCACAGTAATTGAACCATAAATCACAATTTAATTGAAAAAGTTCAAGGACCATTATCTCGCTTAGAAGTTTTTTTATTTCTTTAAAATGGCGAGCAAGTATATGAATTGGAATTTAAGTGATATACTAGGATAAACCGAAGTCAAATGAAATTCCTTATTTTTTATTATAGGTATACTTCTTTTTCTTATTTACTGAATTGACGCATTTAAGTATTTTCAAATGAGCTTGCGCATTCTAGTAATATGGATATTTGACTCTAAAATCAATCAATTAATGGAATTCTGCCATTATGCCATCCTACCGCTAATTTTCTTGCAGTATATACATATAAACTATTCTTTACACAATTACAAAGGCTTGTGTTATACCACTAGGTATTGGCTTGGAAATGCCCTAGTGTCAGAATGTTGGAGATAACTGGGATCTAACGTCCTCTCAGCTGTGATGAGTTCTGCAACTAACTGGTAGTAATTTGTACAGTCTAAAAAATAGATGAAATACACTTAATGACCCGTGGACATCCATCTATACCGTATGTATATAACTTTATCCTTTGCGGGACATGCGGTCACAGCCTAATTGATTATGTAAACCTACCTTTTGAACAACAATGCTGGCGGACTTTCTTTTTGTAAGCTGAAAACACTTTGCGTATCATAACAATCCACACAATAATTTGAACCAATATATGATCTATTCAGTTCACAGGGTGTGGCTTTAGCATTGCTATTAGGGTGGGTGGGGGGGGTCATCTTACATCCAGCGCCGTAAACCGCTTAGTTCAGTCACCGCAGTACTGTAGTGAGGTACTAGGAAAGTTTCAGCATTAAGCAAGCGGTGTGGATGAAGTGTCGTTTTTTAGTATCCCTTTTTTACAAAAAGTAATTTTTTAATAGAACAGTAATTTAGGGTGCAAACTGTAAGAGTCATTCAAACCAAACTTTTCTCAATTTTACACACTGGCATATATAATATGGACTGCTCGATATGCTATCTCATGCGGGTACAATTTCTTGTGTCAAAAATAGTTTTTACGTCGGTGCCAACATGGATAAAAACATTGGCGGGAAGTTGAAAAGTGATTTAAATAAAACTTTCCGAAATTCTGTTGAGTATCTATGAATATATTGCCTTTGGTAAAACACACTTTATCACAAATTAAGCCAAACAATTAATTTAAAAACATTTACTTAGACGAACCCACTTATTTATTTGTTGTTTGCAGTTCTTTCTCAGTTGGTACTTGGTGCTTAGACCGAAAGAGAACGCTATATAGAAGTGAGCCCATTTTCTGCAGTTTATTACTATGAACGTACACATGTCATTGGTTTTACATAAGAACGCTGCAAATATTTTAGAATGTTAGGAGTCAGGACTAAGTTGGGGCTCTGATGTGGTAGTGAGAGATTCTGTTTGGTGGCTTGGAAAGTGTTTCTCGAGGATTTTGGATCACCCAAAATTGGGGTCTCAAACTCAAGTTCTGAGAAAGAACTATCCTCATACATCACACGCATACAATAATATTCATTGAAATAAATTTTAATTTGTTTAAGGTTTGGAATAAAAATATTTTGTATAATTTTTTTAAGCTGAATTATGTATATAAATAAAAAAAGTTTAAAATAAAAAATTCATTTTTTCCAAATAACTCAATTTATTAAATAATTTTTATTTTAAATTTTTAAGGGTGGGCTTATGACGCTGTGACCCCCGACCCCTGGATCCGGCACTGACTTCGCGTGGTATTTTTGAAACATTTTTCTTAAAGATATGTCCTTCATAGATAGTTTTTTTCTGCATTAAATAAATTTTTCAAATTTTTCTATTAAAAAGGTTTTGTTACATTGGTTATTTTTGGGCTTGTACAATGCTTAATTGAACTCATTACTGAATATTTTTCTATGTACAGCGATTTTCACAGGAGTTTTAACGTCTTCCTGGATTTTATCATAAGCTCCCAGAAAATTATTTAAGGAATGTGACTCCAAAAATCATCAAAAAATTTTTTCGGTGCTTTGCAGAACATACTTTTGGGCGGAGGTAAAAGCAAGTATGCTTACAGGGTGGCCGCATTATACCCGTCAACACATTTCCGTCTTACATATACTTTGGAACAAATGCAGATAGAGCAATAACATATGAAAAAAAAATTGGTTCTCTCTCTCCATTATCCGTAATATGTGCATTATAAATTTATACTCATGTTGAGCATAACCGTGCTTTTTTCACATTCTTGCTCTTTTGCCACTGATTATACACTTGGAGTAAAAAAGAATGAGCTCGTAGAGGCTTAAAATTTCTACATACTAATTTTGCTCTATTGACGAAAATAAGGATATTGAAGCAAAGAATAATATGTGTATCAATATTAAAAATCAGGGATATAGAGCAAAGTGAAAACTCAGTATGTTAAAAAATAGAGGATAGAAGAAAACCGATTCCAATTTTCTGTTGAATGCACCGAAGACCCTTAGTAGTAATATAAAACTCAGCGGGCGACATATGAATTTTTTTGCTCCTGGAATGGTCTTATTTTCAAATAAGATGTAAAAAAAAATCGCGAAATTTATTTTCAATATTTTTTTAACAACAACTCCAAACATTGTGATACCCTCGGTTTGGCAAAGCCACATTTGTTGCATACAGGACACAATGAAAGTGTTTATATTGAATTTCGCATATTATGTGCACGTACGTTGGACAATAAATTATTTATTGTCCCAAGTAATTTATGTGCGGTTTTATGTTCGGCAATCAGTTAAAATTCAAGTAGAAGCTATAAAATGTACAAAATCCAATGGAATTGGACAATTTAGACTTAAATTAAATTCAAATTGCTTTTCAGTGATACGTAGTTAAAGCTGGGCATTATTTGCTAACGAAATTAGAATTTTGCTCTGATATATATCGCTAGTAATCAGAAATGTTTTCCACTAATGGCGGGTAGAGTAATGTAAAGTAAATTAAGAAAAAAAATCAATCGAATATCCACTCACGTAATATGCCATAAAACTCATATCTAAGTCGAATGATTGACTAAACAAAATTAGATGGTTCTACGCCACTATTATTTCTACAAGCTTTTTTTCTGTTTTTGCCAGAAAGCTCTACATACACCTGTCTAGAATATTTAGTATGGATAACGAATTTCTGCAGAATCTTTCATTGGCAATTAATGGAGTGCTGCGGTGAATGGCCACAAAAGCTCTTCCCCAAACCGGAGGAGGTTTAATTTGTGCATCCCTCTGGATCTATCCCTCGTTGTCGCATCGGACATCAATTTCTATTTCAATTGAGTGGAAATGAACTAAATGTTCCAGTAAATCTCTTTAATGTGCTCTGTGATAATTCTTTTGTTGTACTTTTTGGTAGTTCCTTGCGAAACTCTCATCAAGACGTTGCAATTTAAGTGCCGAAGAGCAAGAAGAAATGAAGATTATATAAATTATGTTCTGCATTGATGCGGAAAGCTCAAGATATGCAAACTGAAAACAGAAAATTGCATTAGATTGCGAAAAACATAGCATAGTGTGGGGGCTTCTATACCACTATAGTAATATTTAGAGCGCTGTTTGTTTTATGAATTAGCGTAAAGGAGTGGAAGCAATTAAAGAAGGTAAGATTTAAAATTTCTCGTTATATAAATGTTTTCTTAAAAATGAAAAATTATATCAAGTCTAAGATTATATTCAAATTATACCGAAAGTCCGAATCTGTAGGGAAAAGTGGGTAGGAATGGGACGTCATTTTTTTACTTATACAGAGTAAATTCTACAAAAACATACTTGGATAGTATGTTATAATTACAGACCTTGCCAGTGCTAAAGTTGTCTGTAAATATAGTAAAACAATGTTATTTTGCCAACTACCTACCTGCAGGAGAAATGGGACAACAATGTGTAGGAATGGGACAAGAAGGAGCTTTTGCATTAAAACAAATTATTATAATTTTTTTTCAAAGTTGTTAATAAAAATAAAAACTGAATGCTTGTCATGAAATTTTAAAAGAAAAAATGAACATAATGCTAAGTTTAACAGCATCTGTTTAGATAATAGTTAAACAAAATTATACTGTCTTAGGATAATTTTGAAAATTTAGATTTTAAATTCCCATAAAATAAGTAGATATTGACGGAGGTACTTTTAGTGGGAGCAATACGATTTAGTCCTCTGCAAGTCCTTTACCCACATAGTAAACCGTTGTTTTGCTTTCCTCTTTGGGCCCAAAATTTTGTGGTTCATCTAAATCAGATGAACTACTATCAGCATCAAGGCAAGGAATCTTTTTGCTTTGTTTCATTTTGGCGACGTTCCTCTTCGAATTCGCTTTCAACTCTTACTTTTCTGGTGTGTCGTGAGAATTCGAGTAGTTCCTCTCTTTCTTCCTTTTCGCGATGCTATACACGTGGCCTTGATTTAAGAACGGGCGACCATCTTCAGGTATAATAATAATTGTCATTTAAAATATCGTGAATTGCCGTTGATGTAAGTGGTGCTTGTTCGAAAGAAATTGTGTTAGGATCGGATTGGTTGGTTACACTCGAGATTAAAAATCGTCATCTGAAAAGTTATCCCGATTAATGGGCTACACGCTACTTTTACGAAATCCGCTACTGATATTTTCTCTGGAAAATGACAATGAAAACGCCCGGTTGGCGAGCGTTGCTACTTCATATATGCTTATAGTTCTTCCCGGATTCGTGGCCATCCAATCAGATCCTGCTTGACTATATTGAATTTTAAAGGGCCCAAAAACTGAAACATCCAAAGGCTGTATCCTGTGACTACAGTGAGATGGGAAGGTCAGTAAGTACACGCCGTTAGCTTCTTCAATAAGTTCTAATTAGATATGAATCTCGTGATTGTCATAAATAAGAAGCACCTGGTCTTCCTTTCAACATCTGACGTGTCGAATGAAATACCTCAAGACCTTAAGAAAGCAGTCTGCGTTCATCCACCCAGATGGATTTGCCAGTCTAAGACTATCTGCTGGCCCATTATTTAACATCGCGTCTGAACTTTCTAGGGAAAATGAATGCTGGTGGTACATTATTTCCAGAAGCGCTTATAAAGCAACAAATAGTAATTAAATGTCCACGTTCTGCGGAGGTTGCTTGTTTGACTTGTCTTACCCTTTAGACGATATGACCTTCGGGGGCTTATGAACGCTTGTTATTTCAGACTCATCGCAATTTCAGACTCTATCCGGTTTGTAAAGATGCCTTGAATAAACTGCTGCTAGGTTCGAGCAGATCTTATCAACATTGGGTTTATTAAGGCTTGTGCATCGAGACAAGCGGATGGGCTCCGGAGTCCTTAAGGACAAGGGATGTCTCCACATAAAACCAATCATCCATTCCCGATCAGCCATTTGGTTTTTTTCCCACTCGTAGGGCCCATTAGTATAGCACGCCTTTGCATAACGGTACGCCAAAGTGTTTTGACCATTAGACAATCCGTAAAGCATATATGAGCAAGTGACGAAATAGTTGGCATTCAGTTTCTCTTCCTCATAAAAAAACACTTGACGTACTTTTGTATTGGGTTTATATTGTATGTGTAAGTTTCACTTACTTCTAAGCTTTTAGCCCTACTTACATGACGAGCCAATGACAACTTAGATATTTTACAAGAATCAGCTACCAACCGACTTGAGGCCCCCCGTAATTACTTTGTTTACAGCTTCTACAATTACATTTTCCGTTGGCCTCTCCATTTGGTTTTACGGATCCAAGCTCTGGGCATCTGCGATTAAAGAGCATAATTACATAAAAAAAAACTATTAATAAACTCTAATATTATTAAGCGCTTACCAATTTTTTATTTGAAATTCTTGTTTAAAATAATTGTAGGAGGATTGGTACGGTGTCCTATTCCTATAAATGAACATATTCCAAAACAGAACATAATTTCCTTTTTATGGTTCCTTACCCAAATGGTAATTACGGGAACCCTATTACTAATGCAACGCTATCCGTCCGTCAACAGGTTGTATCTCATGAACCGTAATAGGTAGACAGTTGACATTTTCACAGACTGTGTTTTTCTATTGCCGCTATAACAACAAATAATAATAATAAAATTAAATTAAAAATTAAAGGATGCCCCCATACAAGAAACGTGATTTTTCGGCGTTTGGTTTTCTATTTTTTTAGTAAATATATTTAATACGCACTTCGCCAAGTATTTAGTATTATTAATATTCAATTGCGAGCCAAAATATGAGACCAGATTTTACTTTTGACACAGAGATTTAAATTTTTTGGTGTAAAAACTCAGCAGTGAATCGCAGGTACGTGCACGCTTGTCAAAAATTATATCAAATCATATCCAAAACAAAGAGAGCAGCCTGGTTCAATTGGGTGTGGCTCTTGTCCCATTTCTCCTGCATACCATTCCTACCCACTCTCCTACATTTATCACTTGGCAATATGCCATACTCATAGTAACTCATTTATAGAGGTGTCGAAATAGTGACATCTAACGATTGTATACCAAGTAAGGATTCTGAGCGATAGCTTGGAAGACTAGAAGAATTTCGATTTCTTATGAGTGCACAATGAACATCCAAGCAACCTTAGATTAAGATATAATCTCATCAATCAAACATCACGAACTAAATACAAATATTATTCAGTCACAAAATCAGATGTTGATTTACGTATTTGCGTTGAATCCATAGAAATCATAAAGTTATATTCATTTACATATTTTATATTTTTTACAAGAAAAAAACTAAACCGTCCGATTGATTACACGTCAGTATTCGACTACTATGATTGTTTGCTTTGTCTTGTCACGCCGATAACGAAACAGTAGAATGGTGCTGCCAGAGTAGTGAAGTACAAATATAGTTGTTTCCGTGATAGCTTGGCCAATCCTAATGGGAAATCGTCCTGGACTTCATCGTCATTTTCGGTGAGTTCGACTGCATCTCAATTGGGCGGACGTATAAGTTGAACAGAATTATCGGGATGACACCGGCATAGCTCTAATGTTTTTTACTATATAAAGATTATTTCCGAGTACCTTTGTAATGACATATGGTCGTCGGTATATTGGCTGTGACTTTCGAGATCCAACGTGCCGAGGGCCACGTGTTCGACGACTACCAAATCATTTTCGCATATTTTCACATTTCAGTATGCTGCTTCCATTTTTCTCGTTTGGTCATAATGTTGTGATTTGATTGGCTTGAGATCCAATGTCGTCATGGACGGCAGCTCTTAGCCCATTTTGCAGAACGCCGATTAATTTAAATTCAAATACGACTGAACCCTGAAATTGCGTTTTCTGGGTGTCCCAGTCTATTGTTTATCTCGAAGAGTGTCATCCCAACACTGTGGGGCTTCGGTTGTTATACAAATGTAGGACAAAATACTGGCACGCTCTACTTTCCCGTTGGCTCTTGGGGTGCGTTTGCGTTGCCGTTTATATGTTTCTAATGCTGTAGTGTACACAGAAATCCGTAAAATCCTTTGACTTTAAAGCGGTAACTCTGTCGGTTACTATACGTTTCGGAGGTCCAAAATAACTTGTGAGCTTATTCAAAATATTAAGAACAGGTGTAGTTTTCATAACACGAACAGTCTTCACTACCCAGAATTTGCTGAAAGCATCAGATATGGCTAGAACGTAGAAATTACCCCTTTTACTAGGTCGAAGTTTAAACGACCTTCCGGTTTTCCTGTTCGAGCTTTGAAATAACAATATTGAATACAAGATGCGATGTAGTCTTTTACATATTTCCGTATTTTAGGAAACCGAAATTGTCTTCTGATTCGTTGCGTTGTTTTTTCGGCTCCCATCCTCCGATATAGTCGATAATGTTTCAATTGGTTTTCATTTCTTATCTGAGTTAGTTGGTCTGACTTCCTTTCCCCATTGAGCATAGCAATGATGTTTAATAGCTCATCATCTGCGAGTTGCATGGTTAGTAACCAGTCGTCGTTATTAGCAGTCAACTTCATAATAAAACAGACTAGTTCCATTTCTTTCGACGGGTGATAGGCTCATAGCATCGACTTACGTCATGTAGCTTCCTGCTCGATGAATAAGCTAGAAATTGTACTTAAGAAGTTTGGCGGTGGTATAACTTCGGTTGTATCTTTTAATTGTACAATAGTACAACAGTCTGTCACAAGTCGAAAAGATTTACCAGAATGTAAATCCGAAAACATTCCGGTGGTTCTACAGCAGCAGCAGTACTTCTAACTCACAAATGGAGTAGTTTCGTTCAGCATCCATGCAGTGGCGGTTGTAAAAGAAGGCGGGAAGACAATTTATTTCAACACTTGACTGTAATAACAGTCCTGCGAGTCCAACACTACTTGTATCAGTATTAACCTCTTGCGGTGTCGAAAAATAATAAAGAGCAACGTCGGGTAAACTCGGCCTTTCAGTAGCTCGTGTGTAGAATTTCATTATATGTACATAGTCTCAAGCCGCGCCGTCAAGAGGGAGTGCGGCATTTGACGATCGTGTGGCATTGGCCTATTACACTGTAAAAAATGTGCACAATTGTTTCCACAAAGCTATGGTATTTTTCCTAAAATGTAGGGAATATTCCTTAAAATGTAGGGAATATTCCCAAAAATGTAGGGGAAAATACCTAAATACTTAATCGTAATCCTTTAAATAATCTGTTTCACTTAATATCACAACAAGCGGCTTAACCTCAAATTTAATACTTTTGATAGTCACCTGATTCCATATCGAAGTTACGTATCCTCTTGGGCATGTGTAAAAATGTGTTTGTTCAACGTATCAATTTACCCAATTTTAAGGTCCCAAAAGTTAACAGACGGTTTGCGTGTAAGTTTACGTAAAAGATTTTAAAACTTTCAAGTTAACAGACAGACCTAATATGTGCTCAACCTAACCCTACCTTAGCAATTATTCATTCGATTATCTGCGTTGAATCATGCGAATATCCAAAAAAATTTCAAGTTTGACGTCCTCAAACGTCATTTTGCTACGGATATTCAAACATCATATTGGAAATGAATGTATTTTACTTAAATTAATTTAAGGGGAACAATAGCTTTTGCTGCTAGCATTTTTACCGAGAAGGATTTTGATGCAAGCATAATCATGTATTTCAGACAGCATAATACATAGTTTTGGAAATAATTAGCGAAACAGAGATGCGGCAGTGGACCTTACTAAATGGTAAAGAAGGCATTTACTTCTAAATAAATTGGAAACATTTGTTTTATCGTAGTATTAGTACAGAATAATAACAAAAGTAGTTTTTCGTATTGTACTCATTTCCTGTTTTAAACAGACGTTTTTGTGTTACGGAGAGAACTTATGGTACGACTAGGCACATCAAATTGAGTAAGAAATATCAGCAAACATTAAATGAAACGATTTCGTTGCTCTTTCTTTCAGCAAAATTATTTTATTTTTATTTTGCAATGCGACATGGTCCATTTTATCCATATACATAAGTATCTAACCTAAGCTCTGTTTATGTAGAGTAACAGAATATTAATGAGCATCATATAACATGCAAGAGGGCCCATAAATTGCGTCGAGCTCATGTAGGTATCAGTGGAAATTTATGTTGAAAAGTAAAAATCCTGTAATAGGATGTATGTAGTATTTTAAATATATATTTATGTGGATGTATGTAGGTTTGGATATATGAATATATTGTACGAAGTAAGCAATGTGCGGGGGTCGTAAACAAGAACTGGCTCTTACGTAAATGGTAAATAAATTATCAAGCTGATACCATCGCATAAGCAAAGGTGTGGCGAAAGAGAATACATTAGTAATGATTCGCCCATTTAGGTGAATTAAAAACGCAAAAGCTTTCGGGGGATTGACAGGAAAGGAATTTATGTTGCTTTATCTACTTTTATGAAATCTTCTTTAGTTCCTTAGTTTATGAAAGTATAAGCCTAGACAATAAGATTCCTCCAATTCATATGTATTGATATCTATCTTTCTTAATACTTAAAGAAGTCGAACGTTCGTTTGGAGCTCTCAATAACTTTTATAGGAATAAACTATTTGTGGAAGTTTCAGGGTAAACAGAAGATGACATAACATTTTTTCAACATATTTTTCTTGTTAATGAGGCCTCTACGTACTATGTAGATTTATCTATCCTTATAGTATTAAGTAGATGAAGCACTCTAAGTGCTCACTTCTTTTCACGTGTACGTTTGTCTATCTGTATTTTAGTGACTTGTGACTTGACTTGTCCAATCCTAATCCAATTTAAGGATATATCCCAAAATTGATAACCTCATACTTTGCCTCACTACCTTTCCAATATTTTCTAAAGAATTAAAGATTTACTCTAATGTGCCATACGGTAACCGTTAAAGTATCAATCGCTTGATCTTTTATCTAAAACTTAAGTAGCTATCCGCATACCTATTTATCAGTTTTTACATGCTAATTTGCACGGACTATATAAAACGGTACACAATTTTTAATTCACAACCGCTCCGTTTACACTGCAGTAACGAATCGTCACCTGAGAAATGATTTGCAATATATGCCTGCCACACAAATTTCGATAAAACGAGTTTATGTTCTTTTTTGTAAAAAGTGGTACGACAGAAATATTTAAAACTTATAATATATTATTCTTATGAGTAAGATCTTCAACATCTATAATTTTAGGCTCACGGCAATGACGATTTTATTAGTAATAGGTGTTTAAAAATGTATGCCATAGAACACATATGCCAAATTTGGTACCGAATGAATCAGAGCTATATACGTACGGCAAGAAATGTGTACATAATAAGGTCTATCAGGGAAAGAAAGATGGAAGAAAATTCAACGACATCTGACAGGAAAAATCCACAAAACGAAAACAGTCGTCTGCTTAGTTCTCATAGAGTTTTTTGTAGAGTTTTCCTATAAGATTTCGACGATTTTTTCTCCGTTTTCTTTCGTCTACATAGTTTTGTACTTCGATCTGGTCTAATCCTCGGTACATCGGAATGTCATTACATCACAAGAATATTCAATAAAAGACGTTCTTTAAGCGGTTTAAATATTTTTATGTAAAAAAAGGTAATAAAATAATCAACTCATGAGAAAAACAATAACATAGAAAAATCAAAAATTCAATTCAACTTTCAATAACCTGACTAAATAAACTACTTACTTTATTTTAAGAACAGTCTTATAATATTACTGATCAACCTCTTTATATCATTAATCTTATTTTGATTCACATTAGGTCTGTATGTTTACTTTTGTGTAAAATTCCTAAGTAAAATTCAAGTAAAAACATTCTTTCGGTAGAGGGGATAATACTAGATGATAATGAAAAAAGTTAACATACAACTTATGAGTACCACGTGGGTAAACCGACGTAAATTTTTTAGCTGTCAAAAATCAAGAATCATTTTTGTTGTGAACTGCGGTGAATATAGAATAAAATTTAAAAACATTTCACAGCACTTACAATTTTTAACTTTTGAAACAAACCGCACTTATTTTATTTATTTAATATTTTTAAAACAATCGCACTGACAAATGACAAATGAAAGAAAATAATGAACTTACTCATCCACTTTACTGTATCTAAAAATATTAACTTTTGTTTAGGGGCTGGATTCCGCAACTATGAGTTTTCGTGTGTACACAACCACAGTATATGTATACAGTAGCCCAGCTTAGAACAAACTACTGAAAAGTGAATTTTAGAATTTTAATTACAAAAACAAAACATGAAAATGTTTCCAATAAGAGGGAGCTAGTTGCACAATGGTTGGGAGAAGTATTAGTTTTATGTAAGTACACATCTCAGCACCAGTCTGCAAATGTATTGTTTCATTACCAAACATCTGTTTGATTGCAAAGTGGTGTTCGTTCCATGGACAGTGTAACAGGAAAAATGGCTGTAATCAGGTTTGTGACAGTTTGATAGTTCTACCAAGCCGAATGGCATGGGAAGTGGAACAAACTCTTTTTTTCTTATTTTTTTCTTGCAGAAATAGTTTTGATTGTCATTTTCTCCCCCTTCCTTTGGTACAAGTTTGTTCATGCTGTAAGTTCTGTTTCTTCCACTTTAGATTTACATAGGAATCTTTGTATTAGAAATTGACTAGTGTGTTAGTTAAAACTGTTGAAAGAGCTACTGTATTAATATGCTGTGACACAACCTTGTTCCGATTCCGTAAAAGTGGAAATGAGTTTTTCTGTCAAAATTGTGTAAACTTTAATTCATATTTTCTCACAGGCATTTTGTTCGTGAATTTTGAAGAGGTAAGTACATTGAACGGTGAGTTTTAGTGGAGCGTTATTTTCAAAATTATTTGTTATATTATTTTAAAATTTGTATATAAAATGACTGCAATTAAGGCGAAAAAGGCAAGCGAGGAACAAAAAGAATTTCTAGTTAATTTTATGAAATTAACGTAGAATTTGCAAACGACAGGTGAGATTTCTTTTTAGCTTTTTCTTTTAACGAGAAATTGCAGAAATTTATAACAATATGTTAATGCCATTTTGATAATTTTATTCTAATTTAATTTTTAATTATTGAAATGAAAAATTTTCCATTTCAGATTCGAATCGATTGATGAGCCCATACAAGGGCAAGAAAATGGTCTGAATTAGCAGATAAACCAAACAGTTTAGGGGGTGCTATTAAGAATGGACATAAGAGGAGAAAGTTTTGGCTGGTTAAAAAGTTAGTGAGATTTTTAAATTACTTCGCTAGGTATACTCGAAATTAAACATTTTGTTTTTATATTTTAGAATTCACGTTAAGGAAAGAGATGCGCTTCTCAAAGCGGCTTTTGAGAGAAAAGGGCTGAGTGGTCCCAAAAAAATTAAGTCCCTAACGGATTTTGAAAAAAGAGTGCTCCAGCTTATGATCCCAGCTGTTGACCAGGTAATGAAGAAGTAGAAGAGTTGTTTAATACCGCGGATGCAAGTATTGCTAATATCTTTTTTCATATATTTATTTCTAATTAAAAGCACATTTTCTTTATATTTTAAAATTTTTATAGAGCATTGCGACGGGGCAAGTGGTTGAGGTAGGGCTTCTAGAGGAGACACCAGCAGGTGAGAGTTCAGGAAAATATCCCCCCGCGGCAGTTCAACTAACAAATGTAACGGCTCCCAGGAAAAGGCAGCGGCAACCTTCTGGGAAAAAGCCGTCAATGAAGGAAAAGGTAGTTAAAATAGAGGAAGAAACATTGTTGTATATAAAAAGAAATTACGAATTGCAACAAAGAAAATTCGAGGCTGAAGAAGAGTGGCGCAAGTCCTGGCAAGAATTAAGAAACAAAGAATTGGATGTAAAAATTAAAAAATTGGAGTTTTAAAAAAAAAATTATAATAATAATAATTTATTTCAATACATTTTTACGGTTGTTTTTTCCATAAAACAAAAGATATTAAAAATGAGTAAAATTGTTGTCAACAATTATTTGACGAACACGTCTTCCTTCTGATAACGTATTATCACCGCTTTCATCGTCAATCATAATATGATCTTTATCAGTTTGCTCATAAGCTTCCTCTGTTAGTTCAAGCAGTGGTACGTTCGCTTTTAGCAAGACATTATGTAAAACAACACAGGCATTAATAATTCGTCCTGCTTTTACAGAATCGTAACATAGTACTCTGTCTTTCGACAAACACCGGAATCTACTTCTTAAAATTCCAATACAACGTGTTTTTTTATGGTCAATATTAAACCGTTCTTCTCCTTGATTAGGCGATGATTTAATAGGTGTAATTAGCCAGGGTTGAAGAGGGAAGCACTGTCTCCGAAAAGCCAGAGATTTCTTTCTCCACGAGAATGTTTCCTTCATAAATGTTCCTGTAATGTAGAACGGCGCCATATATAAGCATCATGCGATGTTCCTGGGAACTTTGCACGTGCTCTACGTCGCTGCTTGGGAATTAATTTTGATGTGACTTCCATCAATTAGACCCACAATTCCCGGGAACGATGCTAGTTGGTAAAAGTCCTGTTTGATGGCACTTTCGTCTTCCTGCCTAGGAAAGTAAACATACTGATTAGAGACTTCACTGATAGTGTCTGCAACTTCATGTATGCTTCGGCTCACGTACGTTTGTGACATGCAAGACATAAAATCCTGCCCAATCGCTCGTGGAAACTTCCCGTAGCAAAAACACGCAATGCACATAGAAAACTCAAATGTACAGGAATTCCACAAATCACGCTCCGTTGTATAAAATAACGGCATGATTTTGTCTAAAAATTGTACACACAGATGTATTGGAAACCGATACAATTCAACAAATCGTTCCTCAGATATTGTTTCAAAAAGATTTTCGGAATCCCTTAACTTCCTTCTTACTATAATCAAATTCTGTCTAGAATCGTTAAAAATTTTCAAATATAATAAATTATTGAATTTATCTTTACCTTTCTCTTCGCCTTAATACTAGTGAATTCATACTCATTTGTTATAACTAAACTTAACTTTTTCAAAAAGGACTATTTTCTCACTGATAGTTTCAAACAACAATTTAAAATTCATTCAGCACAGAAAAATGTTCATTCAGCATTTAAGTCTACACGGCTACTTACGGAATACCTTGGAATTGAAAAGTGTACACTTGCCACTGTGAGTTTTTCGATTCGTATACACTGGCAAATTCTTCACAGTTGCGGAATCCAGCCCCAGGAGGGGAAATGCATTCAGCTGTCAAGTTTTTCTAGTCCGAACAGTTAACATACACATTATGGGTAAAAAGCTTTCGAGTCTGTATAAAAACTTTGAAGCCTCGTGATTCATGCTCAATTTTATATTATATTTTATATTTGATAGAAAAGACCAGTTGGATTATATGGCAAAAATTTAATTTGACTGAAAGGGACATTTTGGGTATTCAGCCCATCAGTTTTACAGGAACATGCAAGAAAAACATTTGGTCTCATTTGAATCAACCTTAAATTAATGTTTTAGGAACTGGCATGTTCAGTCTTATTAAGGAAAAAGGCTATGTAATTTGACTCCCTTCTAATGCTTGTCAGTCGAAATTGTTCGATTCTTTTACAGCGTCAAAATATGTAATAAGAAGAAACGACCATCGGTAAAACAAGACTAATCAACATATCAACAATTTTCCCGTCTTTACTTTAGATATAGCACGTACAGCAAACCAATATTTTAGTTTTTAAAGTCTCAGGCATATGCACCTTACATAAGGCAAGTCAATTATTGCCAAAAAAAAAAACCCTGATATTTTCATACATTCCTTGCTGTATACGTAAAAAAGATGAAAAATGTTTTCTTCAAGAAACCCAGTTTCGAAAACTTTCTCTTCACCTACTAAAAATGTACCTAAAGCTTGCCGTAAGACCGTAGCTTTAAGATTCTAGTTTGAGTGAGACGGAGAGTCATTACATGAAGTGTGAGTGAGGAAGATAGTACATTTTTTTTTCATTACAGTCAGTTAAAGTTCAACGAATTATTAATTTTATATTGTTGGTGCGGCAAAATGTGACATTTTCTTCCAAGCTTGAGCAGCTGGCTTAGAATTTAAAGCAACGGGTTCCATAAGCACAATTCGGGATTACATAACAAAAATAAAATTGAAAAAAAGTAAAGATTTGTAGCAACAGGAGCTAAAAAACCTTCACAGTTTGTACATTTTCTCGAACACGAAAGAAATGTCTATAATTTGAAAAATACATGACTTAAATTTTTTTTATATTTTTCTGGTAACTGTTATGATTTGGTATATCACCTGATTCCGGCTTGACGTTGATTTCTGGGACACCCTGTACATATATATATAGTGCATGTATAATTAGGTGATATACATCAAAATTCGCACTAAGGGCCGTAGACACCAACAAGAATAATCCATATTGACGTGTAATGCACAAACACCAACCAAGATTACTCGCGATTTAATCCACCGTATTACACCGGTGTAATGTTTTGTCCGAGATATTGCGGGGATAAAATTTCTATTAGAGGATTATTCCGAATAGGTGACGGATAAGCAAAATTTGAATTTAAGTGATAATGACAGCAGACAGCAAAGAATAACACGTTTCCGTGGCATCGATATTTCGGTTAGATGCACTGATCTTAAGTTCTTTCTCCACTAAATTTTTTTTTTAATATTGTATTAAAAAGAAAACTGTAAATTATATTAATTTTGTTCATTATATTGCTTATTCAACATTTCTTATTTTAAAAGATAATAATCTTTCATTTCGACATACCGAAAATATCCGAAGGTAATGCCACATAAGCAAAAATCTCATTGTTTTACACGAGTTGGTGTTTACTTGTGTTTTACTTTTACTTAAGGTAGGGGGGGGGGGGGGGTCATTTAGTGAGAATACCTTATTTCCTCTGTTCTTCTGGGAGAATAGTTTTGCTCCTAGCCGGAAGTTGTTTGAAAGCACGTGCTACAGCTACAAGCTTCGCAATGCCAATTTACGGTATAAACAGCAAGCCATTCTGCCTTCTAAACGTACCTCTTGAATTAAATGATATACATATCACAGAAATTTCAAGACATCTTAGATAAACTTTTTGTATGCTGTTCACATGGTTTGCTGCTTGTTTGCTGGAAGACTTACTACATTATAATTGGACTTATATTTTCCCCAGTTGAAAGTTTGACAGCTGCAAATACGAAAAGCGAACGAATCATTATCATCATCCATAACAATAACAATATGGATAGGATTTGAAAAGCCCTGTATTAGGTTTTTCTACGCTCTTTTATGAAGAAGCCCAATAAGGAGACTTAATTGTGTTTAAGTTTAGAGATTAACATCGCGAAACGTTAAAATAATAAACTCAGAACAGTAAGGGATCATCTATAACAGATTCTTGAAGTAGGTACCCCTCTCAATAAAAACAAAAGAGCAGGCAGTATATTTGCGGTTTGAAGGCTATCGAAATTCATGAAACTCTTTCTGCAATGTCATTTTCTTTTCACTATTTAAAAATTGACAATTGAATTTAAATGTAGCCGTACAAGCCTATTGATGATAATCGCCATAATATTCGCCTAAAAAGTGTTTCAACACCATAAAAATCATCCAAAAGGACTATGACATGGTTTTTCTAGGTCGACAAATCAAAATTAAGGAGTTAGATAATGCTGTGGGTATATTTAGGAAAAACTGGTATATTTTAACAAACGAATTGTGTATGAAAAAACTGTGAATGAGATGGATCTGATGCTACATTTGTTGACCATTAAACGTTTAGAGCTGCTCAGAAAAACAAACAGAATTTTATATATCGATTTGTAACGATAGCTGCAACATTATGTCTCCAAATACCACCAAAAAGCAATCAAAACTGTGACTTAAATCTTGTTGCTCTGGTTAAAAGGAAGTCATATCAATTTCATCAGCCTGAAAGGTGTTATGGGAGATACGAAGAGAATTATAATGATTGCTTACTTTGAGAATAATAAAACAATCACAGAACTATATTATGCAAAAGCCTTCTGAATCAGATTGACAAAATCATTAAAACAAAGATATTAGAGGCTTAGAGAGAATAAAAAAAAATCTGTATCATTACGACAAAGCACCATCTCACATTAACGTTTTGGTGATGAATAAACTTGTTAGCCCAAGATATGAATTGTGTTAAATCCACCCTATTCTGTAGATTTGGTTCCCTAATGGTGAATTCTTTTCAACAAAACCGAACAGGCACTGAACTGAACCAGAACCTGTCACATCTACACCGAACTTAGCCCTGTCCCGAACGGGGACAAGCACATTGTTAAGCCCATTTTGTAGCTGTATTTAATCTATTATAGAAATTATTCCTGTCATATAGAGTAGTAATCGGGGCAAGCTTATACTTGTTCCAGAAAGCATTTTTTTGGATTCGCCGGGACAATAGCAAGCCAAGCCGTACTGATGAGTATAAGATTTCTACCGATACAAAACGCTTTTTTTCTGATTTCAGCCCACCGCGGGGTTACACCGGTTCGATTCGTTTCTAATAAATTTGATTTTTTAAATTAAAAAAAAAAAAAAAAATTTCTTTTCTATTTTTGTCAATTTTTTTTTTCATTTCTTCCCTGTGTTCTATTTTTCATTCAAATCAATCTCGCTACTTGGGACCTGTTGATGAGTCAGAACCAAGACTTGAAACTTGCCACCCAAAATCAAATGGGTTGTGTGATGGAATAAGAAATAAAGTTTTTTTTTCGTTTTTGCTATTGTGTCAGAGAAAACAAAAAATGCTTTCTGGAGCAAGTACTTAATACATAATTTTCGATTCTAAACTGTGCTGAATGTCCGAGAGAGTATATAACAATTTTTGCAAGCATGAATCGACAAAGGCCAGCGTGAGAGAATGAAAAACGTGCCGTTTGGACGACATTATATTTTCGTGCGTTGTAGATAGAGCATAGATATTAGATTCCACACCGTTTACAAAAATTTGGCATTTTTTAAAAAAATTTATGGGGATAAAAGGATCTGCAAAAAATAACCGAAATTAATTAACACATATCAATTGAAGTAAAGCGACCATACGAAATATTTAAAAGCACAGATTGATTGATTTTCATGAAAATTTCTGTCAGAGATTAAGTTTATTTAAAATTGTATGGAGATGTGAAATGTAAGTAAGCAAAATTCACTTGGGCTGATAGAAAACCTAAAAATCATTAAAAAAAATCACTGTACTCGGAAAAATTTGACGTTTGGTTTGCATTTTGGTTATAAAGAATCATCCGGCCTTATTTTTGCAAATAAGACAATGTTGTTATTTTGAATGGTGATTACTATATGCTCGAATCTAACTCAATGTTAAATATCAGAAAATGATGACTTCAATTGATGTTAATTACAATTGGCCTCTTGCAAGCTTAACTTCTAGGGAGTTGGTCTCACACTATCCGGCATGTTCAATGAGGAAATAAACTTAAGATCATTTTTAGAAGGATTTTTTCTTTGTTTTATTGTGAATCCTGTTAAGTTTTTCTACACAGTCCCTAATACGCACGTCCAGCTAGCAACATTTATGTAAAAGAAGGGTCAGTAACTATGATATTAAATTTTCTGATTTTCTTTTCTTATGGGTTAGCTTTTTATGCAGTTCTTTAGTTTATGAATTCCTGTTTGTATTTCAGTTAAAGTTTTTTTGTAAATTTAGCGGACGGTTTCTCGTAGCCTGCTCTCGCTGTCTTCGTTGACTTCAGATTGCCTTCAATCGACGATTCAATTTTGTCTGAATTTTTACAACTAATACCTTTTGATTAATTAAAAAAAAGGAGATCCCCTTTTTCGTCTCTTTTTTTTTCCTGCCCAATTTCGGAGTTTTTTAAAACAAAATAAAGAAAGAAAATTGTCGCGATAACTTACTCGCTGGAATTCACTGATTTTTATCAACTTCTTATTCGCTATTTTTTATTTAAAAATCTTCATTTGATATTTATTTATTTATTTACTTATCAACGTTAATGTGCTGTCCCAAGTTCCAACGTGCTTGTAAGGCAAGCTCATTTTCAGTCTATTGAATCGCAATATCCTGCCGGTCTAGTCGTTCTCTTAATGTGTTCCCGAATAGTCTTAGTCAGAAGTTTTTTTACACAATAAAACATATACCTATATATACATATGAGTACGTGTGAATTAGTAAATATTTTAGTAAGTATATTGACGAAATCAGTAAATGAATCATTGAATTGTGTTCAAGTTTTTGGGTTTTTAAACCGCATTGCTATAGTGGAATATAATGGATATTCCTCGTTATTTCATTATTCAGCAACTGCTAACAATAATTTAATTTTACTTATTACTTGTGTACCCTACTTAAATGATTAATCTTGTTATTTACGTACGGCAAGAAATTTTCCCCATTAAAAATGAAATTTACCAGTGAATTGCACAAGATACTAGTGGCGTAGGCAGTATACAATACAAACAATAAAAACTGTCGTATTTTTTAAAAAGAAATTTATTGCTCGCTCAACTGACGTGACTTAACAATTGCAAGTAGGGGTCGGAGGTAATAGTTGAACATTTTTTCCAAAATCTAACATTACGCGAATTTGATTTGTTGGATAAACACATTGAATACACAAACATTAAGCCCCTTTAATATAGAATCGATATAATGGTATAATTTTACTGTACAAGATCAAGGTACCTAAGGAAAAAATAACGTATACTGTTTCAAGAAAGTAAGAGCTGCTCAACTCAGGGGCGCACCGAGAGGGGGGACGAACGAGAACAATAGCAGTCCTTAAGTGCTCAGATGAGTGCAGGACGCGACTTTAGAGC
Organism: Dioctria linearis; assembly: GCA_963930735.1. Lineage (NCBI taxonomy): Eukaryota > Metazoa > Arthropoda > Insecta > Diptera > Asilidae > Dioctria > Dioctria linearis. The sequence continues at coordinate 72,825,768 of OZ005740.1, read as the reverse complement.
CCTAATTTTCTGACTCGTTAGGACTTGGGACACCTATGGTCCCCCCCAAGCCAAATCTTGGGTGCGTTACTGGCTCAACTTATCTATCCAATGGGACAAATTGAGCAAGTGTGTGGGGAACGTTAAGCACTGGTGAGAAATAAATTATTATTATATATGTATCGCGAAATAATACACAGAACTAACGTTTAATCATTATGTTTATTATTACATTGATCATCCCCGGATACAGAAATGGCAACAAGTAGACTTACATTCGTGCCTACCTCCAGCAATAACTTTATTTGGCTTTAACATAGTGGGTACCCCAGTCTCATCAACATTCCAAAATCTTGAAGCAGTAAATGAGTACTAACGTATGATACGTGCCAGCCTGTCAAACATACATTAATTGAATTAAATAAAGTTGCCCTACCAAGGCTGGTGGGCTCTGAATTTCTGATAGACATTGCGGTGTTCCTCTTTAAGAACGTCGTAAGCCGTTCCTTACCTGCCATTTTATTTGTAGTCCAAGTATTAGTCATTTTAATTTTGTATCTCATACGCAAGATGACGAATATCTTTAGAATATAATCAGTAAAATATAGCGGACATTTGGAGTAAGAGAATTTTCCTGCTCACTAGTAAAGCCCTGTCCCGTAGTTTTTAACCCATGGTTAGCTTTCCAACTTTAGATTTTAATTCAGCTATATACCTTGCCATTGTCATACTATTTATATTAAATTCTTTAGAACCAGCATTCATATTCTTATGCTCTTCATTATAGTCTTTGCTTGTTTATCCAATTGTGTTAACTCTTGATATTTGGTACAAAAATTAGCAATAGTAAAATTTTTGGTCTGTATTACAATTTCAAACTTCAAAGTTATATGAAAATACTAAAATAGAATAAATGTATTGTACAAAAGAACTCACTTGGATGCTGCGAATACTCTTGATATAAGGAGAAACAAACGTCACTTTTTTTTACCTTTCAGCGAAAAACATAACTCAGCAAGCGTGCATCTCATTTGTTTACCGAACAACGACTGACGCTATCACGTTTTAGTTAACCCCACTTGCCGGTCTCATTTTGTATACTATGAAGTTCTACGGTAAATATGTGTAGACATATTACCCAACTTACCCCTATGCTTAAATAGCTCTCCCATCCCTACTCCGATCCGAACGGAAACTTGATTTAATGTTTCAATAAAATATGACCGATACTACCCCCAAAACACAGTGGATGGGACTTTAAAATAATAAAATTACAAGAAACGACAAGAAGAAGACAAAATGTGCATTTCTGTTCGCACCCTGTGCCACATCTACTCCTTTTGAAAAATAATAAAGCTGTAGGTCATCAAAGTTGACAACACGAAAGCTTGAAACGAAGTTTTTTATTCTGTCGAGATGATGTATTTTGTAACGTTAGGAACTTCGAGAAGAGTAGAGACATAAGGGTGTGGTAATGTTCTGCATTCACTTCATGTAGCAACAGGCACTGTTTTCTGAGACTTGGAAGCTGGATTGCTTGGCCTGCCTGCCTACTGCCTGGCAAAGGCAGAAGACATATAATGCTTGAGTTTTTTCATCAGAATTTTTTGTTTTTAGTTTATTATGATTGAAGTTTTGCACATTTGGAACAGGTCACTCACATATGAAAGGAATGGCACACATTTTACAAATTTCGGCTAAAATCTTTTTGTCTCTTTCAACCTCAAAACGTACACTGAACTGTAACCAATTTTGGAAACAGTACGGCTGTATTAATTGGAATGCATTGGAAAATTGAGACAAATTCATATTTTGCAAATATACGTCTATCTGTTACAAGTTCAATAAAGTTTGACATCAAATCTGCACAGGAGCACATTTTTTATTAACATTATAAATTATTTTTTGTGTTAAATGAAACAATTTTAACTTCCTAAATAATGTTTATGTAATGTAATATTATTTTTCAATATCTGTTTCTAACCGACAAATAATAATAAATTATGAATCGGTGTACAAATGTACGTAATTTAGCGTTTTCACAGCCTGTTCAATATTTGTGTAATTTTTGAAGCAAGAATGCTCAGTCCATTCTTATTATATGTCAGTGGAAACTGGTACAGCCCCGTCCCAATCTGTACCTGTTTCAACTTTTTCAGAAAAGCTGTGACAGTACCAATACCAAATAGTCTCATATTGCTCCTTCAGAGTAGCTGTGACAGTACCAATACCAAGTTTTATATTTCCAGATTATGTAGTTTATAAATTCCAAATAAATCTTTGATTGATAAGGCCTATACATTCACACAGTCACACTACCCAAGGACTTTCAACTTTATGCAACAGGAAGTTAAGAGTACGATATCATAGGGTAGGGTGACTTGGCTAGTGACTGAAATAATCGTAGGAAGCCAAAACAGAACTATCATGCAACAGTGACAACATACGGCACAATAGATACAATATATACAATACAGTTGATTTGGGCTGCATGAAATTCTACTTATGTCGGTATAACATATTTTTTAATTGCAATTGACCCAGTCGTGTAGCTGTATAGAAGCAGGTATCAAAATTCTAGGAAAATTTATGGAAGAAAAAGTGTTTTATTTACAGTCATGTTTCTATAATTTATATTTTACAGTTTTCTGTATGTATCCGCCGTAAAAAACTAAGAGCTAAACTTTAGGTTCAGTTTCCGTATTGCAATTTTAATATCTTGAGCATTGATTTCTTAAATAAATTTAAATATATAATATTATTTTGTTGTGCAAACAAAATTTCACCGAAGAATAAAATCATCATGTAATAATGTTGTAATTTTTCTAAACACATCTTTTGTGGACCCTAATCTTAAAACAATCTTCTTTTATTATTTGTACCAAAACTGGAACTTGGAACTGATACTTTGGAACAGGTACTTTTGATAGATACTTCGCACAGGTTGGACCAGTTCCAATTACCCATCCCTGCTCCTCCGTCTCTACTTCTCTCCAAGTTCCTAAAGTCACAAAACACATCATCACGACGCAATAAAAAAGTTCGTTTCAAGCTTTTGGGTTTTCAACTTTGATGACCTACAGCTTTAATATTTTTCAACTGGAGGTGATGTGGCACAGGGAGCGAACAGAAATAGTTGCACATTTTTGTTCTTCTTGTCGCTTCTTGTAATTTTATTATTCTAAGATGGAACTTAATTCCATCGTCCCTAATTTTTTACGCAGAAAAACAAATTTTGGTGTAACCAAACACTCTGTACGGAACTGTTTGATTTATTTTTTGACTTTTTCTCTAATTATAATTCTTTTTTTGACAGAACAAGCTTAACACAAGCTCGCTGCATGTACACGTCTAATAAATAAACGGTCAACAATACATGCGTTTCATCATTTATTCGGTGTTAGTATTAGTATGTTAAACTAAACATAAATCAAACACCGGATGAAATTACATGCCTACTTACATAGATCAAAAAAACTGAAAGAACATTAAATAGAATAAAAAAATATTAAATATTATATAGACGTTTTTTAAGACATGTGTTATAGCGGAATTTAAAATCGGGCTCTCTAACCTACGAAGAGCTACAGACGCTCATGATAGACATAGAGGCAATACTAAACTCGAGGCCTTTAACGCCATCATCAGCTGGCCCAAACGACTTAAGTGCTCTCACTCTCGGCCATTTCCTAATAGGGGAACTATTGACAGCAATCGTAGAGCCGGCGGCACAACCATCTAGACTTAATTCGTTACAAAGATGGAAACTAGTATACTATATAAAAAATCAATTTTGGCAACGGTGGTCTAAGGAGTATCTGAGTGAACGACAGCACCGTTATAAGTGGAAGCAACACTGCAACAATGCTCAACCAGGGATGCTGGTTGTTATTAAAGAAGATAATGTACCTGTAACAAATTGGATATTAGGCAGAATCATCCAAACAATAACAGACATCAAAACATCATCTGGTGTCCTTCGAAGGCCCATACACAAACTAGCCCCATTACCAATGGAAGAAGAAACCACACGGCCAAAAATTTAGGAATAAATTCTACACTTTTTTGGATTGCATATATGAGAACACCTCAAAAATGTATTAAAATTCAATAGTCTCATTGTATTATATTGTCATTTTAATATATTTATGTATTAAAATTCAATTCGTGAGAGATAAAAAAGTTTAATTTTCGAATATTACAATTAAACTCATATTTTTATCAAAAATTAATACACATGTATTGAAACGTAATCCATCAAAGTGGGGAATATTTAAATCCAACCTTTGGATTAAAAATTAATTCAGGGTGGAAAATGTGGGATGTAATTCATGAAAAAATAACATTAAAGTTTTAGTAATTAAAATTGTATTTTTGTAGGTATATTTTAAACATTTATATGAGGAAAAAAATTATACAAAGTATCCTCAAATTTTATGTTGAATACGTACAATGACTTAAAAAGGAAATCGAAGCCTTCCACTATCGAAAAGTTCAAGGTAAATGCATAAACCTTTTGCCAATTACCAAGAAGTGTTGTGATATTGCTGCCTTGTTCGGCCCAACAGTAATGAGGAATCGTTGATTTGCCTGGATGTTGTACTGCTGCTTAGGAGTATTGCACTAAAAAAATAAATAATTAGGATGAAATTGCATAGGAAGAATTAGAGCAATAATAGATTTTCAAACGTAATTAAGTTTTGCAGAGAGGCTTTAAAATTTCCACGTACTTCTTTTTGCACTTAGAGCCCCTAGCTGTCCCAGGAAGTAATTTTAAAAGGTAGAAGAAAGGTTTTGTTTGTAAATTCCAACCTAAAAACAAGCTGCATTAGAAAAGATTACTCGTTTATAAGACCTAAACGTACTTTCGAAATCTCCTGATTGTAATGCAGATGGTATGTCTCCATTTAAAATAATCTCTGCCACGTCCGCATAATAATTCCAATTGTTAAGAAAGTTGCCAGCATTTGCTTGGTATCGGAGCTCAAAATCGTAGAGTACCTTTAAAATGTATGTACGTTAATGAGTTTTGCTTTGAAATAATTTAATGATTATAAATTACCAGATTTGGATTGAAATAAAAAAATGGAAACTTTTTTAGTTCGACATATTTTGTAACATTTGATTCATGGAATTTTATATTGACCAATAATCCCAGTACACATTCACTTTCCATAATTCTTTTTAAGTAAAAAAACACTAAAAAGAAATACTTTTTAAAGTAAAGATTGACGCCCGCTCACACTAAATTATTAGAACACATTGATTCATAAAATTAAAGCGCAACATGCAACGAGAGAATAACTTGCCTCCGTCAGGCAGCAACACATTTGTGGAAACAAAGAATACAGTCAATTCACATTAAATATTAAGCCGGCTAGGAGCTATTTTTAATCAATTTGGAGTAATAAATAAGAATGTTCGTATTATATCATAATCTAAAGGGATTACAATTAAAGCCAATCGATTAAAATTAAATCCAATGCAAATTAATATATTGTTCTATTGTCACATACACATTGAGTTGTAAATCTTAATATAATGTAGTTTAGATTTTAATCCATAAGGATACTTTTTAATACAAGAAATATTATCTACTAGTCTATGAAGAATAAGAAAGTTAATAAAATAATATATAAATTTGAAGAAGTGGAAGATTGAACGGACTTTTAAGTAAAAAGTATTAAAATCGAATAAATAGCACGATAATTAAAAATTCCCGAGACCTACAAATAATATCATACTACATATATATAAATTACAAATTCTATATCTATTCATTGACCATATTCAATCCGATATTCAGTAACTACGCTAAATGGAATAACGATAAAATAAGCTTTGGCTAGGCACCTAGGTACGAAGGTTATTAACAGCTATTGTTAGTATGAAAATTAAATTAAAGAAAGGTAGTAACCCTAGCTAGAAAGACATAGCAAATAATTAAGCTCTGAGGGAGTTGTGATTACACATACCTAAAAGAAATCCTTATTCTAGGGGTTAGTAGGATGATGCTGCATTGTGTTGAGGTTTGTGTACATCCGGGTGACAATAAATGCGTGGCATATGTCGTTGAATTTGGTGCACGTATGGCTGACTTCAAAGTTGTGTGACGTGTGGACGAAGGCAAAGAATGGGAGCAAGCAGTATTTGCGTATGGTGAATTTCTTTCATTATGAGCTTGTGTGTTTGAATGTGATTCCCTGATGGAGCTTTTCCATTATTTTTGATGTAAGGAGTGACTTCATGTAAACTTTGCCTGCAATAAAGTAAGACTTAAGCAGTATCAATAGTTCTACCAATACGCATTCACGGTACGACATATACACATAACATTCATAACAATGTGTATAAACACAATGTTATGCTATGATTCGAAAACTGTCGGGACCAACGTTTTATAAAGCCCAGCATAGAACTACTCTTTGATACCATGCAGTTTTTATGGGAGACAAAATTCAATCTGTGATCACATTTGACACCCAAATCACAGACAGAATCCACACGGCGAATCGAGGAATCCGAGAACTCATAATCATAAGTGATTGGTGTCTGATTCCTATGGAAAGTCATTACCTCACATTTGCCGATATTGAGTACCAAATTATTGCTCTTTCACCAATTGTAAAAATTTTCAAGGTCACCCTGTACCTGTTCACAATCGTTAATAGATTTAATCTGAGCGAAAAGTTTAACATCGTCAGCATAAATTAAGACCAACAGATAAAATGTCGTCAATAAACAGAATACAGAACAACGGGCCCTTGAGGTACGCCAGATGAAGCCTTCAAAATTCTAGAGATGGAATGGTAGAATAAGATTTGGTATGTTCTGTTATCTAAATAAGACTCCGTCCCTTGAGGTACGCCCGATGAAGCCTTCAAAATTCTACAGATGGAATGGCAGAATAAGATTTGATATGTTCTGTTATCTAAATAAGATTCTGTCCATTTTAGAAATATTGGTGGAAACCCACACTTTTCCATTTTAAGAGTCTTGTCGAAGCCCTTACTAAAGTCTGTATAAATACAATCTGTCTGATGGCCCTTTGCAAACCCACGAATGGTATCCGAGACATATTTCAACAAATTTGTGGTTGTAGACCCGCCCGAAATAAGGCTATGTTCTGCAGCACATTTCTTTTTAAATCCTTATGAATGTAGAAAAAAGATAATGCTGGTGCAAAAAAATATTCATACAAAAACATAAATTAACTAGACTAAAATTTTCACCTTATACCAGTTATTGATTAGTTTACGTATCAAGAGGGCAAGCCAAAGCAGCTGTCTCTAACTTCTCCTACTCTTTCTTTCAAAAACCTTAATAGCATGAAAACAGCATGCAAACTACAATGAAGTCACTTTCTGTATTTGAAACATTCTTAATTGCCTGATGTGAATAGCAATAAATCCAAACAAAGAATTTTCATTAATCCTCGAAGGTAGATTCATTTCTACCGTACTTACATATAATATAAAGTGAGATAATCACGTTATGCATGAACTTCTCACAAAAACTTTAGAGAAAGTAATGCATCATTCTAGGACAATTAAGGCAAAACTCCAGAAGCAGAACTTTTAATTTTTCTCATCGAACTTTGTTGTTCCATCAAATTAACGCCGATATACATAAACTTTTTGGTTAGACTTATCCCCATATGTGCAGATTGGTAAATTGCACCTTAAGAAGGTGAACTTTATCTCCGCATAATAATAACATTTTGCACGAGGTAAATTTTCACATGAACTTTCTCATAAACTTTTACGCTTCCAATCCAAGGCAACAGAATAATAAAAAAAGGAGAGAAGCTCTTGTATTGAAGAATTCTGATGTTTATGTGCATGTGCAAAGAGTTTTGGATTTTTGTTCTTTCCTATAAAATAAAATGGACCCAAGGTATTTTAGGTTTAAGTTTATAATTTAATGAAGTTACCGCAATTACCTACGAAGTTTTTTCCTTTCATTTCGAAAGAATTGATTTAAATGTTTTCTTCCATTAATTGATCCGTTTGCGTACTACTTTCTGTGTAAAAACATACTCGTATGGTGGGAGAAATATGTAAAGTGTGGAAAAGTACTCAAACCAGTAGCGAAAGCTGGGGTTCAGAATCGAATAATATTGAGATATTAATATATAAGTTCGCTCCAATAAAAACCAAAAATAACACCAAACTGTAGTACGCTCTACTATGAGAGTGTTCATAATAACGCGATATGACGAGACACCTCGAGGTATCTCGCTCGAGAATGAAATTTTTCATTTTTTTGCGACGTGCAGCGGGCTAATTTTAATAACTGGCAAATTCTTATAGGGTTTTTCTTTGATATAATCGAAGGGTTCTTAAAGCGAAAATCAAACTTTAAATTAAGATCATTGTCACATCCATAACTAAAAAAAAACCGTTGGTCCCACATAAACTAACAATTAAAACAATCCATGTGTCAGTAGGTGCAGCGTGCTGTTTGGATAACCGGCATATTTTTATAGATTCATTCGAACTTGTTATGAATGCTAATACTGTAGAAATTCTAATATGTAGCAAGTGTTTAAAAGCGTGAAGCTATATGGAACAAAAACAAGTTCTAAGTATGTAAATCGAATTTTGATTGATAAACTGTGGAAAGAAATCGAAGCTGAATGCAACCTGGCAGTAAGTACATATGTATATCTTATATATATATAATTTTTATTGTTTAATATTTAACAAAAGTAATTGAATTGTTTATTATAAATGTTTTAAAAATGGACCTGATATGCTTTGTACGAGTCGATGGCCTTCCTAAATGATTTGCTGTCAGACTTCATTTAATTGGTGGGGTATGTGGTATTATGAAGGACACAGACTGCCTTTACAATATCATCAGATGTGTCAACATCGGTCGCAATGGCTTTTGCTAATATCCTCCATTTGGAACATGGAATACCAAAAGATAATCCTGTTGATCGTCTGGCTCCAGACAGACGTTTGTTCATTTTCTGTATTTAATTCTAGGCGACTGTACGGTTTGAGCAGATGCTGGTCTAGTAAAGTATATGCCTCGTCTGCTATGAAAACGAAGGGCGCTGGAATAGAAGTTTAGGGGGCGACTTATCTTGTGGAATACCGAATTTATTCTCCTGAATCAAATCAAATAATTCCGATGCTCTTTAAAATTACCGCCATTGCTTTGTTTTCCATAGCTTCCTAAGTCAATCATAATAAATTTATAATTAGCGTCTGTAGTGCTATCGATTAAAAATTTTTATAATTATGCAAGTCAGCGTGTTTAGGATAATTTATGCAGACATGCTTTGTATTCAGCGAACCTAGGCAGTTTGGAAAATTCCAAATGCGGTAAAAATTTTCCGCTGAATTAACAGAGCTTTCGTCCATCCAAAACCCTCGAGAATACTTCCCAAGCCATGAAACAGAAATCTATATGTGTGCGTTCGGAGTCCGTACTCTAAAATGGTCTATATTGATGCTTATGGAAAAGTGCCAAATATTGACTTTATATATGCCATAGAGCCTAAACTACTATCCATACAGGAAAAAAGTCATCTAGTAATTTAAAGCTTGATTCCTTACCTTACCAAAGGCTACACTTAATATATACCTTACTTAACAAAATAATTAAATAGTTTTGATTACAAAATAACCTTACCATTTTGCGCTCAATACATCTCAGCCGAGTGATAATTGCATGTGTGTATGTGCAGCCGTAGTCCGAATCTGTAGGCAGCTACATTCGATATCATCAGCCCACGGCATGCCATGACGGCACAGCGACATTATAATGATTACTCAGCTGAGAATTTTTGTTTGAGGAATCGTAGTCATTTGGTTAAGATAAATTTTTTTAAATAATTTTGTTAGGAAAGGTATGAAAATTTTATTACGGTTCGGAAGATAAGAAAGCAAGCTTAAGATTATCAGAACACCATTTTTCTGTATGAATAGTAGTTTAGGGCGGAAGAGCTATTCAAATCAAACTTTTGTCAATTTTACATAAGAACACTGCAAATATTGTAGAATGTAAGGACTACGCTGGGCCTCGCATGAGGTAGGGAGGGAGTCTGTTTCATGGCTTGTGAAGTGTTCTCGAGGGTTTTGGTCCATCTGTTTAGGCATATGTAGCGATTGTAGAAGTTCCCATATTGATATGTATGATTCATTCACCTCGAATTATATGTCTATATATATATTCATATACGTATGTATACTAGTGGAGAATAATATATGTAAATCAATACACAGAAATGTCATATTGATGTACTGATTAGGACAAGCGTAGGAATCGACGAGGGCATACTACAAGAGAAATTTCTTGAACAGCTGATTGATAGAAAGAGATTACCCACGAGAATAGGACATCATTTGAAAAAATAAAATAAAAAAATGATTATAATATTTGAAAGAAAGAACTGCATGTAGCTTTAAGGAAGCATGTGTGTGACAAAGAGAAATATACTTGTTTTATGTGAAGTAGAAATGTTTACATTTTTCAAAAACCAAGCACGTTGTTTTTTACACACTGGTGAATAAGGATGTAGTGGTTCACTGTTGTTTTTTACACACTGGCGAATAAGGGTGTATTGAACAGCTGCTCAAGAAATTTCTCTTGTAGTATGCCCTCGTCGGTAGGAATAAGTTTCATGATAATAAATTTTAGTCTTAATCCAGCAGCCAACGTGTACTTATTGGGCACACTACCTATTTTTAATATATATTACATATTATCTTAGCCATTGCTTTTATTATATTTGATACCGTGCTTACACTTATTCTAAATGACATTTCCAAGCCTCTAAACGATAATTCAGTAGACATGTACATGTGAAGAGATATTTTATTAGTGTACAATATTTTTTCTTTCTTTGCAGAAAGAATTTGCGGGATTAATTTCGATTAGTTATTTTAAAAATCCCTATAAAGCGGTCTGACGATGCAACGGATCCAGTGAGCACACATCAATACCTACATTGGCCTTTCTTTCAGAGCTTATTATTTTTAAGAGACTAATTTGTATCCCGGAGGAAGTCTTCCGCGATTCTCAGAAACAATTCAAACAAAACGTCCTCTGCTGGTATTGAGCCAAGTAGTCCTGAAAATGATGTAAGATCTTTCTGATACTTCATTTCCTCTTGCGAAGGAAATTGTTATGGAAAAAGAAAGAGAACTACCCGAGACGTCATCGGTAATGAGCTTCTTAAATTAGAAGCAGAAAATTTGAACTTTCTTCTAGTAAAACCTCATAAGGCTACAAATGATGACGATGCAGATATGGCGTTCTTTCGAAATATTCTCCCTCAAATTAAGGATTTAGATTCGTGCTAGAAAATGTGTTTCAGAATGGATGTGATGGGTCTTGTGCAGAAGTACATGCGTAAAAATCAAGGAGTAGCCTGTAGCAGTATGACAGCAGTATTTCAGTCATTTGTACACGGAGACAAGTCTCCAATCAGGGAGAATATTTGAATGTTATCACCAACACCCTTTGCCTCTTAATTTATGTGATATGATGGCTGACCATCGTATGGATCCGATACATCGCGAAGATTGTAATACTCGCAACTATGAAGAACTATAATTTTAATAAAAAAAATTAGATATAATGGGAAAACCGCATTCTGAACTTTGTTTTAATTGTGTGCTTTAATACATATATTCCATAAATAAACATATATATATATTTAAAGCACTAACCAACAGTACTCACTATACTATAGTGCCCATACACTTACAGTCCTCTGCCATACAGTCTACAGTCTAATGGTTTCAGAAAATTGTCAGTCAGCGAAATTTTAAAACATGCTATGCAAAATGAGATCCAATCAATTACTTGAAATCTTTAAGCTTGTTTGCTTAATATTAACAATGCCTGCTAGCACAGCTCGTGCTAAAAGATCATTTTCAGCATTAATGCGAATAAAAACATATTTAAGAACAGTATTTCAGTTGAAAAACATCTCCTAAGAATTAAAGCAAGAAGAAAAAATTTACGAGGAAATCACACAATACTTTTGTAAGAAAATTAGGCAGGTGGAATTTATTTATATTTAAATGAATTGTGATTAAAGTATTATATGAAATGTGCATAAAAGTTTCTGTAACCGTACTTGAATAGAACAAAAGCTGCGCCCCTTTTTTTCATACTATTTCATACTATTTCTGTAATCTAAAATCCTTCCCTCTTAAGAGGTCCGACTAAAGCGGCCCATACTCTTATCAATCTGTTGATCAACTTGAAATTGGGACGACGGTTGATCAACTAAACTACATCCCCACACACTTCTCAATTTAACCTTAACATAAACCTCAAATCAGTTGCTGTTGAATCTTAATAAAGATGGCATCGCGATTAATTAAGGACAAAAAAACGATCATTATTCTAGCAAGTGCTGTTTTAGTTTAAATTAAAAATAGAAAAACAAATAGAAGTTGGCCAAAAAAGTGGTAACTAAATCATGTTAAATATTCTGAAATGAATTTGCTAAAGCAGTGGAGAGAAAGGAGCACGATGATTTCAAAAATTGTTTACGTACCTATAGATTGGGGATAGTCTAACTTTTTTGATCATTTGCTTAAACTACTGAAACCGTTAATTACCAGAAAAATTCTATTTTGCGAGACGCTATTGGTGCGGAAGAGAGAATAGAGGTAACTCTTCTTCAGCTGTAAACTGTAATAGCTTGAAATGCCAAAGCATAGGAATATGTATAAACACCTTAGCTCTCGCCTAAATGCCGTTCGCATATTAGTAATGAGTTTGTGTATAATATATTTATCAGCTTGGGTATTAATATCTCGGCATTTTTCGATTATATGCCAATTCCCGGAAACGTTTGTTGCTAAATTCCCCACTTTTTGCATTCCATAAACATGGGAAACTTTTCTATAATTCTTTGAATGATTTTCCTTTATTGAAACCATCTAAACCTAGTACAAATAAAATAAAAATATATCTAGCCTAGAATTAAATTACAGAAAAATCTTACAAAACTTTTAAAATTTCAAAGCTCAACGACTAACTTATCCTCCAAAAGCTTCAAATATGTATAATGAAGTTATAGCAACAGTTGACCAACATGCCAACACACGCGTCAAGCCGATTATGCCAACCGCAAGTTGATCTCCGACACCATCAACAGCTCAACTTCACTCTCAACCAGTGATTGAGGGTTCAAGGCTAGGCACTTGTGCGAGGCGAGGTGAAGATAGACCTTGAGGTGTAGTGTTCAGTTTCTTGGTAAATTGCGAAGTGAGAGCATATAAATTATGCAATCACAGCTCAACTTCACTCTCAACCAGTGATTGAGGGTTCAAGGCTAGGCACTTGAGCGAGGCGAGGTGAAGATAGACCTTGAGGTGTAGTGTTCAGTTTCTTGGTAAATTACGAAGTGAGAGCATATAAATTATGTCATCACTCATCAGATACTCAAGAAGAAATTTTGTGTTTGTCAAGTCGTACAATTATATGGAATTTTTCACATAAGTGTACTTTGCGCTGTTTTGCTTGCCACCATTTATATGAGGAATTACCGACTAAGCCTGATAGATTCTTCCAATAAGTATATGAGGATGAGTATAGAAACTTTCGATTATATTAAGAAAAGAGTTTATAAACTCCAAAAAAACTGGCAAAATTTCCATTCTACACCGATTGAAGTCAGAGAAAGGTTGATGATTACTATTAAGTAAGTAATCAGGAAAAGTTAACATGTTTAAATTTTACTAATTTCAAGTTTTTAAAGAAATTAATCATGCACGGTAAAGAAAAATAGGTACAAACGATGCACATTTTTTATACTTTCGATCTTATTAGTTTCACGAATAGTATTTTTGATATAAAAAGTAATAAATATACGATTATCGGAATCTCTAATACCAAAAAAAGTTTCAATTCAAACGACCAATGGATAAACTCTATCAATTTAAATAAAAGAATCAATTATGTTCAGTATAAAAATAGTACATTAACTAGATATTTGAGAGCCTGATACTATTTTGGAGTAAACTCGATCCTACAGTAATATTAAAACCATTCAAATTATTTGTACCAATAGAAATACTTAGAATATGTCATACGAGCAGAAGAATCAAGCAAGTTACTCACAATGGAAAATGTGTCACTGCTCGACACACTGAAGCCAGATACCAGGGACCGAATCAGTTATGACTTTTTACAAAAAAAGCCAACTTTACCTGTGATTCCAGACTGATAATAATTTGAAGCTAAAAAAACAAAGCTGGAAAGGCTTTTTACTTTTTCTGGCGAAAATAAAAAACCAGCTTGGCTTTTTATTTTATCTGGCAAAAATATAAAGCCAGCTTGGCTTTTTTTTTCTGGCAAAAATAAAAAGCCAGCTAGACTAGAAAAACTAAAATTCTGGGCTCGCTTTTTATATTTTTACCGAAAAAAAGTATCAAGACGTTGGCTTGCTTTTCTAGCTTCAAAACTATTACCGGCCAGGAATAACAAGTAAATGAAGCTTTTTTCGTAAAAATTTCTAAGTGATTCGGTCCCTGAAAATTTGAAGCCAGCTTGGCTTTTTAACTTCCGGCTTCAAAACCTGTTACTTCCAGCTCGAAATATAAAAAGTCAACCTGGCTTTTTATTTTTGCCAGATAAAATAAAAAGCCTTTCCAGCTTTGTTTTTTTTAAAGTTAAGTTTTCAAAAGCTGTACAGGAATCGAAACGGGTTTAGAATTAGAATTAGAATTATCATTTATTTATTTCTGTACACAAGATATTATATCTTATATATAAGTACATTAACAAAAGAAGGAAAAAGTAAGTATTGAGGCGTAAAAAAAGAGCATCTACATATATCCTAAATCAACTACTATATCATGTGCTTCAAACTAAAATCAAACAATTAATAAACAAAAAACAAAGAAATGAAAACCCAAGCACATAAAGATAAAAAAATAAAGTTAACAAATCAACATTACTAGTTTACATGCTAAAAGAATTAAAAATAAATAAATAGAAATACTCTAGAGGAATCAAACTTAAATAAAATACATTTAGACGAGCTAAAAATGAAGAAGGAGAAGGTAAACAAGTAAAAAATATAAACAATAAAGAATAAGAATGCAAAAAAACAAAGAATAATAAGAAAGTTTTCACTACAAGAAGGCAAAACTATAAAATTTTTACAAAGTTATATAAAAAAAAAACTAAAATGCCCAGTTCATTGCTGAATCGAAGAAACCGTGGTGAACATAATTACTTAGTACCTAGTAAAGCTGAAACCGAATGACAATACCAAATTGATTAAGCACCAGAGAAAAGTGATTTTAAAAGTGATTTGAACTTATCGACGGAACCGGCACCTTGAAAGGCTACAGGTAGCTCATTCCATGAGCGTGCAGCCTGAACGAAATAAAAGCGCTCCAGAATGGAACGATGAAAACGAGGAATGAGAAGATTGTGGGTTCGAGAGGTATGTAAGAATTGTAATTGATCATACAGATAACGTGGAGTCCTAGAGCGAATCAGAATGTACAAAGAGACCAGCATCCTCATCTCACGATGGTCATCTAGAGAGCATCCCAGCAGATGGGATCTCAAGTGTTGGACGTGATCAAAGCGCCTTAGTCCGAAAATAAAGCGAATGCAGTCGTTAAAAGCGACGTTCAGCCTGTGAGCGCATGTGTGATATACATTTAATACCATAAATACAAACAACACTAAAAAGCTGTAAACACAAATTTCACAACAAATGTAAAACGCTAAAATTAATCAGCACAAATTTATTACAACACCATTCATAATCGAAAATAATTGATGATAATAATGACATACATTTATTTGCAACAAGCAAGCGATTGCACCACTGACCCAAACGATTCATCGTCAAGGGGTTTCACGCGTAAATGCATGTCATCATAATTTTATGCACATTGCTTACTCGCCCAGCGTCAGCATTTAGAATAGTAAGAATAGGGTACCATAGGTTACTAATTATGTATATATAGGCTAAGAACGATCAATAAATTGAATTCATTCAGTTCTCTTGATTTATCGAGAAAGTTACAAACCGTCGTGTATTATTCCACATAGGAGTACTAAGCTGTACAGCTGCTCCTACTATTCATACCCCCATTTTATCTCGGAGTCTGAGCTGTTAATAGCCGCTCCAGTGGAGTCAAAGTCACACGACTGCTCCCAGGTTTTTCTTTTAAAATTATAAAAGATACTACATGGCGACCGTGACATCGTAGAAACTGCGAAATTTGTAACTTTGCGAATCTGCAGACCATAATATCATCATCAAAAGTGCAGCTGGGAATTTTCATAAATAATAGAAACTTTTACGGTGACATAGTAACAACCACCAAAAAACTGCGAAGACGACTACATCCACTACCAGTACCAATCAGAAGAAATTTTTAGTATGAACGAGATAGATGCCATCTTCAATCACATTTTCAAGACTATTGAAGAAACTAAGAAGATACCAGAGAGGAATATAGAAGGCATAACACTGTATCCAGTAAATAAGAAGCCGACGCCGTACATCCCCAAATCAAGGCTGGACAACGAAAATCCTCCACCATACGAAGCGGGTCCAAAAAGAATCACCATCGAGGAGTATAGAAGCAGAAACACAAGCAGTGTAAAAACTCAGGAGACAAAACCACGAAAAAGAGGAGGCAAGAGACAAAAAATTGCACAGGAACTTCAAAATTACAAGGTACTTGTCGAGTTAGCAGCAACTGAGGAGGAACGGGAAAAATACAACAAACTAATAATATTGACAAAAAAACAACTGAACGTCATCAAAAGGAAGAGATAAGGGTTTAATGATCTAATTTAAAATTTATTTTTTTTAAAATATAAAGTAGAAGTAGCGTAGTATAAAGGTATAATAATAATTAAATAATTAATATGTAAAAAAAAAAAAAAAAAAAAAAAAAAAAAAAAAAAAAAAAAAAAAAAAAAAAAAATTTTTTTCTTTTGCTGTTTGCTTGACGTTGTTGGAAATAAGCGAAACATTTTCAGTAATGGGTAAAACGCAATCCAAAACTTCAGATAACAACGGGGAAATTGTTAATAATCTAATTATAGAGGATACAGTTTCGGTCGAGAATAATCAGATAATAATAATTTTATGCATATTGGTTGCAATTAAAATCATTGAATTTGTATACATACTGTACAAAGATCATAGGAGGGGTTTAAGGAAAAGATACCTCAGTACCCCAGCAAAATTAAACATATCAACCGTCTGATAAATGGAAGCACTTATAAAGATTAAGGACGAACTAGAAAATATTCTGGACAATTTTAAGAAAAGTAAAAACCGTCCATATTCTGAGAAAACTCTGCAAGAGAAAAAAAAGTTAACAAATCAACTCTGTGCCAAGGCAAAAGAAAACGCACTTAAACAAGCGGACGTCGAAACAATATTGAAGATAAAAGTTATCTACGAAGAAATTGAAAGTATAGCAAACAAAATCTTAGAAAACATAAATACACAAAAACAAACAAAGATGGGTTTTGACATAAAAACAGCTACATCGCTCATACAACCCTACGATGGAAAGCTGGATGAAACTGATTCTTTTATCGAGTCTATGGAACTACTAGACGAGTTAACAGCAAACGAACATAAAACCATCATGATCAAATTCATCAAGACACGTATAACTGGAAAAGCCAAGTACGTAATATCGGAGGGCACAAATACAGTATCAACGATCAAAGCCAAATTAAAAGAAAAATTTTCGGCAAAATTATCGTCAGATGCTATTCTGGCACAACTGCGATCATGCCAGCAAGGTAACAGAAAACTTGCAGACTTTTCCAATCAGATAGAAAATCTATCAGGCCAGCTGACTAGAGCCTTTATAACAGAGAAAGTAGCAGCTGGAGAAGCAGCTGAAAAATTGGCCGAAAAATTTTCAATACAGTCATTTATGAACAATGTTGCCAATACAGAAACAGCGATTATACTAAAAGCTAGTAGCCTAGGAACACTTTCAGAATTAGCAGCGAAGGCAATAGCAGTAGATAAGCCGCAGCCAAGCAGTGTCCTGCATTATAATACCAACCCATCAAGAAAGTTTCATTATAATAATACGCAAGGGTTCAACAATCAAAATAATTTTAACAGGAACAGGGAGCGCTGGCCCAAACAACAGTACAATAGAAATATGGCAGCCAATAATAGACAAAACCACCCACGAAATCAATATAACCACCGCGATAAAAGATATTTCGGTGATGCTGCACCAAATAACAGTAGTCGCTACCAGAATAATCTGCGAGCAAATAATAATAATACCTATAATCAAAGAAGAAATGTAAACTACTTCGAATCGGGGGAATATCAAGCCCCCCAACCAGAGGAAGAAACAACACGGTTGGGGGCTGCGACGAATTCAAGCCAAGAATACATTGCCTAAACCTATCCTTAACAAACTTTATTAAAGCGTATGTCGACATGTGCGGGTCAGTATGTACTCTGATTGTAGACACAGGGGCAGAAATATCCATATTCAAGAGGGGAAAAATTAATAAAGACCAACTTTACTATCCTAAAAACACTTGTATTATCCAAGGGGTTACGGATACTAAGAGGCAGTCGATTGGGGCAACATACACAAAATTACATTTTAACGACCAGTTTGCGGTCGAACATTTATTCCAGATAGTAGAAGATGATTTCTCCCTCGGGGCTGATGCAATTTTAGGACTAGATTTCCTAACAAAATTCAAGACCACTATCGATTATGATACGTGGACCCTTACATTAAACACACCTGAAAGTTCGGCAGAGATCCCAATACTGAATGGTCCATCCGAAAATTCTATTATCATACCACCCCGATGTGAAATAATAAGAAAGTTCAAGGTTAAAAAACAAGAAGGTGCCAATGATATGGTAATCATTGGACAAGAAATCCACCCAGGCATATTCATTGCAGGATCAGTAACTTCACAAAATTACCCACTAGTCAGGATACTAAACACTACAAACAAAACCACCACACTACAACATTCCGACATAATAACACAACACCTCTCAGACTTTAACGTCATTAATACAGACACAATAAAATCAAAAAGAACAGAACAAGCTATCTCCAAATTAAACTTAAACAGCATTCCAAACTACGCCAAACTTCAATTCGAAGAATTATGCCGAGAATATGAAGACATATTTGCGTTAGAAAGTGAACCTCTAACAACCAATAACTTCTACAAACAAAATATAGAACTAACTGATAATAGAGCAGTATACACAAAAAACTACCGAATACCAGAAGCACACAAAACCGAGATTAATAGGCAGGTAGACAAAATGCTAGTAGACGGAATAATAGAGAACTCTGTTTCTCACTTTAATTCTCCAATACTACTAGTACCCAAAAAATCCAACAACCAAAATAAAAAATGGCGTTTAGTAGTTGATTTTAGGAATCTTAATAAAAAAGTTCTGGCAGATAAATTTCCCTTACCGCGTATAGAAGAGATACTCGACCAAATGGGCCGAGCCAAATACTTCTCTACACTTGACCTTATGTCCGGATTCCACCAAATACCATTAGAGGAATCTTCTAGAAAGTTCACAGCTTTTTCAACTAACCAAGGTCACTACCAGTACACACGACTTCCTTTCGGACTTAATATAAGTCCAAATAGTTTCCAAAGGATGATGACCATCGCCATGACGGGTCTACCACCGGAAATAGCCTTTCTGTACATTGACGACATCATAGTCGTCGGATGTTCACAGTCACACCATATAAAAAACTTACAAACAGTATTTAACAGATTACGAGAGCGTAATCTCAAATTAAATCCTGAAAAATGCAAATTTTTCCAAACCGAAGTCACCTATCTTGGACATCGAATATCAGCACAAGGCATAAGCCCAGACAGTTCAAAATACGAGGTAGTTAAAAATTATCCTATCCCAAAAAACGCCGACGAAGTCAGACGATTCGTAGCATTCTGTAATTATTACCGCCGTTTCATCCCCAACTTTGCAGAAATAGCACTACCGTTAAACAAACTACTCCGGAAAAACACAAAATTCGAATGGGCAGAAATCCAACAAAAATCTTTCGATGCTCTCAAATCAAGTTTGATATCCCCAATAATACTGCAGCACCCTGATTTCAAAACCCAATTCACCATTTCCACAGACGCCTCGAATGCTGCATGTGGAGCAATCTTATCACAAAGTGTCGACGGAACAGAACACCCAATCGCATACGCTAGTAAAACATTTACTGCCGGAGAAAAAAATAAGTCAGTAATTGAAAAGGAACTCGCAGCAATACATTGGGCAATTATACATTTTAAGCCTTATGTTTATGGCAGAAAATTCACAATAAGAACAGACCATCGACCCTTAACATATCTTTTTGGCATGAAAAACCCATCATCTAAACTAACACGAATGAGGTTAGATTTAGAGGAATTCGATTTCGAAGTCAAATACATTAAAGGAAAAGGAAATAACGGACCCGACGCGTTATCAAGAATACAACTTGACATTAATGATTTGAAGGAAATAAATGTCCGACGCGTCCAAACCCGAGCAATGAAAAAACAAAAAGAACAAAACATAATGTCCGATGAAATGAAAAATACCCCTATAGTCCCGCAGCCTGATCAACTGCGCGTTTGGGAGATACCATCTCCAACAAAGATAGCCAAATTACCTGAACTAAAAGTAAAAATTGAGAACTGCAGTAATAAAGAAACACAAATAGAAATAAATATAGTGCACAAGTATGAAATAAAATATAAGCGGTATATAAATATAAAAAACAACCAACCAGTAGAGCCCGCACTAGAGCAGGTACTCGAAGTATTGGATAATGATATATATAAACAATTTCAGACCAAGACTCTGAAACTTTCTGCAGAAAGCGAGATATTTAAAATAATTAATTTAACCGCATTTAAAATCCTAGGAAACAAAGTATTAAAAAATATAAACGTTAAAATTTTCAAACCGCAACGGTACATATCAGAAACAACGAAAATAAACGAAATCCTACATAACTATCACTCCACACCTACAGGAGGACATCTGGGTCAATCAAGACTGTATAAAAAGCTGAAGGAAATGTACAAATGGAAGAAAATGAGGAAAACAATAGCGAAATATATAAACAGATGCGAGCTTTGTGCGAAAAATAAGCACCAAAAGCATAATAAAGAGCATATGGAAATAACTACAACACCAACAAAAGTTTTCGACATTGTATCCATTGACACAGTCGGCCCATTTACAAAAACCACCAACGATAACAGATACGCAGTAACAATGCAATGCGATCTAAGCAAGTATATAGTAATAATACCCACAAAGGACAAGGAAGCAAATTCCATAGCAAGAGCCATAGTGAATGGGTTCATACTAACATACGGACCTATGAGCAAAATTAAAACTGATCTAGGAACGGAATACAAAAACCAGGTCTTTGCGGAAGTATGTAATATACTGAAAATAAAACAACTGTTCGCGACCGCCGCACATCCCGAAACGATCGGAGCACTAGAAAGAAACCACAAGTGCCTAAATGAATATCTCAGATGTTTTGTTAATGACAATAGAGACGATTGGGATACATGGATTCCATATTACGCATTCTGCTACAACACCACACCAAACACCGTACATGGCTACACACCATTCGAACTCATATTTGCCAAAAATATAGACCTACCTTCAGAACTCACAATTGATAGACCAGATCCCGTGTATAATTATGACCTGTATAGTAAAGAGATGAAATACAGACTTCAACAAGCCATAGGTAAGGCAAAACAATACCTCCAGGCATCTAAAGTGCGAAGAAAGCAAGTCAAGGATGCTAATTGCAAACCAATATCAATCAAAGTAGGCGACAAAGTACTAATGACAGTACAAAATAGACGAAAACTAGATCCTCTATACAACGGACCTTATATAATTAAATCAATAGACAACGTAAATTGCATTATCGAAGATATAAATAAGAACAAAATCAAAATACATAAGAATAGGCTAAGAAAGATAGAAAATTAAAAATTATGTACTATTATTCTAACTATCTCTAGCATGTTAAATTAGATTACACACCGGTGTAGACAAATAAGAATTATTGTAATCAACTAGATAAGTAAACGTAAACAATAAAGATCCCAATTACTAATGCCATTGAGCAATTAAGAGCTATAATAATAAACTATATATAAGTAGGTATATGTAAATACGACTAGGAATTAAGACTCATTATAATCAGCTACATACAAAAACATACCATATGAACTATTAGTATACATAAGCGATAAAATGCTTCATTGCGGCGAGCAAACAATTAAGGTTTAACGTAAACAAACTATAAAAAAAAAAAAAAAAAAAAAAAAAAAAAAAAAAAAAAAAAAAAAAAAAAAAAAAAAAAAAAAAAAAAAAAAAAAAAATTTATGTAAACACAAATTTTTTTTTTTCCCTAAGGGGGAAAGGTGTGATATACATTTAATACCATAAATACAAACAACACTAAAAAGCTGTAAACACAAATTTCACAACAAATGTAAAACGCTAAAATTAATCAGCACAAATTTATTACAACACCATTCATAATCGAAAATAATTGATGATAATAATGACATACATTTATTTGCAACAAGCAAGCGATTGCACCACTGACCCAAACGATTCATCGTCAAGGGGTTTCACGCGTAAATGCATGTCATCATAATTTTATGCACATTGCTTACTCGCCCAGCGTCAGCATTTAGAATAGTAAGAATAGGGTACCATAGGTTACTAATTATGTATATATAGGCTAAGAACGATCAATAAATTGAATTCATTCAGTTCTCTTGATTTATCGAGAAAGTTACAAACCGTCGTGTATTATTCCACATAGGAGTACTAAGCTGTACAGCTGCTCCTACTATTCATACCCCCATTTTATCTCGGAGTCTGAGCTGTTAATAGCCGCTCCAGTGGAGTCAAAGTCACACGACTGCTCCCAGGTTTTTCTTTTAAAATTATAAAAGATACTACACATGAGCTATCGAGCTTTGGAAAAATTAAGCTACCAAAATTAAAATGCGGAAGAAGAAGTGCTTTAACTAGTCTCGTACGTATATCTGTCGATAAAATATCAGCTGATAACCAGAGCTGACGAAGGCCTCCATATATTTTCTTTAAGATTAATGTGATGTGGTCACAACAGCTCAAAGTAGAGTTGATTACTAATCCCAGATTCTTGACGCGGTGCACTGTAGAGAGGATAGAACCATTTAGCTTCACCCCTGGAAAGTCATTGATCTTGAAGTTAGTATTGTTTTGAAGGACTATGTATTGAGACTTGGCAGGATTCAGCATGAGTTGATTTCTCATAGACCAATGGTATATTCTATTAAGATCATCATTTATGCGTGCCAAGCAATCCTCCATCAGCCCAATTGGTCTACTGAAATAAAGCTGCACATCGTCAGCATACAGGTGAATTTTCACGTCTTAAATAATATTAGGAAATATTTATAAAAGTACTGAAGAATAGAGGTCCCAATATAGAACTTTGTGGAACTCCACACCGGATCGGTAGAAGGTTAGATATAACATTATTCGCTTTCACTTGCTGACATCTGTCCGATAAAAAACTACATATCAATTCGGTGGCTGAAGACGAAAAACCAAAGTGAGCAGATAACTTAGACAGCAGGATGTCATGATTTACGCTGGCAAATGCTTTTGAAAAGTCGAGCAACACCAGGACGCCTACATGATTATTATCAAGAGCTACACGGAGATCGTTAGTAATCTTTAGCAGAGCAGTTTCACAGCTATGCTGGGCGCGAAAGCCGGACTGCCATTCCGTGAGTAGCTTGTTTGCCTCCAAATGTTCGAGCATTTGCGCATGTATTAGCCTTTCCAGAACTTTGGAAAGGAAACAAAGTATACTAATGGGGCGAAAATCAGTCAACTCTTTAGGGCACGACATCTTGGGAAGTGCGAGAACAGTGGCTACCTTCCAGGCAAGCGGAAATATAGAACAAGTGAGACATGAATTCAGAATATATACGAGATGACTAATAATCATAGGCAAAATTAGTTTGACAAAACGAGGGTGTATTTCATCTGGGCCTACCTAATCAGATCTTATAGAGAAAACAGCTTTAATTACCTCGTCAATATCCACACACCTGAAAGAGAAGCTAGATCCAGGAAAATTAACTAAGTGATCACGATCATCTGACAAAGCCTGGACGATTCCCTGTGTGGAGGTGAAAAAATTTGTTCCAAAGCAACTTAGGTGGCAACTCAGGGTTCAGTTTATTTTTATAAAACTGACGCTTTGCCCTGCGTATGGCTGCGATGGCACGATTGCGTGCAGATCTATACAAGCTCTTGGTATTGTCAGTTCTTACTCGTCTGTGGAGATGATAGAAATGCTCTCGCTCAGATATTAGAGAAGATATTTCAGCAGAGAACCAAGGGCATCCAGAAGTTTGTGTCCTTTTACGTATTAGAGGAACATGTCGGTCATGCAAGTGCTTGATTAAAGCACTAAAAACTTCTACTTGATGGTCGACAGAACGACTCAAATAAATGTCACCCCAGTTCAAGAGACTGCATTCGTCTCCAAGTTCTTCCAAGTTTATGCCATCGTAGTTTCGAAATGATACCACTTGAGGCTGTGAAGGGTGCAGAGGTAGATCATAGCACATGAATAGGATGTCGTGATCAAGAAAGCTTGGTGGACTAAGCTGGTTATGAAAAGCGACACGTTCCGCATCAGAAGTGAGAAACAAATCAAGCAATGAAGGGTTTGCCGCGTTCATAAAAGTTGGAATTGTGTTAATGACTTCTAGCTGTGATGATTGGATCACGGATAGAAAATTTCTAGCACGCGAATCACTTCTAAGAATGTCAACATTGAAATCGCCTCCCACGGTCACATGGCTGTAAATTTGAGTAGCCCGAGAAATTTCTTCCTCGAACTCCTTGATGGTTTCGGCGTTGTAAATATCAGGAGGACAATACACCGCAGGCAAAACACCTTTCGCCATACCCGTGCAGACTTCTACTAGCATGAATTCACAACCTGGCGTCGTTGAAGAGCTTATAGTTTCACGAGACATCTTTTGGTATATTCCACTAAATTCCACGATCATGATTTATACCAGCTTTTTTTGTTTAAAATTTTCAAAATACCAGTTATTTTCGGTCCCTGCTAGATACAATGAGCGCCTCGCGTTTTTTACGCGCCGTAAAATGAGTTTGAATCAACGGTTTTCATATATAGCTAGAGCTAATGTAAGCTGCGCCACTATGGGGCGCCGCAAAGTTTGATCAGACTTTAAACTTTGCGGCGCGTTGTTTTTTTCTACGTTTGTTCCTTGTTTCATTTTAAGACAACAAATGGAATTATTGACAACGCTGTCATAATAAATTTGAATGTTGTTGCTTCAAAAGTGTTTTTTTGAAAGGGGAACTCAATTTATTATTTTATTCGCGGTAAAGATAAGCTCAAAAGAAGAGCTAAACGAATTATGAAAAATGAGGACATTTTATATGAGAAAAATAAAAAAGGATATAAAAAAAAATTATGTGAAAGAAGAAATATGGAAAAAAATTGGGAACAAACTTGGGATAGATGGTAAGTATATTACTATACATATTAAATACAACAATTATATTGCTTGTGTAGGATAATATTTTAAACGTTCATAATATTTTCACAGCAAGTAAATGTAAAAAAAGATGGAAGATATTGCGAGAAGCTTTCGTAAGAGAAGTGTATTTGAAAAACCAGCCTTCTGGAAGTCTGCAATCAACAGAAATGAGTTGAAATATTTCCACATGATGTCCTTTCTATCGGAATCTATTGAACCGAGAAAGTAATACATTATACTTTGTGTTCGTTCATATATTTTATATTTATATACAACTATCTTTTAGAACATCTAGCAACTGTCCTGCGTTTGAAGAAGAAGAAGTTTTTGAGGAGCTTATTGCAAGCGGATCCAGCACGCCTATGCCAGATGACACACCTTATATAAATATGGAGGCGAACTTTGTTCTAACATGTTCATAGAAAGCCTGAGTCCTCTTTGTAGAGTGTGTTGTGTTATCGAGTCTTAAATTTGAATTCTTGAAAAAAATTTGTAGTATCCTTAATCCTGTAAAGATTTTATACCAAGGACATAACTTCTTGCTCAAATATTATCCGTTAATAGTTCCATAAAACATAAAAATAATCACCTCAATATCTGCTTCCGTTCAAAGGTGATAAATATTTTTAAGTTACGCGAAAAGTATAAAATTTAATATCCAGAACACGAAAAGTGTTATACTTTTTCACTTTTCACATAACACAAAAATGTTAATAAGTTTTGAACAGAAGCATATTTTGGGGTAAATAATTTTTAACGGGTAATTTTTGAGAAGGGAAAAAGTTATGTCCTTGGTGCAAACACTTTACAGAATCAAGGATAATACTGCAAATTTGTATGAAATTTTTTTCAAGAATTCAAATTTAAGACAGACATTTTGACCTCAAATGGTAATACGTTTAATATCGTATTAAATAATGAAAGGTCCTCTATGGAACTCGTGCCCAATTTTCACCCGGCGATATCCTTGAAAGAACTTCTAAGCATTCCTTTGAAAAACGAAAGATTTTCAAACGTACATTTGAGGGGAAGGGTTGTTTCAAGAGAGGAACGTCTGAACAAGGCTGTTCAGATCTCCCTCCACTCCAAAGAATCCATTGGCATACTCCATCCTTCTTATTTACCGAACACACTGCACATAATCTGACAACTCAACACACGTCATCAATTTTCGTTCAAAGTTTGCTGAACTACATATGTTTAAAAAAAAGTGCAGCCAAACTTCAAGGAGTTCCAATTTTCCTTTCTACAGCTTTCTCAAAATCCATCAAAGACTAAAATAAAAAAAAAATGGAAAAAGCGAATCTAGGAATTTTGATATATTCATGATATATCCTTTATCCGCAAAAACAAATTTTCAAAAAAAAAAAACTTCAACTAATTTTTTTCAGAAACTTCAAAGTTTCCTGCAATAACCCGCTATTTATTGGGCTTACGATATGTACATTCTGATTTATACATTTTTGAAGTTACACTTACCAAGCAAAATTTGTAACTTTTTCAAATTCGTATCTCCGTCAAAAATGGACAAAAGCAACAAATATTTCCAGCACAGTACGACTAACAATAAAGGCAACCTACCTGTGAAATTTTATGAGATTCAAAGGTGATAGGTGCACAAATTTACACAATATTTATCGATTTTCTGTCGAATGAACGTACACCCAGCAAACAATTTGGCGAACAGCGATATTTAATCGACAATAGAGCTGCACATTTTGAAAGATAACTGTAAATGCGATTTAAAAGCGAAGCGAACACGAATTTAAATACTGTTCTCTTTTATTTATCTTACATAGACACGTGCATGTGAGCAGTTTTGTGTCCGAACTTCTGAGAATTGAAGAAATAAAAAATAAAGTTAAATATGATATGAATGTTGCTAACATTTTACATGCCAATTTGTTTTTTTAAATTTAGCACATGTTACATAATTACGTAATTTCAGTCCAAAAAAAGTACTATTTAGCACATTGTGTCTTTATTTCAAAATTTGTTTCACTTTTGCGGCTGCTATCGCGGTTAACAATGTATTTCAGCCTTTCTATATGGTTTGAAATTATTTAAAAGCAAGAATTTTTCTTTTCTTCACCAACCCAATAAATGTTGATGTATAGAATAGTTAACGTGGAATTCACGTAGAATAGTTACATGAACTTATTGTGGAATCTTAGGAATAAAATCTACTATAGTAAGTTAGCGGGAATATCTCGTGCAGAAGAAAAAGACAAAAACCCTCTTTAATCACAGCCTATTTTTTTTATATCTAAACTGAAATCACAGTGTCCTTCCTATTTAGCTCTTACGAAATGGAAAACGAAAAAGCTGGTAAAGTTTAGGGGAGAGCGTGGTAATACCGTGCACTTAAGCTTTATCTTTAATTTGGAAACTCAAATAAATCATAATTATCAATAAATTATCTCATTTTGTGACAAATTTAATTCTCTGCAAAAGCTAGTCTCCATATTTGAAATATCGAGCCGCTTTAAATTGTAAGACCCATTTTATGAAATTGTTACACTGCACGGTATAGACCCAAAACCGTGCACTATTAGGGGTAATACCGTACAACATTGTTAATGGGAAAGATTGCGTAAAAATAAAAAACAAATATCAAAAATTTACTTATACATTTTATATTAGCATTGAAATAAGTAAGATTTAGTGAATTAGCTTATATAAAACTACAAGCAAATCAGAAGTCCTTTTCTTGGTGGTATATATTTCCGTTTTTATTAGCTTTTATCTGATCGAGCATATTGTGATTGACAAAAGTCACAAATAAGTTCGGCTGTGTCACGCCCTCTACACTCTGAATGCATCCAACCACTGCAAAACACACATCTAAACCACCTTGAGGTTTAAGTGCTCCACTTACCTCAATTCTAGTAAGTTTTTGATATTATAAGAAAAGTTTATGAAATGCCATAAACATTCGTCACAGACGCATGCATAAAGCTGCAACCTCCCCGACTGTCTCTATCTATTTCGGATACTATCCGGTGCTCATTACATCCTCTAGCGTATTCAAAAGCATGGTGCACGGTATTGCCCCGTCGCACGGTACTATCCCTCTCTCCACCCACATGTCGATTGATATGAACTGACTGAATAGATAAAAATGAACTTGAGTAATGGATGAAATTGGAAAAACTTTTGTGTCCGCTTTGAGACTCTAATACTTACTTAATGTAAATATTCTTTTCCTCATGTTTATGCATGTATTTCTTAAATTTCCTACCTATGATTTGTCTTTTTGTTGCCCATATAAAAATATGTACTATGTGGAGCAAAAGTATCTCCAATGGTTTTGTTAAGAGAAATCTCCCAGGGTATCCCAATTTTAATCTATTCGGCTGCTTTAAATAAACACAGCTTTTGTTATCTGTAGTAACTCTCTTTTTATTATTTATGAAAACTAACTGCTGATAATTTCTAATAATCTATTAATTTCAATTTTTCGAACTACTGCACGAGTCAATATTTTAGAATCAATTTAAAGAAAACCCCTCCATTTCTGCTTTGTGTGACCTTAAAAGCCGCCATTCTTCTAAATGCTAGGTACTTACAGTGTAGAAGTAATTTCGTTGTTACTTCTTACTCCCGTCCGGTTATGCATTAGCGAAGCCTGTACGTGCTCTACATTACTGCTGGCATAATCGTTTTCGACGGGAACATGCTAAATTGCGTATGACTGACTGTGTGACATTTGGCCTGGATTATATATAAAAGCTCCGAAGCCAAAATTACTGCATTCACCATTTTCATAGCAGCATGTCACATTACTACGAATGAATGAACCGTTTTCAACTCTATTAGCTTTTAAGTGTAATTGCATCGAATTTCTGTCAGTCACATATCGGAAAATTTCAGTGGGTGATGTCGTCTGTTCCCAATACATATTAAATGCTCTTAATGGTTGCATTAAACGATAGAGACATGCTATCGATTAGGAATAATTTTTATTAAAATGTCTCTGGGCATTATTTTTTGTCCCACAGCATTGAAGCAGTTTTTTGAATTTGTAGTTTTATTACAAATTTCTCATGTTACTTTTAAATCAATGGATATATTATCTATGTAATACCGTGGATCAGCGCATGAATGAAAAATATTATTAGCATAGTACATACTACCTGAATATGAAATGCAATTTTTGAAAAGTCAAGGAATGTCATATAACATGTATCTGCGGGCGTTGACAGACTGTACGTCATAAATGGACTTAGGCAGCTTTGACCTTTGTACGGTTTTCGTAAATCTAATTTGAAAGCAATTGTGGGAATTGGAAAAAATTATGTGAGTAGGCAATGATTTTAGTGTTTGGAACAAAACCACTGAATTATTTATTAATCTTTGAACCTTTGATTCAGCAAGTCTGAATCGTTTTTGCTTTGCAATTCTGTGCTTGAGAAAAAAAAATTGTTATCAAGGTCCAAGGTTTAAATTTGATTTAAAGAAAAGAAGACCTGTAGATGATCTGCCTTTTAATTGGATGTCTCTATGCTTCCAAAATATATAACCTTATTTCCAGGTATCCTGTTCATAGGTACACTGAAGAGTTTCTGAATTTAGGTAAACCGAAAAGTTTCTGAATAAACGTAAATCGAAGAGTTCCTGTACTTATGTACGCCAAAAAGTTCCTGTACTGAAGCACACCCAAGCGTTCGGGTACCTAGGTACATTCCAGAGTTGCCGTAGTTAGATATGAACAGGCCAGGACAGTGACCTACATCAGCAGTTAAATTAGCATTTAATGCTCCAGCATTAGCAGAAGTGAAAATCGCATTTCATGATCTAGCACTAGCAGAAGCGAATCTCGCATTTCGAGTTTCAGCACTTGGGTGCCCTTACAGCTGATAAACTCCCAGCTGATTGACATAGGGTCGGCTTGGCTAACTTACCACCTGCTAATCCACAACCTCCACAGCGTTGCAACACACTGGCCGTAGACCTCCAGAGGACCCTAGTTTCAACTCGGTCTGGAGGTTCACCCAGGCTGTCATAGGGACAGTCTGGATTTGAAAGCCTAGCTTATCCGACTTTATTGGAACGCTCTGCCAGGCCTCTCATAGGAACAGTCCGGGCTTTATAGGTGGCTTGTTCGCCATTTCTATCCTATGTCAGAGATAGGTGCTGATCATTCAACCCGAATGCTCACCGAGGGTTTGACCGTCAAATACCCCATGGAAACAAAAACAAAAACCATTTAAAAAATACAACTGGTATTTGTTTCCTTTATAAGACCTGAGTTAAATAATGTGTATAGCTGTTAAACAAAATCATTTGTAATAATATTTACAAGTCACTGGTCATTTTAGTATTTAAAGAAATCGCCTTTTTATTGATTTGTCCAAGGCAACTCTGAAGGCAGTTTTGCTACAACGCGGTAGTTAAAATTCCTCAATTTCAAGCAGCGCAGTGTCGGCATGAAAGAAACGTAAGAGAGATGGCAAAATTATACAACTGCTGAAATACGAGGAATTTTTTTTTGAAATTTCAAGGTAATCAACTTACAATGGGAATGCAGACAGGATATATTAACTACAATTTCTTTTTATATTTGTGCGATAGCTGAGATAGGAAATATTATTTCGTCGTTCAAGATTTTCCGTTTAGAACAGAATATCTTGTAATAAAATTAAAAGAATTAAAAAATAAGGAAAAAAGCTAGATTTAGTCAAAGACCAATTCTTACGATACTCTGTATGAATTTCGTATATGCAGTGCAAATGTGATGGTTAAAGTTGTTCCTCGCATCTATTTCTAGAATGGTTCGTCGGACAGCACACATGATTATAGCCAGTCTCATACGATTTTATATATTGAAGAAGTTTTCAGTACAATAAAAACGTCTAGGACTGATCGTCTCCACAGTTCACGTAAAAACCTCAATTTTTGTATGGCAGCATCACGAAGGGATTGCCCGATTTAGTCCAATATTGAAATTGTATTCACTATTTTTATGAAAACGCTGTGTACATTTGTACATTTAATACATATAATACATATATTTAATATATAGTGAAAATTCAAAGTTTTGTATGGCAACACCAAGGAGTCGCCCAATTTATTACATTTCTGAAATTTTATTTGCTATTGCTATGAAATCACCATGTACGAAATTTCAGCTCTTTACGTCGAAACGTTCTAAAGCAGTGCCCAAATATATAGTGAAAAACGAAGTTTTAAATGGCAGCCTTACGAAAGCGTTGTCCAATTTGTCCCATTTTTTAACTTAATTATACTTTTTTTAAAAAAAAACAAGCCCGAGTGCAAAATTAAAGCACTCTAAATGAACACGCTCTCCAGTTATCGTGCGGACGGACAGCCAGATGGACAGATGGACGGACAGACGGGCATGAAAAGATAAAGATAACTGTTGATATTATGCTTGGATGTTCAGTCAATTTTGCTCCTCCAGCAGTGTTTATATGCGTTACAAACGGAACAACAAATTCAATATATCCTGTAGATTTCATCTAGGGTATAAACATGCCGCCGGTTGACTCCTAGAATGTCCCTCTTCTACCGCTACAAATTTAAACTGGCTTAACCCCACCATTGGAACGCCTTGTGTTAAAGCATCGCTAGCTTCATCTCGATGTGTGAAATATATTTCTGGTTGTTGAATGTGCATCTTTTCCTAGCTAACAGCAGGCAGCCTATAGTAACAAGAGATATCTCTGGAACAGTTGTTCAATAAAGAGGGATCAGAGAAATCATTAAAAAAAAAATTAACACAAATTTTGAAAGAAAGAATTGCATACATCATTTAAGGAAATTGAGCATGTGTGTGACAAAGAGAATAATATTTGTTTTTTTCTGAAAGCGAAATGTTTACATTTTTCAATAACCAAACACGTTATTATATCCTAGATGAAATCTATAGGGGTATACTAAGTTTGTCATTCCGTTTGTAACACCTCGAAATAATGATGGTAGAGCAAAATGAATTGGACACCCACGCATAATATTAAAAGTTATTTTGATTTTTGCATGTCCGTCCGTCCGTCCGTCTGTCTGTCTGTGCGCACGATAACTCGAGAACGCGTATACTTAGAGAGCTGAAATTTTGTACACGGACTTCAAAAAAAAAAACTAACTTCGAAAATGAGACAAATCGGGCAACTCCTTCGTGGGGTTGCCATACAAAACTTTCATTTTTCACTATATATTTGGACACTGCCTGAGAACGCATCAATATAGAGAGCTGAAATTTGGTACGTGGTGTTTTCATTGTACTAGCAAATAAAATTTCAAAAATGGACTAAATGGGGAACCTCCTTCTTGGTGTTGCCATATAAAAATTTAGGTTTTTTACGTATACTGGAAAACGGTCAGTCCAAGACATTTTTATTGTACTATAAACTTTTTCAGAATACGAAATCCTATAAAATTGGTTATAATAATTTTTTCTGCCCGACAAACCTTTCTAGAAATATATGCGAAAAACTGCTTGAAAAATCAAACTTGCACATAAGGGTGACAATACGAAATTTCATACGGGCATTCATCTAGTATCTAGATAATACTCTAAGTCTTAGACCAATTCTAAATCGTGCAACCCCTTCTTAGCGTATTGATATTCTAATTGCTGTAATTGTAAATTGCAGTAAAACTTTACTTGAGAAATATATTTGCCGCCATACACACTTAATTATAACCCAATATTGGAAATATCTTGAAAATTTATAATGCTTACAAAAACGAAAGGCTTTTTCTAGATATTAATTTATGTTGAACGTCTGGTAGTTTCTGAAATATCCAGCATTTTTGAACGCCACAGTGTTGAACAAATTACTATTTTAGGTGATTTTAACGGGGGCATTCGCATTAGTTCCCCAAGAGAGTCCATGAGGTGCAACTTATTTCGCTTGGGGCTTCAAAGTTTACTTCATGAGTAAACTACTACCACTACTGGCGGTACTCAAATTGATTGGGCGTTTTCAAGCCTTGCGTAAGACTTGAAAGAAACCTTTTCAATTAGTAGAGAAAGACATAATATTTTATTTACGCTACTAAATTTCTTTGTAGTCACTTCTTCGGTTGCCTTATTATACCCTAGATGAAATCGCTGCTCTTTGTTTTTTTTTCATATGTAATTTTTTTTTTTTTTTTTTTATTAATCTATTATTTATTTATTCTTTATTTGTTGTTTGTTTTTGTTTTGTTTGTATTTGTATAGTTTTTTTCAAATTGTTCCCTTGGCCATAATGTTAGCTATAGGGCGCATGCACAGGTTGCGGATAGTGGAACGACATATAAATATATACGGTAATACCCATATATAGGTTAGCTGCGAATATTCAAATAAGCAGCCGCGGACAATACATCTAAAAATATTTAAACAAAATTTAGCTATTATTACACTGAAGATGTCAACGATTTCATCTAGGGTATAATATTATTGGTCTTCGACCAATTATAACTTTTTCTATTGTTTTTTTACATATTGGCTAATAAAGCTGTAGTGGTTCACTGTTCATTGGGGGATAAGGCCGTATTGAACAGCTGTTCATGAAATTTCTCTTTTAGTACACGCTCGACGGTGAAACACAATTGAAGCTTTTCAGAAAGCTTCAGATTTGTATATCAGTGTAGAACAACACAAGTAGAGCTTTAGTCGTTTTTTCAGCTTCAAGCTGGCTTAAAATTAGATCAAATTGGAAATCTCAACCCCGATGGCTGCCAACTGAAAAAAATATTGCCTGAGAAATAATGCCGCAACGCTAAATTAAACGACCGTTCCATTCGGGGTATAAAGTGCAACTGTCTCTTTATTAACTAAGTTGAATGCATAAACAAATACATCTCTCTTTAACGAATACATAAGAATTCAATAATAAATAACTCAAAATACACGCTAAAGTTTCTATTTAATTTTTAACATCCTCCGGCCCCCAAATACAAATTCAAGCTTTACTGTAATTTAAATAGTTATTTAGTTAATTTCTAACGGACACAAGTTTTGGATGGGTCTTCTCATACGAACTCCATTAGAAGTTCTAATTTCAACTGCGCGAACTCTTCCATCACGTCCCAGGAACACGTTCTCAACAATTGCCAGTGTCCACTGCAGTCGAGGGATACAACTTTCACCAACGATAACAACTTTACCAATACTCAGATTCGAGCAATCAGTCTTCGGATGCTTGTAGTGAGCTGACCTCAGTTGTTGGATGTATTCAGTTGACCACCTCTTCCGGAAAGAATGTGATATTCGTTGACGCTCAGTCCAAAGTAACGAAATCTCACTCCCCTTGACGGCGCTTCCAGATGGCAAACCCTTCAAAGAGTGACCTGTTAAAAAATGAAACGGTGTTAACGGTAACAAGTCTTGTGGATCGTCCGTCATGTATGTCAATGGCCTCGAATTGACCATAGATTCAATTTCGATAACTATGGTTTGAAGATTTTCTAGGTCCAGTCTAGCCTTTCCAATGGCCGCCTTCATGGCATTTTTAATCGTCCGTATTAAACGCTCCCACCAGTCTCCCCACCATGGGGCCCGTTCACGGATAAATCGCCACTTAATTTTTCTTGGCTGGCAAATTCAATCCATTTTGATGGTTTTGATAAATCGAACAACTTATTTAATTCTAACTCAGATCGTTTAAATGTTTTGGTATTATCCGAGTAGATTACGTGAGGCAGTCCTCTTCTGGTAACGAATCTTCGAAATGCTCGCAAAAAGCTCTCGGTTGTCATGTCCAGTACGATTTCGAGGTGCAGCGCCCTTACAGAAGCACACGTAAGTAGCAGTAGGTATACCTTTCTCGACTTTGTTTCATCAGACGGATCTTTTACATACAGCGGTCCTGCGAAATCTAATTCCGTAACTTCAAATGGCTTAGCCTGTTTAAGACGATCTTTGGCAATGGCGCAAAGGGCTGGCTCGCACATTTCTTTTGAAGCCATTTGCAAATTGTGCAATTTTCCAAAACGGTTTCTATGAATTGCCTTAAGGGACGGCAGTACCGCTCTCTCAACCTTGCTAGTGTAGCATTCACCCCCGCATGAAACAATCTTTGATGAGTATCTTCGATCACCAGTCGCGTAAGATGACACTTAGGCAAAATAACTGGATAGGTTTCGATGTTATCTGCTTCTCCTAGCCTGCTACTGACTCTGAGAACACCATCAATGTCCCGGAAAGGATTAAGCCTCAATAATTTAAACAGATACCTTACTTCCTAGGCAACCGACTTCAATCGTATAATGTATTGATTGCGTGTTTTTAATCAAATAATTTTCAGCTCTCTCGATGTCTTCGGCAGTTACGAGTCTCTCAGAATCGGTCTTATGCTTCACGTAATTACAAAATTTCATTAGATATACAGTCGTACGCAGCAGCCTTCTATAATCGCTGAAATTTTCTACATCAAACACCGGTTCTAATAAATTTGATTTGGTGTGAACTATTTGCAGCGACGTTGTCGCTGGCATAACATCATTTTCCAAATTTTCATTTGTCGGCCATTCACGCTCAGTCTTGAATAGCCATTCCGGCCCGTTCGGCCAATCGTTCGATTCTAAAAGCCTTCTAGTCCTGCAAGATCTTGTGACCAAGTCTGCTGGGTTTAATATTCCTGGGCAATGCTTCCACATACAATCGTCGGTAAGTTTTCGAATTTCCAGTACTCGGTTTTGTACAAACTGTTTCCATCTCGATACAGTGCCTTCGATTCAATATAATGATATTTTAGAGTCTGACCAAAGATAAATTGAGTGAAATTTGACTTTGACATTTGAACAAACAAAATTCTTCAGTCGTGATCCAATCAAAGCCGCTGTAAGCTCCAACTTGGGCAAGGTCAAGGCGTCTTCTTCTGATCTTTTAATTGGCGCAACCCTGGCTTTAGAACACAA
Organism: Dioctria linearis; assembly: GCA_963930735.1. NCBI lineage: Eukaryota > Metazoa > Arthropoda > Insecta > Diptera > Asilidae > Dioctria > Dioctria linearis. The sequence continues at coordinate 72,789,291 of OZ005740.1, read as the reverse complement.
CATATTTACAAACACTACACCATCTCGTTTCATGCTTCTGACGTAAGCTACTGCCCCGTATGCCGATAGGCTGGCATCGCAAAATATGTGAACTGTATGTCTGTAAAATTGTCCTTTGTTTCGTTGAAGACACATCGAGGAATTGCGAAGCTATCTACAAGTTCTACTTCACTAGAAACAGTATTCCAAATCTTAAGTAAATCTTCCGGCAGAACGTCATCCAAATCGATATGCCTTTTCCATAGCTCCTGCATAATGAGCTTTATTTTAATGACAAATGGACTCAAAATTCCAATCGGATCGTATATGGTTTGAACCGCAATGAGAACGTTTCGTTTTGTAACATTGTTAAACGATTTTACAAACTTCCGTATTGTCGACAAGTCCACGCTGATTTCATCCAAAAACTGCACCATTGAATTCCTAAAACCTTGTGGGTCAAACCCGCACCTTCGGACGTACCGTCCTTAGTGAATAACCCTTTTAAACTCAACCCATTCGTTTGCCACTTCCTGAGGTTCATGTTGCCTTTATTCATGATATATCTAGATTCCTCATATATCTTTGTAGCTGTTTCCATGTTATCAGTACTTGTTACGAAGTCATCTACGTACAAACTGCCTTTAAGCACGGCGCAGGTGCATTGGTACTGCTTTTGCATAATTGAAAGATGTTTTTGAATCGTCAAATTTAAGATGAATGGGCTACAATTTATTCCAAACGTTATTCGTGTCATGCAATAGACCTGAAATAAAGGCAATTTATTTTTATTCGTTAACTTACTCTTATACCAAACAAATCTGTGGCTATGTCTGTCATTTGGGTTTAATTCGATTTGCAGGAATGCTTTCTCGATATCTGCAATTAATCCGATCTGTCCGATCCGAAAATTTAGCAACACAGTCAAAAGGTCAGGTAAAAGATTCGTTCCTATATACAGCACATCGTTTAACGATAAACAGCCTGCTGAGTGAGATGAGGCGTTAAACACAACACGTAATTTCGTCGTCGACTTGTCCTCTCTGTACATTGGTCTGTGTGGCATATAAAATATTTTGTATCCTTTATTTACATCTTGAACTGGGTCCGCAATGCCGTTGTCTATGTAGTCCCACATAGCTCGATCATAATCAAGAAACTTGGTTTCGTCCTTTCAATTTTCGTGTTAAAGATTTCGCTTGTGCTAATGCTCGTAGATAATTATCACCGAATTTTCCAGTAGAGACCTTCCATGGCAACTTTGCTACATAATGATCTTGACTCCATTTAATTCAAGTTGTGCGATAAGTTTCCGCAAATTTGACATCTAATTTTGTGTCCTTGTCGTTAATGGCTATAGCTTTAAGATCCCAAATTTTCGGTAAATTCTCATATAATTCACAGCAATTTAACTGCTATGACAGCAATGCCTGAGTATCGGAAATACACATATCAGTGGGAGCTGGACCGTGCAACGTTCATCCCAACCTGGTTGAAACCGCTGCTAATTTATCCGTCACTCTCTCGATATAGCCATCAACGATAGTTAAATATAAATCAGCACACCACCGAACAGCTGACAAAATCTGCATGCCCGACGCTCCTAGAAATAGAATGATTTCGATCGCGAGGCTAAGACTGGGTCATATTCTTCGTGTGAAGAAACATATCTTCACCAAAGAACCTGCCCCCACCTGTCCCTACTGTCGTAATGTCACCTTAACGACGGCGCATATACTGCAACAATGCAGCGAGCTACAGAGGCTTCTAAACGTACGCGGAACGAGAAAATCACCGACAGAACTCCTAACATACAGGGAGGAAGACACGGACACACTACTACACGCACTAAGGACATACCTACAAGACGGACATCTACACACTAGACTCTAACAGGCATACTGTTTTACAAAAAAAAAAAAATATATATATATATATATAGAAAAAAAGGTGAAAAAAAAAATACATAGAACAAGAAGATAAAAGAAAATATATACACTTAAATATAAAATACAATATATAAACAGTAATAAATATAATACAGTAACGGAAAGATTGATGAAATACAAAGAATCTTAGAAAACGGAAGAAGTAATAATAAGAAAAAAGGAAGAAATTGAAATAATAATTACATTTAAGAGCTTAGGAATTAATACATGGATTTTTCACTTAGAATAGAAACTAGCATAAACTCGCAAAGTCCCTTCAGGACGCGATTCTTGCAGCGTATCACAGAAGGCCTCAATAATATGTAATGAAAGCCTCCTTTTTGGCTGCTTTCACGAAGCTATCTGATCGCGCAAGCTTGATAACTAAAAAGATAAAGTATATACATATACTTCTTTTCCACGAGCACCATAATTATTGAAATTGAACTCGCAAAGTCCCTTCAGGACATAATTTTATAGCATAACACAGATCGTCTCAAGTCAAGTAACAAAAGCTTCCCTCCTTAGGCGGCTTTCATCAAGCCATCAGAGCTGTGCAAGCTTATTACCTAAAAAGAAAAATGTTTATAATTAGTAGTATTCTCCATATGTAAAAGTAGATAAATAAAAACAGAATCTACTTCCCTAGCATACACTTCCTTCCACAGCAGATTGTCACACAGCCCTCCTTGTTTTCAGCTCTCTCTTAGATAGCATAGATTAGATGAGACATCCTTCTCGCATCAATCCTAAAATTAAGAAAACAAAACACTGTTAAAATCAAATCACTTAGCTCATAACTCTGTTAAACATACTTTTTGTAAAATGTAATTAATAAAACTAGAACGGCAAACCAGCGGATAGCTGCCCAGATGGCCTTGTAGCCGTGGGCCCAAACATTAATTGTAAATTAACATAGGCTTAGATTAAGAACTATGTAAATTGCAATTAATTAAAATAAATAAATAAATAAATAAAACATTAATTCCTTCTAGCAAATTGTCTTCACAATTTTCACGGCAATCTGCCAACTCAAAGCCTACTAGTTTTATATGCTTCACATTAGGAATCGGCAACACATCTAAACAGATATGATCAACTTCGATTATATTGTCGCTGTATTGGCTTTGGAGCAATAATTCTACTTGATTACACTGTTTTTCTGGTGGATATTGCTGACATCCAAAGGGAATTATGCTAACATTTTAAGATTTAATCACTGGCAAATCAAGTTTACGAGAAACACTTCTTTTGATGTAGCTTTTCAAAACTAACCTCACAAATAGTTTTTTCTTGCTAACAGGATGCATCACGAACGCGCAAGCAGTTTGTAGAAAAATGTACTGATGTTTCTGTTCAGCAGCTGATAAATTCAAGCAGGTATCACTTGATCTGACTTTTTTATGGGCTTGTAATTCGGGTCGCACAACGACGATGCGTGCCTGCCTTTACATTTTTTACACTTTATACGATGATTTCTATACTGCTTTGCAAAATGATTTTGTTTTATACAACGAAGACATCGGCCGTTCCTCTTTAATATTTCCTTCCTTTGTTCAAGTGTGTGAGTATTATCATCACAGTCCACAGTTGAGTGTTTTGTAGAGTTACAAAATAAACAATTTTTTTGAACAGTAGTTTCCGCTGTAAGTAAACTTGTCGCCGTATCTGGTGCACTGTAGGACGCTTTGCGTTCATTTTTCTCCGATTTTTCAGCGCTGGTAGAATGAAACAAACGTTCGAGAGCTTCAACTTCCCCTTTATGAATTTCAGCAATCTTTTCATTTCTTTGTCACCGTCGTTCATATCAGCAGACGAAAGACTAGATATTGATGACAATGCCTTCTCATTTTCCTTTGTTCCTGTGGTTTCTACACTATCATCGCTTGTGTGTTCCTTTGACCGATGAAATTCAACTTGTATGTGGGTTGGTAAACAGCGGAGAATGAGAGGCTTTAGCATGACGTTATATTGCGACGATGCTACACCTAGGGTTTCTAGAGAGCGTATTATCGATGTTACTGTATTATACATATGCCTCAAGCCCTTTGTGTCGGTTTTCATTTTAATTCGTTGCAGAGACATCAACTTACCAATGTATTGGTCTATTATTCTATCCGGCTATCCGTACTCTTCTTCTAAAAGTTTAATGGCGTCTAAATAACACTCCTCTGTCGGCACGAACCCAGCAATTGTCTCCGATGCTTTACCCGTCAACTGCGCTTGTAGATAATTAAATTTCGATGGACCATCTAATGAAACGTTTTCATGTATAGCAGTCTTAAATTGTTGCCAAAATGGAAACCATTTATTGAAATCACCATCAAATTTCTTTAAGGGGAGGTTTTCTATTTTAGCAGAACTGGTTGCTGGTCGCTCACTGGATATATTTAAATCAGCTTGTGATATCAGTCTAGCTGGATCCGCTTGTCCCCGCCGTTTAGCAATCGCTCTAAGGCAGCAATATGAGTGATAGCTTTATCGTCGTATTCGATAACAGTATCACATTCTGTTTGATATTGTTCCGCTTTTAATGTCGCTCGAACAGGAATATTAGCATCTGCTAAATTTTTATGCGCTGCTTTCAGACGTTCCGAAAAAATTGAAAGTTCATCGAGAATTTTCGCACGATTTCTCGATGAATCACTTTCTAGCGATTTTATGTACTCGTTCACTGCGTTACAAATTTTTGTAACTTGCGTTCTGTATGTTACTTCCATACCGTTAGTTGTTGCGCTTGGCAACCGATTTTACTCCGATTCACGCTTTGAAGAAAACCAATATAAGTTTTTAAATCCGTTCCCGGGTTTCGGCACCATGAAAAAAATATTGCCTGAGAAATAATGCCGCAACGCTAAATTAAACGACTGTTCCATTCGGGGTATAAAGTGCAACTGTCTCTTTATTAACTAAGTTGAACGCGTAAACAAATACATCTCTCTTTAACGTATACATAAGAATTCAATAATAAATAACTCAAAGAATGTAATCCAAAATACACTTATATACATTAATACCCTAGGCAGACGGGCAAAACCAATGATCATTCGTTCGTAATTGATTTTTTCAAAAATCAAGTTATCCAAGGTTTTGTTGATTAAAACGAAAGTCCTGTAAATTTTTGTATGTAATTGACAGCACATTTTTAATAATTCAAATTAAAATTCAATGGTAAGTCGATTTTTGAAAAATTCAATTACGAACGAATGATCATTGATTTTGCCCGTCTGCCTAGGGTATAATACGCTAAACTTTCTATTTAATTTTTAACACCAACTTGAAGAAATTTTTAATGTTGTTGGGGGAGGAAACCCTGCCGAAATGCCAAGTTTCGATCGGGAGTATGGGCAGCATACCAATACTACAGCAAGCCGGCCATTTTGAAATTGAGAAATTTCTCATCGGACGACTGTACAGATGTTTATTTGCGATTCGAGATGATAATATAATAATTTAATAATCATTACGTGTTGTGAATTTGTGATGCAGTTATTGTTTATATCAAAAACTGTGACTTAATTGAACACGCATACAATTAATTTCGGTAATCATATCAGGAACTACGCGAAGGAACATTATTGTTATGGCACGTCTAAGCCATATTCCTTCCTTCCCTAAAAAGTTCTCGTCTGGGTTGGCTCAATGGCTTCCGTTAACATATGTTTTGAGACAGTTGAGAAGTAAATAGCTATGGAAATTATCAAATGATAGTCAACTTATGGAGTGCACGAAAGAAAAGCAGTTCCTGTGGAACATTAAAAATAAACTCAACTCTCCAGTTTGTTTTTACATATAACTGGTACATCTTGAATACTATCCAAGAAGGCATGAATTTATCGTAATTATGGAAAATCGCGTATATTGCTGTCGTTCCTGAATGTGACTCACGAATAAAAGTTCTCACCATCAACTAGTTAAAGTTGCAAATGTCAAACACGTCAGTTGTATTGAATTCGGCTTTTTCAGTGAGCTTTAGAAGAAAGATGGCTATAAGCATTGTGTTTAGAGTATATAGTGAACGCAAGAATGGAAATCGGCTGTTGGGTACACTGCTCGCTAGAGGCGCCACGTCGCTGTACTATCCGAAACTCAAGCCTATTCACTGTAGTGTCCCCCAACTGGCTAGCATGCTCCGCTCACACTTCGCCACATATTTCGTGGCATTCTCACACCGTCGTTTGTCTGCGGTGTTTGCGTGGCTTCGTTTACTACTTTGCATGGAATAGTGACGAGACGGGCAAACAATAATATGTCAGATTATGTGATGAATTTTGTCGGCCGTTGATTTGCTCTAATTTTGTTTGCAACGCTGATTCGTTAGAAGAGAATCCATGACTTCCTTCTTGGAATAATTTATATATATGTATGAATATACCCATTTTTTTCTCTGTTCTTGCTCGTATTCACATTATGCTTTTCCATTTTTATGGTTTTTTGTTAATATATGTACGTACATGCTTAGATATTCTGTTTGGTAAAATATAGGTCAACTAGAAATATTTCGTCGAATTGAAAACTGAGCCGAGCATATGGGTAGGCTGGTGTAGTTGATAGTATAAGTAGTTGCATCATTGATATAAATAATTTATTGAACAATGTTCTGACACAAGAAATTCAAGTAACTCATGAAAACTTTATACACAAAAATTATTTCCTTAAATTCCAGAAAATTTTCTAATATTAAAGTTTGCAAAAGCGGCTTCCGTCGACATACATAAAATTTTGTCTCAATGCCATTTTTCTAAATGATTATCAATACAAGCTGATAAAATATCAATCGAACTGCCTCCTTCTGTCAATTTTAAAAACGCGATGGAAGAGAGGCTTGCATACAAGCTGTATATTTTCTTATCAAGCTTCCTTCAATAGAAAAGAAACCATTAATTTGGTTTTCATTCATATGCAGCCTCAAAAATTTCATCTGGTCTCAAATAACACTTGGAAATTAAAATGCACAAAAACAAACGTCATTTACTCCTCTGTTTTTCTTAGTAGGTACATAATTATGAAAAAAGTCAGTGATCCCAAAAATGCGCCACATCAATGCATAGCTAAATTAATCATTGCAGCCTGCCCGTTTCGCCCACCAATCTTATTCTATGCAAAGTAAGTGATGGGTGAAGCCACCATACAAAGACGAAGCTGCGCCTATGGTACGGGAAGGCAACCGAACGAGAAGAATATCCAATAAACAGTGACGCGATGAGCAAGAACAAGAACCAAAGAGTAAATTTATATCCTCACATTTAATGTGAACTGAGAATTCTTCGATTCGGTACATCTAGAGCCATCTATTGAGTTGTGCACTCATTGCCTCTGCGTTCACTATATACTCTAAACACAATGCTATAAGCTGGTTGAAATCCACCAATTGTGTTTCCGGCTTCATTCACAGCCACGCAAACATTTTCTTCTCGACGCTCCGCGAACCTTTGTTATGAACACACCCTTAGACGAAAGAAACCACAGTTTTCGCTATCTCAGTGAAAATTTTCCGAGGCATAACTAGGCATTATGATATCAGAGGATAGTAATTAGTTCCTTAATGGTTGGTTACGCCCTTTGTTGAATTATCTTCTTGAGGTCGATAATTGTAAATGAAACTGATACAATTCTGTAGAGAAATGGCTACGTCTTGATTGGTAGGTCATGATTCCGTGTGGAGCTGTGAACTCTAAAATCTAATAAGATTAAAATGATAAAAAATGGCAAATTCTTGTGTCCGGAAATAAACTTCGTTTCCCTTTTATTCTTACAATACCACACGTCCCACCTATTGGGGTGATGGTAATTCTTGTAAACGTGAAAATAATTCGTGCACTTCAAATAACAAATTATTCACATCGATAGCACTTGCGAAAACTATAGTAATTTCCTGTCAATTATCTGGCGTATTTCCATCCCATGCCAAATATATTATGACGCCATTATAGTCAACAACTATTTTCGTTTAAAACATAAAAATCGTTCAATATTATGGTTACGAAGGACAAGTCTGAACAATAAATGTCCTTTTTATAAAACACGCCCACACTTATTTCCCATATATCAGGAGAAGCTCAGTGTCATTTTTTGAATGGGAAAATAAATAATGCAAAAAAACACACACACACTTACACACATCATGGAGGCGTATAAAATACCTGGCCTTGGACTCCTGAAATTGTCAATTAAATCACATTAACCCTTGTGTCATCAATTGATTATAGAAATTACTTAGCCGAACCCATTACATACACGCATATGTAATCATAGTTACGTATACTTCTGTGGAACTTTCTAATTTCCCCCATTTATGTATAAGGAGAAATTTAGTCACCCGATTCCTGCGAGCTTACTTACATGATTGAGCCTGTTCCGAAAGGTAAATATGCTGTCTATGCCTTAGAGAACTTATAGGTAGCATAATTGTTGATGGCCGGAATTCTGTCTTTCGAGAATTTCAGGGTGAATTTGTTTATAAGAGACATACAATTCTGCACGATCTTAGTGAAACTCTCACCATAACAGTTATACAGATCAGATCAGCAAATTCACATATTATGAGAACGGCGGATCCAGATCAGCTATCGAATGCATTACGGGACACCCAATGACAGTCTCATCTAAACCCATGACAAGTGAACCATCAGCAGGATCAAACAGACAAATTAAGGTAAAAGTCAAATATGCTATTTGCAGAGAGGAGGATAATCGGCGACCCACGAAAAAATGTTGCACAATATGCGATAAACCTCTCTATGTGCAGAGAATTCCCCAGATGTAATAAATGCTCGTCATAACAAATTCTATAACAATTGTTAAGGATTAACTCTATTTTAATTTGCTTTCAATGTACCCATTCCTAAAAAAATTTATCACATATCTGGGAATGCTTTCAGTTTCGTGACGTATATTTATAATGTAGGTCTATTTTATGAAGGACCAACAAATTGTTTTCAACTTTTACAGCAAAGATATATTAGCTACAAATAGAGAAAGAATTTCTTCATTTCCAAAATTACAATATGCATGTAGATATTAACCCAAGTGTTAACCATGAAGGATTTATATCATGCCAGAAATTTCCATGCAGTGGTTTTTTGCTGATTTTCCGACAGGAAATTCCTCATGTTGTTCGTCTTTTGTTTATGAGATAATTAAAAGCTTCTCGTGTAACGTTATTGGGCGTCAAAAGGAATATTTTGCGAACTGCCTCCTGTGTCAGATTGAATGTGAATTTATTTTCATTTTCCTTAGAAAAAAAAATTGAACTTAACTGAATAGAAGATTTTTCCATTTAGATTTTTTTTTTATGCAGGACCAAGCGCAAATGCCAAAGCGGTCCAATGTATTGTCGAAGGCCGGGTAAAAGTATACTTCCGGCATTTTTTCCGCGAAGGTTGGAATATCTATCCCATTATTACCAAGAAAAGCACTTTAAACAAGAGAAAAGTTATAACTGGTCTAAGATATTACACCCAATATGAAAATACAAGATAAATAAACTGAAACACGAAAGCTTTGTATGACAAACCGAGGGTTGCCCAATTCAATTCATTTTTCAAATTGTATATAACGCCGTGTGGAAAGTTTCAGATTTCTACGTGGATGCGTTGTCAGGCAGTGTCCAAATATATAGTAAAAACGAAATTTTTGTATAGCCACCCTACTAAGAATTTAAACGATTTGTGTCATTTTCTAACCTAAATACATTTTTTTTTAAAGGCCGTGTGACAAATTTCACCTATCTACATTAACTCGTTCTCGAGTAATCGTGCTGATATATGGGCAGACGAACATGTAAAAGTCAAAACAGCTATTAATATTCTGCGTGGGTGTCCAATCAATTTTAGTCTACCATCATTATTCCGTCATTCCACACGAAACAGATCATCTTGGAACCCGACCATTTCTGATTCGGATGAAACTTTCAGACTATGTATGGAATAACTGAATAGCTCACCCACCTTTTTTCGACTGCGTTCAAAAATGAAAACTAAAATAATACAAATAAAGGTGAAATGAAAAGAAAATGAAAAAATAAAAATAACAAAAAAACAAAACGATACGACAATCCATAAAAAAAACCGTAATCCAAAAAATACTCTAGTGTTTTCACATAAAATTTCAAAGAACACTATGAGTAATCTGTTAGACTGTTAGGGAAACGCATTAGTTCCTCAAACCACCGATCTGTCCGTGACGATTGCCCACTACATAATTCGAAAGAGCAAAAGATCTCTATTCATATGGGTTTGGTGTACCTGAGCTGAGATATCTCTGGCAACACTTCCTTGGCGTTGCAATGCAAATCTCCTGGTTCTTTATTTAACTAGAATATAACATTATTGGGCTGAGACCAATTATAACTTTTTCTCTTGTTTTTTAATTTATTTATCGGAAATTTAAAACCGGACGGTCGGGTTAAAACTGGAGCCGACAGTCGATATGCTGTTCCATACCCAACATTTTGTTTCTTTGGTAAGCAAACAAACTTATACATATACTACCCCTAATACAGTGTGTTTCGTCCATGGTGCTCCATAGGACAGAAGGTGATAGTAGTTACCTAGTCAAACAAAAAATTGTAAGGCAATGGGGAGTGGTATCTCAAGCGGTTAGAGTGATTAAGAAAATAGGCAAGTCTTTCACAAAATACCCTGTATCTTAAAATCACTTACAGAGCTCATTGTATACAGAGCTTCATAGCCTTTCAAATGATGGCTCGACCAGCCCGTACTCCTCTCCTCTCGGAAAAGGTCTAAACTAAACATAATTTGTTCCCTTAGTGACTGAAACCACGTCATTTAAAAAAAAAAATTCGTTGAATTTCGGTATGACCTAAATGGGTTATGAGCTAATAACTGTTTAATGGATACAGTGAACACATAGGTACAATAGGTCAAATTAAAGGGGAGAGCCCACCGTATATAGCAAAAGAGGTCAAATTCAATAAAAAAGCAAGAACATCCGAAATTCATCCAACGCTCCGGAGGGGAGAGGAGTACGGACCTCATCAGGCAATCGTTTGAAAGGCCATGAAGTTCTGCATAGAATCGACTCTGTAAGTGAACGAACACCTTGAACTTTTTAAGATACAAGGTATTTTGTGAAAGACTTGCATATTTTCTTAATCACCCTTTAACTCCAAAGCGGTTGAGATGAAGCTGATCCTTGCCTTACAATTTTTTATCTGACTAGGTGATTACTATCACCTCCTGCCCTATGAATCATCATGGACGAAACATCCTATATAAGGGGTACTATACATGTACATTTTTTTTGGAAGAATGTCCACGTTTCTGCCGCTGTAACTCGTTACTCATCAGACTTACAAAAACAGCGTTTAAACAAAAAATGTAGGGAATCTAGTTCTCTTCAAATTTTTGGAAGCCATTTTTGTCGTAATATCAACCGTTGAGGAATTATTTCGAAAAAAAAATGTTTTTATACCTTTAACGCAAGATGGTGGAACGCGGGACCCCTCCAAGAGTGAAATTTGGAGCCCGCAGCTAAATAACATATATTGCAATCTATAATCTGTAAAACATAAAAACAACACTCAACTAGAAAATTCAAAATACACTTTATTCCACATTGCTTCTTACACAGCCGGCAAAAGACTCATTTCCTCATTTTTAAATATTTTCAGTCCTCTATTTTATACTTCTCGACCTTCAAATTTATATATCCATACACACACATTTAGCTAACTGAACTAATAAAATATCTGAAACTACTCCTTGCATATAGGTACTTTAATCTGAATGAAAATACATGCGACTATGAATCATAAAATGTGAAAAAGGTTCGGGATTGTAAACAACTTATCTTAAAGAGCAAGGATGTTATAAAGAATTTCTTTTCCTTAAGGGATGCGACTAATAAACTAATTATACATTTTCTTAGAACTAGGTAATTGCTGGTTCGTGTTGTGAATGCAGCTTGCAATATAAAAATCACAGCTACCCCACCTTTTGTTGGGCAAAGCCCTTATTTAGTCCCTATTGACTGGACTAAATGGAAAAATAAATTTTTACTGCATACCTCTACATCATTCTTTTTCAAGGAAAACTGCCTAACGCTGGAGTTGGGATCAATTATGAAATTTCAAGGATTCAGCAACACTGTCTATATTGGGTCATTGGTGTCATTCGTGTCATATACTAAATTATTGATAAGTAAAGCTTTTTTTTCTGGACAGATAATATCATCATTATTCATAAGATTATAGAAAATATTTTCGTTTCGATGGGATAACTCTATAAAATTAACTCTCTCGCTCTCCTCTCGGATTTCGTCCGTATTCAAACTCCTTTCCGTCATTTTTCTCAACAGTGCATATTAAAGTCTTTTCAATCGTTTTTCCACTCAAAAGAGAGACGATTAGAAATATAAACACAAACTTCCACTAGCATTAATCTTTTATTTTCAGTTTCCGCCATTTAAATTTTAAATTTGATAATTTACTGACTAGTCAGTATTTACTGGCAAGAAATCTAGTGAGTACTGAATAGTCAGTAGTGGTTCACACAAGTCTGTGTCAGTTCTCCTGACACGTGTCACCACCCGATTAGACACTTCAGTCTAATTGGAAAACAACGCTTTATTATTGTACATCATTATGATCTAATTTTCGATATTCATAATTGTGAATATTGTGTGACACACGGAATCTTAATGAATAAGAAGTGCTCATGATTAATTTGTTCATGCTGTATGTCTTAATGTGAAGATAACGACGAGAGACTTTGGCCTCCACAGACCAATTTTTTGGTCTCTTGAGACCCAGAGCCCCGTACACTTCGGAGACGTAAAAATCTCTAAAGAGATCTAGTCTCTAGAGACTTTTTTGTTCTTCGGGCTCCCGTCGTTTTTTCTAAAACAAACAGGTCTCCAGATTCGATCTCCGGTCTCCGAAGTTTGTCCATTGGTCGTTTTCAAGTCTCCAGGGAGTATTTGTGTATTCTAGTCAGTTAAGCGTAGGTCCACTCGGAATGGAAAAGGAATAAAGTTGGTTGAGTTTGACGAATTGTTACAAAGAAATTATTAAACAAATTAATAATTAATTTAATGGATTTACGGCAAAAAATTCGTTTCATCAATAGGGTTTTTGTTATTTTGAAAAAAAAAGATACCATAAAAATATCAATAACTTTTAATATAAGCAATGATCTCTGAAGACCTGTCTGTAGAAATTTTTTTATTATAGTCTCCGGAGAGCTAATGTTTTGGTCTCCAGAGTCAAAAGTCTTTTGCCGTGTAAAGATCTAGGAGACTTTAGTCTCTATAAACCGAAGACTGGAGACCAAAAGTCTCTCACCGTGTATCTTTACCTTAAGATATAAGAAAAATTATGCAATCACAGCAAGATAAGTAAGTTCCCATTAATTTTTCTCAAAATTGTTTCTGATTTGATGTTTTACAATTAAGAGTTCCAATTAAAAATGAAAATATGCAACATCTATTGGAAGCAATGTTTGATGTGATTACTGATATTACAAATATTATTTTAGTGAACGAATTTCCTTCTTTTGTCTTGTTACTCTTAAATTAATTTAAAGAAATATACAATATGTACAGCATTCAACGAAATGATCAAATTGATCACCAATATCTAAAGAGGTCAGCATAGAACACCTAATTCACCGATTACATTTGAAAAGTACTTCTGGTTCTTTATTTATGTTATTCCGTTTTACTTTGTTTTCGTCATGTTTAATATCGGCAGAAGGTCTGGCCTTAGATACTTGAACCCTGCAACAACAAGTACAAAATGTAAATCTTGGCCATACAAATAAATTTAAACATTATATATTTCCTTGCAAATTTTAAATTTATTATTAAAACTCTCGCCTGACAAATATTTTATTTTCAATTGTCATAATTAATCTTACGGTAAAAGACATGTATCACAGTCGCAAGACTGCTGCTTATATTGGAGACATTAAATTTGTCTGTTCCTCTCAAAGGAGTACATACAAGAGTAGAGGATTTTTAATTTTCAGTGTATCCTTTCATCTTTAGCTAAAAGAATTTTAAAAAACTTTCAAACAGCTCCAACTTGTGCATTTTTGACTGTTTTAATTTTCGCAACTTTCTTGATTGCTAGCCGCGCCTCTTTGAAAACAACGCTATAACTTTTCCCGCTATATCACCCTCACTTCTACCCCGTGATGTTTAAAGTTATTAAACTAAAGAAGCAAGTTTTGCTGTAAAGATTTAACTCCGGAGCATAAGAACGTTTAAAGTTAAAAGCTTCAACTGAATGTGAAATTTATTTTGTTTCATAAAAGGTAAACTGATTAGCTACTATGAGAAGGTTAGTTCTAGAGGCAATAATTTCTATGTAAGTTGCCTAAGTCTTATTGCAGTGATCTACAGAGTTTATGTTTAGAAATACCTTACCTGTCGACAAAAATTCCTTTACAGAAATGCAAGTCGATAATAAACTTGAACTTAGACGGGTAGACTAAATTAAACTCGTCCTATGGAGCGAGATATCTATTGGACAAGGGTCATTTGTTCGGAAGCAATATTAATTGTGATTTCATGAAACATGAAAAAATAACTAAAATCTGGTTTACGATTGTGGGTGTCGTGTGTGGGTTTTTGTCGTACATATTTACTTCAGTGAATAACCGGAGCAGTAGGTTCGTAAATAAATTATTGCATGTATTATTCGTGTCGTAATTACATTTCTTAAGTCAACGAGTGTTCAAACATGAACACGAACAATATTTCTTCCAGTACAGAGCTTGCATCGATGAGATCTTTACATTTAAAATATGTGAGCATTTTAATACCCGACGATCAGCCCAGATATTACATTACCAATATTATAAAATCTCCCTCAAAGCAATCAGTATATTTTTGCAAGTGACCCAATTTCAAGGAAATGCTCCCCAAATGCGAACCAATGAAATATTTTATATTGAGAATGAATCAAATCTTTACATCAATATGCTTTCAGACTAAGGTAAGTCAATTTTGATTTCTTATGTAAATTTTCTAACCGAATTGATTACCTGAAGTTTTCGCTTCGCCAGGCAACTCCATCTACAAAATATTATTGTGAATTCATCAGATAATTTCTGCTCCATTTCACCACTTTAACGGAAATTGACCTTTCGTTGAAAAGAGCCAGGACAATGGGGGACCCAAATATATACATAGAAAGTCCTACAATGAACACAGTTTAACACTTTGCACTTCTTTTTGGTTTGTGGTCAATTGGCTGTTAACGAAACAGGTGCTGCTGTTTTATATGAAATTGATTCATTTTTTATTGATTCGCAAAACAAATTATTGAATCATATTTTATGGGCGCTTTGTGTCCCTTTCGCTGTTGAATACTTTTCAGAGAAATTATTATTTAATTTCAGAGCTCAGTGACGATACACAGAATCTGGTTAGTATGAATACCCAGATAAAGGATTTTAAGGGGTTAAATATATATAGAATATAGTATATTATTTATGTATTTGTATTACATATTGGATTGCAGTATACCGCTGATGGTGTTGCAAAATGTGTACGTCAGACATTTTTTGAATGTAAAGAAATAAGATTTTCTAGTGTTAGCAAGTGCATTTTAATAAATATTTGATGACAAAGCGATCGTTTTTAAAGTAGGTACTTATAAAGGTATGGAATCTTAAACTAACGTTTCTCAAGAGATTTAGCAAACTCCAACTTGATCAACTTGGTATAGTTTCAAGTGCTCCTACGAGTCTACCCTGGACCCGGTTTTCTTACGGTATAATGCTGATATTCCCAAATTAAATTCCATAAACTAAGCTCTTTTCAAAAACGACACCAATTTATGCACCTTAAATATCACAACCTCGGTCATAGTATCAACTCTCGATATTGATATTGATCTTGACTAGTACTTTATTAAATGGAAAATTAAGGTAAATACAACCAAGGCACAGGCCAAAAAAGTGGCATTAAGTCGTGACAACAAGCTCTGAATTTACAAATGAATATTTCTCTATTCTAACATATGCATAAGATTTTAAATATGATAATGAAGCAATATATTTTCCTAACAAGCTTAGTACTAATTACTCAGAAAATCCTCTCATTAGTATACCTTAAGTCATCACAAGAAAGTGGCTCTTCAAGTTATTAAAATTATTTAAAAAACGCTTTTTTTTCTTGAATATTTCTTATAAAATTTATTATTGATTCCATGCGTTAATGTTTAACGAATAATTAAAAATTATTTCATTTGTCATTAAGTAAGTACTTCAAAGTTTCTCCTGAAAAACTTGTTAATTTCCCATACCAATTTTTGAAAAAACGCGCATCAATTATCAACAGAAAGAATCTGCATCTGCTGAATAGAAAATTTCTGGAAGGAAATTCACAAAAATGTGGTAGAAAAGTCAATTGTTCCTAATTTCTGTTTTCGGGAATATTAACCATGCTATAATTAGCTCATAAAATTCAGATGTAAAATGTTTCTAAGAAAAAATTATCTATGCACATAAAAATTTCCAGTGGCCAAGAAAACGGAATCAATTCAACTTTTTCTGGTGTGCTGCTTGGCGAAAACTTCTGAAGAAAAATTTTCAAGAAAAGTCACATGAAAAAATAAGGGCTGACTATATGAGTCACAACTTTTCGATGTGGATTTATTTTTCATGAAGTATGCATTCTTTAGGAGAGGCAAGCTAAAAACGGTCACAATTGCATTGTACTCTTTGGTACTTTATCCTTTTTATTACTTTATAATTAATAGGTATTACAAAACATTCAAAAATTCTCCAGCATCGCAAAGCCGTTCTGCGGCGAATACTGTTTAATTATGATGAAGTAAATATGCGCTGTTTTCTATACTTGACTATATTAGAAATAAACTGCTTTACATGAAAATCAGAGATTCCGAATATTTATGCTTAAATTGGATAATCTGCCGTTTCGTTGGTAAAAACGTCCCTCCTGCTAGATACGCTTCCGCTATGGCCTGCTATTTGGGAAATGGCACAGGAACATTGACAGCAGCTGCTGTTAATTGATAAGTTTTGTGTTATTTATTTGTTATTATTCGTTTTAATTCGTGTTAGTTTGTTTTGCTTTTCAGATTTTGGCCCTCAGTGATGCCAGTCGTGGGAAAATGATGTTGGCTTTTAGTGTAAGTTTTGTTTAAGTTAAAGTCGCAGAACGTAATGATGGAACAATATTCCATCCCAAAAATACCGTTGATTAGCAGAGAAGTTTGAATGGTAGATTGATTTACATTTATTCAAGATATTACAGTAACCATGGATAAAAAAAGCATTAATGAAACACTAGGATTATAATGACCATAGTATTGAATCACATTGGCAGCCAGAAAAAGCAGAAAACTTAATTAAACGTAGGTACTTAAAATATTTAACCCGGTTTCATTTTGTATTGATTTTCATCAATTTATGCGTATTGTGTGGAAATAATTTTCCTAATTTCGATATGTATAATCTGATTAATAACGCACAAAAATTGATAATTTAGATTCAGCGATCACAGAGATCTCATCAGTATGGTTATATCTGTTCGTTTAAGGTATAAGTTCTACTATGGAGGCCACCGTATTGCCTATACAGGGTGTCCCAGATTAGTATGACCATATTTTGCCAAATTATTCCTCTCACCCAGATAA
Source organism: Dioctria linearis (assembly GCA_963930735.1). Taxonomy (NCBI): domain Eukaryota; kingdom Metazoa; phylum Arthropoda; class Insecta; order Diptera; family Asilidae; genus Dioctria; species Dioctria linearis. The sequence goes on along the minus strand of OZ005740.1, from coordinate 72,771,753 downwards.
GTAAAATATTTAATGAAAGGAGGGGGGGGGGGGGTGTCACCCTACCGAGCTACAGGGTAATTAGTAAAATATGCTCATTTTTATTAAACACTCTAATCTTGAAAGGTACAGGGCACACGGTCAATTTTAATACGGCATTGTATGCAGACTTTTGTCTCTTTCCAATAAATGTTAAACCACCGTTTTAACTCTCTCAAAATTATAGTTGTATAGCTCAATGGTAGATGAGCGGACTGATTTGGATAGGTATTAGGTATACTACTTGTGCTTACCACTGGTGGGGGCGCGAGATAATAACTTGGATAGGATAGGCTACGGATGGGACGTAGAATGAACTTGTTAGTGACTGTAGGAAAACTTTATTATCACTGAAAATGTTCTTACAATTACGATTTATATATGTTTTGAGAACTACATACTAAGCAATAATTATATTTATTAATGGGCAGCGAATTATGTGAATTATGCCTACATCGATAATTGGCTTTTTCAACAATCAATTGCTCAATACAATTGATTAATTTAAATATCTACATACTAAGCGGAATGGTTAGAGATTTTGCAATTGGAATTATTGCTTTCAGGTCAATATATGCTGGTTTGAGACATGTTTCCTAAACATTCTGCGCCTCTACCGTTGAATCCTTATGTATTGTAGGTGTATGGCGGGGTGTTGTTGGAGTGGACGCGTTCACCTTTAAGACGCAGTCTGGATTACGAGGTGCTGGCCGTGGTTTTTTACACTTGTATTTCGCCTTGATTATGATAATTGCTGAGATCGCTGCTAGTGTGATGATGACAGCGGAGAATGCGGAAAGTGTATGATGACCGATTGTTTGTAATGATGTCGAGATTAGTTCCTTGTGATGCTGTTCCTGTTCTTTAATGACTCCAAGTGATTGGTCTGATGATTTAAGAACCGGCTCCATTTGTAGTAACTTAGGCTCCTGAAATGCAGTACTCTTACTTTTCGTGATGTTTAGATCCATTGGCATACTGAACGACGAGCGCGCAGATCTTCTTTGTTTTCTTCTTTGTTTTGATGACGCATTCCCTTGTTATTTGAATGATACCAGTTCCATGTATTAACCATGTATTAGCCATGTATAGATGCTTCCATATAATACTTGGTATTTTTAACGCATTCACTGGACAAGGTTGTTTTTCTTTGCGATTATAGATTTCATCCACTATACAGTTGGGATTTCTCTCTATAGTGCTGATGGGGGTTGGTATACATAATAACAGATGATTATCCTCGCCAATACAGCTCTTAAGCTCATTTTCGGAAAGTTCAAAATATGTCTGTATATTATAATTGATAGCGAGTATTGTGTTTGGTATATCAGCTATCAAATATGTATTGTTCTCTAATCTCTTTGGAATGGTGTTATCTTAATTATACTGTATTGGTCTACTTCGATTATGTTGAAGTATCCAAGTAGAGTAATGCTTGATGTGTTCCTGGATGTGCTTATTCTGTCTTCTGGAACGTTTGTAATATAAAGGCTGCCTGGGAGTTTGCTGGATGCATCCTAAATAATGGTTCTTAATTTACGTGGTGGTATAAATTCAAGCAGACTGCCCTTTCCTTATAGGAATGCGAGGATTCTGACATACTGTCTTTCTAATTCATCCAATAAATTTGTTGCTAGTTGGTATGCGCTTAAAACGTGTAGATTTATTACGTTGGTGTTGATCTTTGAGAACCAACTTTGAACTGCATTAATTTCTTTCAATGCGCCATTTAGCTTAGTTGTGAATGAATTTATTTTCTCTGTAATGCGGTATCATTCAGGTGGGTGATTGTTGTCAACATAATGGATGATTGATGCAATGGTCGTTTACTCCGAAGACGTATTGTAACGCTTCGCCAAGGAGTCCTCTTTTTTTTCGATGATGATTTTGGTCATTTAAGACATTTATTTCTTGCAGGAGGTATTGCCCCTGAATTTTCAAATGATGGAGCAATTTCTCGCAATGTTTTTCCTCAGATATCTTCAACGACGCATCGCAAACCGTTTGCATTTGCCTGATTGTATTTTTGACTCGATAACTGTCTGCTGTTGTATTGAGTGGTAACGTCAATTCAACTTGTAGCGTTCCACGACGAAGTCTTGCTTCTCCGAAATCTTCGATGTATAATCCTGGTTGTGGATGAGTTATGGTATATGCGCAGTTCCCTAAAGATATTACACAGAGAAGACTTAGGCAAGTCATAATTGAATTCCACAATGATGGCGGTTTTCTCTGTCTTTTAGTCGTAGCTTGATCATGCTCGGCTCTTAATGACGACTTCAGTGCTTCATATTTTTCCCTGGCTAACTGTTGCTTTTCTAACGGTACTAGATTGCTGTATCCCCTGACTGGGCGGATTCGAACTTCCTTATGGCTTTGTAGACTTCTTTGGAGAATTTCTTGTTCAATCTCCTGTACGTATCTCTTCTCTCCAAGTTGTTTTACTTGTTCAATATTTTGTATATATTTTTCTTTTCAATTTGTTCGACAGGAGGTGGATCGGCCAGCTTCCTTTTACTTGCTTCCATTTTCTTCGGTGATTTATCATTTGTTGCGGCAAGGTTATTGTCAATGTGAATGGAGTGCGTGATTATGTCGTTAAGTTGGGTAAATTCTTTTAATTTTGATAGTTCCTCATTCATACTATCTTCCATCGGTAATCTGCACAGTTTTGCTATTGGTCGTTTCAATATTGTATTGTTTCCACAACGCAATGTTACTACCCGTGTTTTATGGTCTTTTCCAGGATGTACTGCTGTTATTCTTGCCAATCTCCATTTTGAAGTAGGTAAATTGTCGTTTTTCACCAGTACTATTTCACCAATATTATAGTTGATTTCTTCCTTTCTCCATTTTGGTCTCTGCTGAAGTCGGGATAAATATTCACTTGACCAAATTTTCCAAAAGTCATCACTAAGCTTATTTACCATCTTCCATCTTGTGAGGCAACTATGCGTTTTTTCTTCATTTGTTACATGGGGTGGACTTATTGGTGCCCTCCCCATTACGAAGTGACCAGGGGTTAGAGCGTTGCAATCTGATGGATCATTACTTAGGGGGCAGAGTGGTCGTGAGTTGTGGCTTGCTTCAATTTGGTTTAAGGTTGTTGTTAATTCTTCGAATGTAAGTGCTACATCTCCCACTATTCGTTTTAAGTGGTACTTTATGGATTTTATTCCAGCCTCCCACAGTCCACCCATATGAGGAGCAGATAATGGGTTGAAGTACCATTGTGTCCCGTCGGATGCAATTAAATCTGCTACTTCCTGTGTGGACATTTGAATAGCTAGATGTACGTCTTTTTCAAGTATTTTCTAAGCACCAATGAAGTTAGTGCCGCAGTCACTATATATGTGTTTGCAGTGACCTCTTCTAGCCGTAAATCTCTTGAAGGCTGCTATGAATGCATCACTCGTTAGATCACTTACGGCTTCAATATGAACGGCTTTGGTGGATAGGCACACGAATAATGCTATAAATCCCTTGTACAGCTTCGTTCTTCCAACTTTTGATGCCTTCAGTTGTATAGGTCCAGCATAATCCACGCCTGTGTGCGTGAACGGTGGTGATGGTATTACTCGTGGTGACGGTAGATTTCTCATAATCTGTTGACTTGTTTGTGCCTTAGCACGGAAACAGATCTAGCATTTATGGATGAATTTTTTTATAAGACTGCGCCATTCAATACCTTCGACGTAAGCAGGCTTGTGTTGACTGATTTCCTCCATGCAATGTCTTGAGATGGGCATCTTGTATGATAAGTTATGTGAGGTGGGATTGATGCGGTAGAATTGCTGGATGACGCTCTTCGTAAGGAAGTATTGAATACTCCAAGCATCCACCAACCCGTAATATGCCTTTTTCGTCAATAAATGGGTTTAGCGGTAGTAATTTGCTTTTTGCTGATACTGCTTTCTTTTGTTGTAACCTTTGAATTTCTTCTGCGAAGCCTATACGTTGAATATAACCAATTATAATATCGTGGGCACTTTCAAGCCCGCCCGCCATGATATTGATATTTCTGCATCTGTCGATAAAGCGTTTGCAGTAGGCAATTACTCTGATGCATTTCTTTAATGTTGAGAATTTGAAAGGGGGGATGTTTGGCGATACTATACTTGTTACTACCGTGATGTTCTTTTCGAGTAAGTCTTCGGAATTATCGACCATTTGGATTACTGGATTTGGCCAGCATTCTTTATTTAATTTAAGCCACAAGGGTCCGCTCCACTAGAGCTTGTGTTCCTTAATTTGGTCTGGATTGACTCCTCGTGATGCGCAGTCTGCTGGATTATCATCTGTTTTGACATAGTTCCATTGATCTGGACTACTTGTTGCTCGAATCTTTTCAATCCTGGTTGCCTCAAAAATGGTTTGTTTCTTGGTAGTTCCTTTGATTCTACCAATGGTTATCATTGAATCTGACCAAAGGTATATCGTACGGTTTATTAGCTCTAACGTTTTTATGGAGTGTTCCATTAATCTGCTTAATAATTCCGCACCGCACAGCTCCAAACGTGGGATTGTTAATTTTGATATAACTGGGGCTACCTTAGATTTTGCTGTAAGTAGTTGAAGTGCGAATTTTCCGGCTGTTGTTATTGATTTACAGTAGATGGCTGCAGCATAGGCGTGTTCAGATGCATCACTGAATCCATGTAGTTCTATTTTTTCAAGATTTGGATCGTAATTTATCCATCGTTCGATTTTTAATTCTTCCAATTTCGACATTTTTTGTTGGTAATTTAGCCATTCAGACATTATTTTTGGAGGAAGAACTTCGTCCCAGGATATGCCTGATTTCCATAACGCTTGTATCATAAGTTTTGCCCGTAATGTGACTGGCGTAATCCATCCAAGTGGATCAAAGATCTGAGCTATCTTTGATAGCATCAGTCTTTTGGTTTCGCTTGATATGCTGGCATTCACCTTGAAATGAAAAGTGTCCGATGTTGGATTCCAATGAATGCCAAGAGTTTTGATTGTTTTGTCTTCGGAGATTGTCAAAATTCCTTTTTCTCGTATATCCTCCGGTATTGTTTTTAAATTGGTTGGTGGTTACTTGTCCACTTCCTTAATTTAAAACCACCAGCCTTTAGTAGACTTATTAGTGCGGTTTGAAGTAGTTTAGTATCTTCCAACGTATTGCCTCCAGACATCACATCATCCACGTAAAAGTCTCTAAACACACTCTTACTGGCTTGAGGGTAGTTATCTTTCTCGTCGCTGGCTAGTTGTTGTATGGTCCGAACTGCCAGCAAGGGAGCAGATGTTGTTCCATAAGTCACGGTTGTTAATTTATACTCCATCACAGGTTCATTCGGATTGAGTCTCCAAAGTATTCTATGATAATTTTGATCTCTTCCGCTAATTTAATCTTGCGATACATTTTCTCGATGTCAGCTGAGAAAACGTATCGATGCTTTCGCCAACGGAGATGTACCTGATATAGGTCCGGCTGCAACCGAGGTCCGGCAAGCATGTTATCATTTAGGCTAATACTTGCAGAGGTTTTCGCAGATGCATCAAATACGACGCGTAATTTGGTGGAAGTGCAATCAGTCTTTAGCACTGCTTGGTGGGGAAGATAATGCGCATCTTCTGATGTCTGTTTTGGATTTTTGACCAACTCCATACGCTTTAAATATATGTATTCTGCCATGAATTTTTTGTATTCTTCTTCTATATATTTATTCGAGTAGAACTTCTTTTCGGTTTGGATTAGCCGGGCCAATGCCTGTTTTCTGGATTCTCCTAGCGGTTTCGATAATTCCTTAAATGGAATTTGAACAGTATATCGCCCATCTGGATTGCGAACATGAGTTTTTCGATAGTGTCTGATTTGGTGCTGGAGTCGGTTGGCGTTTCTTCAATTTCCCAGAAACGTTTTAATTGGTGATCTACATCCGTTTGGGATATCATGGCTACTAGTCTGACTTGTTCTTGCGTATGTGGTATCTTGCCGGAGATTATCCATCCGAATTCCGTGTTTTGTGCTAATATATTTTTATTAGATTTTCCGATTCCATTCAGCACAATGGTGGTGTATGAGTCAGATCCTATTATCATGTCTATAGGTCCAGGTTGATTGAAGGTTGGATCTGCAAGTAAGCAATTTTTCCATGGTATGGAAACGGTAGAAATAGTACTTGGTAGTTGCTTTGTCAGTTTTGGTAGTATGAGTGCCTCGACGTTGATCTGGAAAACTGATGAAAATCGTGGCTGAAGTTGAACGTCTACCTTCCTAAAGCTGTTGGCGCTTCTGTGGCTCCTAACCCGGATAACTTGACATGAGTTTTTGTTCTAGGCAATGATAGCATTTGAACGGCCTGTTCTGTGATAAACGATGCTTGGGAACCTGTATCGATTAATATGCGAAGCAGTTCTTTTTTCCCGTTGGATGAGGTCGCCTTAATCAGGGCTGTAGCTAATAGCACTTCATTTCCTTGCTCTGCCAGTGTATTTTGTAAATGTAACTGTTTTGGCTTGCCAGAGAGTGATTTGGTGGTTGATGGAGAAGTGTATGGTGTGGCTTTTGGCATATACTGCAATGACGGCGGCTTCAACATTTCTCGTCCGTGGAATGGTTGATGCAATTTCGGCATAAATTGTTTCGTCTTATGGCCTCATTGCGTTGTTGGGCATCCAGGGATAGGAATTCTGCGCAATTGGAGATTATATGCATCTTTTGGCAATAACGACATCTCTGAGCGGCTGTTGTTAAGTAGTTGCGTACAATAGGAGATCTGCCTTTGGGAATGATGACTACGATTCTTATTCTCACCTATTGCTTATAGAGATTGGAATCTTCTTGTGAGGAATATGTAAAATACTTCATATGATGGAATCTCTTTTGCACTTGCATGGGATTGCTCATATAACTTCAGCGTCTCATAATCGAACTTTTGTAGCATAAGGTGTATTATTATTGGAGCCCAACTTGTAGTGTCCACCCCGAGAATTCGTTATTCCATGCAAACACTCCTTCATTGTGTCGTGAATTCTCTTAAGCCCGTTAGATGATTCCACTTCTAATTTGGGTAATGTAAGTAATGTCTGAATGTGGACTGATAGCAATTTTCTCTTATTTTCAAATCGTTCCTTTATAATCTCCCAAGCCATCGTATAATTGTTGTCAGAGATTTCCAAGTGATTCAAGAGCTTGCCTGCTTCGCCTTTTAGGTTTGTTTTTAAATATTGCATTTTCTCGACATTTGCCAATCTTTTGTTGCAGTGAATTAGTCTCATGAATATGTCGTGAAATGCAGTCCAAGTTCCGAATTTTCCTTCAAATATAGGAATGCTTAGACGTGGGAGGCGTACATCGTTTTCAGCTGCGTTGGTTATATTTGTTATTTTCTTCTCTTGAAGTTCAATAACCATTCTCATATAAGTGCTCCTTAGTTCATCAATTTCGTTATTCGTGTACGGCACGTCATCGGTGTTTTCATGATACATCAGAGTTTCATCATGTAGGGATTCCAAATATCTCCAATCTTCGGTTAGCGTTTTGCAATAAAATTCTATGGTATTATTACTCATTGCGTCATCCACATTTGTTTGTTGTAATTGTTTACGAAATGAGTAAATGCGATTTTTTCCTTTTTGCAACGTAGCGAATTTACCTTCTCATCAAAATTTTTTATATTATCTTCGGTATTTGCCCCATTCTCTGACGTATCGGTAGTCACCTTTGGTGTTGTGAAATTTGATGACCCACTTACAGCGGCAGCGTAGGTGCTGAGCTTATCAATTGCTTTTTGTTTTGCCGTCTCCACTTGCTGGTAATAACTTTTGGTGAAGTACTCGTACTCTGGGCAATTTAATGCGACGATCTCTTGATGTTTTTGGCTGAATGTCTCCCAGAGGTTGTTAATCGTATCTTCTTTCTTTTTATGAAATTCTCTGTCCTCCTATCAATGGGTTCTTTTCTTATTATTTCTAGTTGATTGCATATGGCGGTACCAGTTTTTACTTGCTGTGAACCGAGTTTTTCCATTGGCGTAGGTCAGTTTGGAGTTGAATATTGTTTTGTAAGACGATATTACACTGCTTCTGTTGTCTTTTTTTTTACGTAGTTTTCTTTTAAGAACTCGGGCGGTTCTTTGTATTTACTTTTGGATTTTAATAGGCTCGAAGGACCATGTAAAGCTCAATGGTAGATGTGCGGACTGATTTGGATAGGTATTAAGTATATTACTTGCGCTTACCACTGACGGGGACGCGAGATATTAACTTGGTTAGGATAGGCTACGGATGGGACATAGAATGAACTTGTTAGTGACTGTAGGAAAACTTTATTATCACTGAAAATGTTCTTACAATATATCGATTTATATATGTTTTGAGAACTACATACTAAGCAATAATTACATTTATTAATGGGCAGCGAGTAATGAACTGTGAATTATGCCTATATCGATAATTTTCTTTTTCAACAATCAATTGCTCAATACAATTGATTAATTTAAATATCTACATACTAAGCGGAATGGTTAGAGATTTTGCAATTGGAATTATTGCTTTTAGGTCAATATATGCTGGTTTGAGACATGTTTCCTAAACAATAGTGTTATGGTGCTTCCAATTCAAAATTTCAGTTTTTAAAAGTGATTTAGTTATTTTTCCGCAATTTGTTTAAAAATACCCCAACTAACATACATTTTTATAACACTTATGTTCTATGCGTGACGGTTAAGGAGATGTTGAAAGGATTAAGGAGATATTGAAGTGTTATAACTCAGGAATGGTTTAACATTCATAGAAATTACCTTTAAGTTCTGCATAAAATGCTGTCCTAAAATAGACCGTGTACCCTGTACCTTTCAAGATATAGGGTGTTTAATAAAAACGAGCATATTTTACTAATTAACCTGTAACTCGGAAGTGTGAAATTCTGGAAAACTGGTTCATTGTATTCATGTCTAAATATCAGACAGAAATCAGATTTGTACTTCACTTGCTTTTCGGATTTCATGAAATAAAGATCTTTGCAACTCAGTTCGTGTGTAGTTTATTAGAGTTCACCCAATCCTAAGCTGATTTAGAGTTTCAGAAAACTTCGCGAGAAAACATTTGGTGCCGAAACCCGGGAACTATTCCCTTATATCAATTATTGTCGCGATCAGTGTCGCAAACGTGTAATAGGGATATATTCCCTGATACAACTTATTGTCGCGATCAGTGGGACAAACGTGTGATAGGGATCTATTCCCTCATAGAATTATTAATTAACGCGATCAGTGTCGCTAACTTTGTGAACGGGAACTGTACCCTTATCGAATTAAGTAACGCGATCATTATCGCATATAGCATGACATCGCGATCTGGTTCTTAATCTCTAGACTACACGCGATTTCGCCATTAATCGACACTATTCGTATAGTTGTGTCCTGCGCTCATTTTCGCGACCACGTGATATGTGAGTGACTTCCTTTAATCATCCATATAAAACTAGTGAGCTCTAAATTGTGATTAAGTGTGCAGCTTATGTGCTTAAGTTCATTACTTACAACGTTTATACATTGCATTACTTTCTTTTATTGTTTACGCTGACCTCTAGTCAAGGTCTTACATTTTCTAGTAGTCATCTGATAGTGTTTGAAACAATAGAAAATAAAGACTCGTGTGGTACCTACATACCGGTTAGGTTGCTGAATCAGACACACGAATCCAGTTCATTGTTACTGGTGAGGAGATCTTTTTATCGCATACATCAAACGTAAGTCCATTCCAATTTATTATATTATTGCATACAATTTTTACAATCATGGACGCACTAGTTGACAAGCAGCTTAATATCATGACTTTAATGTCAAATTTTATTGACAATACAAGGAAATCCGGCAAAGATAAATTAACGGAAAGCTTTCTTCATGTACGACTAGAATTGTTACACAAGTATTGGGATCGATTTTGCTCAACCCATGATCAGATATTAAAAGTTACTACTCGTGATTTGCAAGATGCGCTCTGTAAGGCAAATCATGTTGAAAACATTGAAATGGTTTACTGTGAGAGTAGTGCGCAATTATTGGATATGATAAAGGAACTGCGCCCTTCACATGTTGAATCTGTTGCGAAAAGCCACGACAATTCTATCTCAGCTGGTTCTATTTCAACGCTTCCTAAGATTAATCTTCCTAGGTTTACCAGCGATTTGAAGGAATGGCACGCATTCCATGACTTATTTCAAAGCCTAATCGACTGTAATAGTAACCTCACTAGCTCTCAAAAGTTATTTTACCTCAAAGGCAGTAACACCACAATAACAGATGCTAATTACGTTAAAGCATGGGAACTCTTATGCAGCCGATATGAGAATAAGCGTTTGCTAGTCAATTCCTACCTTAAATTATTAACGTCATTGGCTCCTATGAAGAGTGAAACAGCTGAGGAACTTCGTAAATTATTTGACGGTACCAGTGAAGCTATAAAAGCATTAGAATCTTTGGGGCGTCCCGTCGAACAATGGGACGATTGGCTCATCTTTCTGACTAGTCAAAAACTAGATCCTGTGACTAGGAAGGATTGGGAAAATTCTTGCAGCGCTGATACGCTTCCAAATTTTCAAGAATTCAACCAGTTTTTACATCATCGTCTTAACACTCTCGAAGTCGTTGTGCCGGCACAAATCGAACGAAGGAAATTAATAAATTTCTTCCACACAAACCTTCTAACAAGCATTGGCCCTTAAAGGTAAACGCCACAACTCATTCACCACCTGATAAACCCAAGCAATGCCCTCAGTGGCTCGACAAACATTTTCTTTTATTTTGTCCGTCGTTCAGACAGAATACAACAGAGCAACGTCGTGACTTTGTAGCTAAGAAACGTTTATGTTTTAACTGCTTGCGACCGAATCATGTTTCTACAAATTGTCCATCAGCAAATCGTTGCAAGTATTGCAATGAGCCACATCACTCGATACTACACCTACTACACGACAAGACTTCTACTGTGAATCAGGTGGGAAGCTCTTCAGGTATAGCGCCATCCTCAACGAAACTGGTACCGGATACTAGGTCATCACATTGCAACTTTGCATCGCCTTCTTCTTCGAATGCCGCAACTACTTCAAACTCTGTCGCATTATTCACTGCTAACTCAAACCTAACCAGACGATCACGTACAATACTATTAGCTACAGCCCAAGTTCTCGTCGTTTCACCAACAGGTGAAAAACTAAAGATCCGAGCGTTACTCGATCAAGGTTCACAGGCAACGTTTATTTCATCATCGATTGCTTCGTACCTCCGATTGCCTTACGAAAGGGTGAATTTTTCTATAGAAGGAGTAGGCTCGTCCAGTGAAGTGGTCAAAATGGCCGTGAACCTCCTTATTCAATCAGTAACCGAACCAAGCTTTTCATTGGCTACTACCGCGTTGGTCCTACCAAAGCTAACGAAGCTATCAGTCCCATCTTCAATAAACGCAGATAATTTCTCCATCTGCATGGTCTTCAACTTGCTGATCCCACCTTTATGAATAATGCTCCCATTGACCTAATTATTGGAGCTGATATTTATTGGCGTATACTTCGCGATGGAATACGTAATGGTACCCCAATGGCACAAAGTACCAATTTAGGTTGGATACTATCAGGACCAATTGATACTGATATGAATACTGAGGTGTCACCTATACAAGTGTATCACATGCAAACTCAAACCGCAGCAGAACAACTAGACATTCTTTTACAAAAATTCTGGGAAATCGAGAATGTTTCAACCACTGATGCTGTGTTGTCTGAAGAAGATCAAGCTTGTGAGGACTTTTATCAAAAAACCACGCGAAGAGATCAGGATGGTAGATACGTGGTTAGACTACCTTTATGCCCTACAAGTGGAGACGTGAACGCTCTTGGTGATTCGAAGACTAATGCAATACGAAGTCTGCTATCCATAGAAAGACGATTTTGTTCAAATCCTGAGCTTCAAGAGCATTATATAAATTTCATGGATGAATATCACCATCTTCATCAGATGAAGCCAATTCCTACTGATCCTGGCATCGATGCTTCAATCCGTCAATTTTATCTACCTCACCATGGCATTTTAAAGGAAAATAATGTAACTACCAAGCTTAGAGTAGTTTTTAATGGCTCAAAGAAAACCAACACCGGATTATCTTTAAACGATTGTCTAGCAGTCGGACCAAAACTACAAGAAGACTTACCTTCGATAGTCCTGCGATGGAGACAGTACTTCATAGCCTTCAGTGCTGACATCAGATTGATGTATCGCCAAATAAAGGTAGATGACCAGGACTGTGACCTTCAAAGAATTGTATGGAGAAGAACACCTACTGAGCCTATTCAAAGTTTTCGTCTTCTTACTGTCACTTATGGAACTGCTTCTGCTCCATACTTGGCACTGCGGACACTTCTCCAATTGGCCCAAGACGAAAATACCAATTATCCGCTAGGATCGCAAATTCTTTCGAACAACTTTTATGTCGATGATGTCCTGTTCGGAGCTGATAATATTCAGCTGTCTATACAAGCTCAACAAGAGCTGGTTAAAATACTTGATGCTGGAGGATTCCATTTACATAAATAGTCCTCGAACTCTAAAGAGGCTCTTCGCATTCTCAATGTAAAGCCTGTTACTTCTGACCATCATTTATCAGATGATTCTGTTGTAAAAACACTGGGATTGCTATGGAACCCATCTATAGATTGCTTCAAATTTAAGGTGACGCTTCCCCAACTTCCATCTATACTTACCAAAAGAAAACTTCTTTCGGATATCGCTCGATTGTACGATCCACTCGGTTTTATATCACCGACAATTCTACTTGCTAAGTCGCTGATCCAAAAGCTGTGGCTACAAAAAATGGAATGGGATGACGCATTACCCGACACCATCACCAAGGAGTGGTCGACATTTCGACAGGAAATTATCCATCTGGAACAGATTTCGATTCCACGGTGGATAGGTATGCATTCATCTGCCCAGTTTTACGAAATTCACGCATTCTGTGATGCGTCTGAAAAGGCTTATGCATCCGTAGTCTATTTTCGAGTCGTATATGACCACGATAATATTCAAATCTCTCTACTCTGCGCTAAAACTAAGCTTGCTCCGGTGAAAACGGTTTCCATTCCTCGACTAGAACTAATGGGGGCTCATCTGCTGGCAAAAATCGTACACAGCTTAAAGTTATCACTAGCAATAACCAACATCCCAATATTGTGCTGGACAGATTCTCTCACCGTGCTGACATGGTTAAAGGCTCACCCATCTAAGTGGAAGACATTTGTCGCCAATAGAGTGAGTCAAATTCATGAGCTTCTTCCATCAGCCACTTGGAGGTACGTACCATCTACTAGTAATCCCACGGATTGTGCATCGAGAGGCGTCTCAGCCCCCCAGCTAGCTGCACACTCACTTTGGTGGACAGGGCCTCAATGGTTACAATCTTCTTCCGTATTGTGGCCACATCTATCCCCACGAAATAACATAATTCCTTCTGAAGTGGATTTAGAAAGAAAGGCTTCTGCTATCAGTGCAGTTGCGGCATTGCATAGAGGCGAATATTGGAACCTTATACATCGATATTCATCGTTAGCACGGCTACTTCGTATAACAGCATGGCTGCGCAGATTCCGCCATAACACTCAGTCCAGCTCAGAGGATCGTACAATTGGAAACCTCACAGCAGCGGAACTCACTCAAGCACGTCATTTTTGGATTCAGCATGACCAACAGCTTTCTTTCCCTGATGAATACAAGCAACTTGCAGCAGAGCAACCTATGTGCAATCGTAGTGCTTTACTTCGCCTGTCTGTCTTCTGGAAGAAGGAGACTTCTACGCTCCATGTAGGAGGCCGATTACAAAATGCGGTTATATCCTATAGTTCAAAACATACCTTTGTACTGGCGAAAAATAGCCCACTAGCAGCTCTAATTGTGAACGATGCTCATATGACAACTCTCCATGGAGGAGTCCAATTAACACTCAGTTATATTCGCCAGAACTATTGGATTATCGGAGTACGAGAGTTAGTACGTCGTCTTATTCGACGTTGCATAGTTTGCCTTCAGACAACGAGCATCGGCATGTGAGCAACTCATGGGAATTCTTCCTCCTGAACGTGTTCGACCCAGCAGACCATTCCTCCACACAGGTCTCGATTATGCCGGACCGATTCTTGTTCGTTACGGTCCAGGAAGAGGAAGACCAGCTCACAAGGCGTACATTGCGCTATTTGTTTGTATGGCGACTAAAGCTATACATATAGAGTTAGTTTCGGATTTAACGAGCGATGCCTTTATTGCTTCCTACAAAAGGTTTACTGCTCGTCGAGGATACTGCAATAAAATTTATAGTGACAACGCGACGACTTTTGTAGGAGCATCAAAGGAACTTAAGCAATCATTCTTTCTCTGTCAACCTGAGCTACTCGTACGTTTAAGTCACCTACTAGCCTCTCAAGGAACAGAGTCGCACTTTATTCCACCAAAAGCTCCGCATTTCGGCGGTTTATGGGAGGCAGGTGTTAAGACCGTCAAGTATCTACTCTCACCTTCGAGGAGCTCTGTACGCTTCTTACGTAAATCGAAGCATGTATTATTTCGCGACCGCTATTTCCTCAAAGTCCTGGTGCTGATGACTTGGAAGTTCTAACCCCTGGACATTTCCTTATTGGGACAGCCCTTCTCACCGTTCCTGAACAAAGTTACGAGAGCATAAATTCAAACCGACTGACACGATGGAAGCTTGTTCAGCAAATGTACTCTCATTTCTGGAGACGATGGTCATCAGATTATTTGCATACGTTGCAAGAAAGAACCAAGTGGATGAGGCAGCAAAATATCATTTGACCAGGACTTCTTGCTCTTCTTCATCTTCCACCTACGGTTTGGAAGCTCGCACGTATAATTTCTGCTCACCCAGGCCCTGATGGGCTTGTCCGAGTTGTCACCATAAGAACCAATGGACAAGTTCTCAAACGAGCTATTAATCGAATCTGTGTTCTACCAATCTCAGACAATGATGAGGCGTTCTCGAAACCGGATCATTCACGGCGGGCAGTACTATCGTCCCCGGCACAAATACACTCTACCTCGGAAGATGACCACCACAAGCCAAGTTTGCACACCTGAAGAACCTGTCGTCACAAGGACGAGGCGGGCAGTGATGATCGATACGTAAAATAACAAAAAAAAACCCAACTATTTGTAGACAATTTCTCATTGCTTGCTAAAATTTGTTAATGTTTACGGTTAGGTTGGCTTTGTTAATATCATGATGCAATTTTCTTATCAGTTGAACATCTGCACATTCCAATCAGTCTAACTGGTTTATTGTATTCATGTCTAAATATCAGACAGAAATCAGATATGTACTTCACTTGTTTTTCGGATTTCATGAAATAAAGATCTTTGCAACTCAGTTCGTGTGTAGTTTATTAGAGTTCACCCAATCCCAAGCTGATTTAGAGTTTCAGAAAACTTCGCGAGAAAACAATTTCTTTATATGAATTTTAAATTATTCTTGCGGGAATGCTATTCTTTCATTTTTCTGTTATTGTATTCCGTTAAAATATTTCAGCTCTTTTGTTTATAATTTATTGGTGTGTGAGTAATATTTACTCAGGGTTACCAATAAGCGAATATTGAAACGGGTTAGTATTCCAGGGTTAATGTTGTCTTTTAGTACTTTGATTAAAGCGATACATGTCTCAATTATAATTCTTCCAATAGATGTTAAAAATTTGAGATCTTCAAAATTTTGTCCTGTGCCTAAAAAACGTGTAGTGACTGAAAGACGTTCACTTGGAGTTATTGATTTTCTTATTTTGGTGTCCCTCTTTTGATTGAGCGGAGTGATTTTCTTAAAATTTCTCTATACGTGGCTTAATCCATGCTTGGAAAGTTTTTGTAATCAGAAGAACTTGTTTCGCGCAGTTCTTTCAACAAATTCTCGTGTGAAAATCGTTCACGTTTCGCTACCCATTTCTTTCACTATTAAAATTCAATATCTCTACTCTAATGAAGTTTCTGATGCATGCCACACTTATATTCTAGTGGATTTGTATGCGCATACCTCAAATGAGTATGACATAGACCCCTTTACACATCTCTTATTTTTAATGTTGTCCTTAATTTTCCTGGCGGCTTAGGAATTTTGATTTGATCTTCAGTTTTTATTTTCATTATTTTCAAGTAATTCAAATGAAAGCACCCTTTTAGCATATAAAGGAACATTTCTAAGGACGTATAATTTATAAATCAATACCAAACTAAGCCTTCAGATGATGCTGGGAAGCCTTGTAATACTTTATTACTCAAATTCCTCATCTCTACGAAAGTTATGATGGAAGCTTAATAAAGTTTTTAAAAGATATAAATGTCCTCTAAAATTATTGCGCCCATTAATTAGGCGGTTGTAAAAATCGCGATGTAACGCAAACGTAAATATTCTTCTTAATGGAATTGAATTATTCAAAATTAGGTACTTACCCCAAAAATGCTTCAAATAATATTCTGATTTGGTATTTTAGGGTACTCTAGTCCATTAAATCTAATAGACTACATCCGAAACTCTTAACTGCAATTAAAAGTTTTGCATACTTTGCCATTGTGGCGAATAGTAAGTTCGTTCAACCCCACATTTTATGTCAAATTGTCAGAGTTCTCTTGTTACACAGACCAAAATTGCATATATGTATAACTTTCGTGTTTATGCTATAAATCATGTGCTTTGGAACATTTTTAATGGTTAAATTGATATCATAATAGTTTTGCTTCATGGAGTTTATTTCTTATTAAATACTTTAAGGCTTTAAGCCTAAATTGATTAAATTGGTTGTCATGAAGCCAGAAGTAGTGACAAGCAAATTTATTAAGCCTGCCCAATTCGGTCGTTTTAATTCCCGAAACATACGATTAGAAGTAGTAACAAAACAACCTTTTTTTTGTTCGCTAAAAGAAGACGCACAAATCATGGGCACTTTCAATTAAAGCCATTTTCTACTAGCAAATAGCTCTAAGTTAATACTAAATCTTCTTCAAAGTGAATCGTGATCACAATTTTATAGTTTAGTTTCATAAAATAATTTCCTTATTTTTATAACGCATTACCTAAGCATTAAAATTCTTGGAAAAATATCTTCCGAAAATTTCCTAGTACCGGAAATTATTTATTGCATACCTACTATTGAAATTTACAAGTTAAACCAGAATTACGATTTTAATTGCGAACTTTGCTGCAGTGATATAAAGAATTTTCGATGAAAATGAAAACCCTTTACCAGTTGTCGATGTCCCGGAAATCGCAGGTGAAATTCTGTTAAGATATTTTGGACTATACATTGATCAAAAATTATCGGTTACAAAAAAGCAAATTGTATCTTTTAACCTATCAGCTTTCTCTATTCTTCTCTACAATATTATTTGCTTCCAGGAACAGCCAGATTTTCGATCCTGCACCTTCTGCTTGTATATATGTAGTTAAGACAGGTAGTTTTAACTCAATATAAAAAAAAATATTTCCCTGGCATATTTTACTATAAATGGGCAAATAAACGTTTTATGGTAGTAGTAGGTACATACTTTTTAGTGACAACATATTCTTTAGTATTAATAAATAAATAAATAAAAACTTACAGCAAAGAGTTTCCGAGGCCCCTCGTATACCACAGAGTATCCTGAGCGATATTGATCCCTAAGCCCAACTGACAGCGATTGTGGACATATGAGCAATTATTGAATACGGAGATGATACGACAGGAATATAAGTAGCTTTACATTTGTTACTAAACTAATGGGTAAAAACTAATAATACAGAGAGAATAGTAATAATTAGTCCGGAAACCAAAATCCAATTCTGTAGTTGGTAAATTTACTTTATTATTATGGAATTAAATTGAATTTGAATTTAAAAACTTACCCAAAAAAATCCAAATAATGTTCTGATTTGAAATTTTACGTTGCCCTAGTCTTTATGCTTTTGATAAGACTTTACTGTAGTTGATTTCTAAAAGAAAATTACATATTATTTTGCTCAAATCCTTATTAGAAACAAGAGACTATGGTTTGTCGATATCTAAAACAGGACAGTATCTAGGACTATTGCCATCACATTTGATCAGACTTCTGATCTAGACCCTCTCCCCCTAAAAATCTAATCCTTACCACTCAAATTAAAATTAACGGTTGAAATTTGTCATTTTGAATAGAATTATAGTCACTTATATATTCATAAGTGCTTTAAAGCATATAGTAGGATCAAACTTAGGCGCTTGTTAAAAAAGAAGCATTTATCCTTTTTACCATTAACAAATGTTACGATTTATGGTCAAATACTTCAGTATCGAGCCTTAAAGTTGATTTCGTGAAAAAAAACAGCATACACATTTTAGTGTTATCCTTCATCTCGTAAAAGTTTTACACTAAGTACATACGTTTTCTTTCAATTCTGATCGGTTAACAGTCCTTTAAAACAGAAAGAATTTCGTAAATATCTCCTTTCGTTCAAAAGTTATTGTGCGAAAATTGAAAAAAATGTGATTTGCAACGCTGATATATGCATTTTGCAAGAGGGGCCCACATAGATTACTTAGAAAAGTTCTAACTTTAAAAGAGTGTATAAAAACTCTTAATTTTTAAAGCAGCAATATTATGATTGTTGCGATGTGTTATATATATATATTTCTTGTACTCCTACCTGCTTATCCCCTTTTTGATTTAAACAACCTTTTTTCTTTCACTTTACTCACTCTTTTCTTTTATTTAAACACAGTTATTACAATTAGACACAATTTCTTAGTACACAATTTCTTAGTACACAGTTTCTTAGTATACAATTTCTTAGTACACAGTTTCTTAGTATACCATTTCTTTTTTTTTTAATTAACCGAGCACCAAACAAAACTTAGCCAATTTATTCTTAATCCATTTTTTAATTATTCGTTTTCTAATTCCCCTTTTTTCGTATCTCAGAGCGCGCCGTCGCTTTTTAGGTCAAACGTTTTTATTAGACTCGAGAACCGCTACGTAAAGTGTTTAAAAATCAACTCGGCTCTTAATCACTTTTGTCGCGATCAAGAGCCCTCGTTCAGGGTAGAAAATGCATACTTGCATTTTTACCCTGAGAAAATTTTCATTTATTCTGGACTTGATTAAACAAGTCCAGAATATTTTTCGTTGGACGGAGGCTTGAAATTTGATGCTTTTTTAAACATCAGCCACCGTCACGATGATTAGAATTGCCGCGCGCGTATACATACAATGTATTTTCGCGGCGCGCTCTTCTTATCGCGAAAGCTTTTTTTTTTTTATATATATTTATTGGAAAATTTTTGTAAAAACGAAATGGTATGTGAAGAAAATTGCTGACGCAATTTTCTTCACTGATTAAATTGATAAGCTACTCATGCTTTTAAGCATGATTAGCTTATATGAATATTTAATGATTTTGAATAATTATTTTCTACCTTTTTTCAGGTATGATTTTGAATAATTATTTTCTACCTTTTTTCAGGTATGATTTAGGTATTTAACACCATTTTGCATTAGGTTGCATTCCTATATTACCGCATTACCATTAAAAATCTAAATCTAAAGATTTTAATGTAGTAATGAAAACCAGGTGTGTTTTAGGTATTGTTACATACCTTCCCCCTGAGAAAAAGAGAATTATTCTTTGAAGAGGAATAATTCTCAGGGGAAGTTGTTGTGGGTGTTATTTTGGCGTCTTATGTGAGGTATCCGATTACTGCATATTTCATAGTTTGATTCTGTATTGAAAATGTGCTGAATGGATATTTTGTTGCAGTTGGATTCTTTCAAGATTGTCGTGATTTAGCTTCAAATGGATCATTGGCGTCTGATATTCAGAAGTTTCGGCCACGTTCCTTTTTATCAGCGATTTCAACATTACTTGCAACAATGTTATTCACTGCTACTGTTGGCAGTACACCATACAAGTGTCCCCCGGGCCTCACTAGCGTGGCTAATCTTATATACGTGGTCCACGTGATGCCCAACTGGCGCGGACCCGTTCGACTGGTACTGCATATAACCGGCCGGCCGCCCTTCACCATGTTGGGGGTGGAGGCCGTTGTTGGGAAGATGTATTGGGTGGACCTGCCATTGTACCCTCACCAGGGTCAAGCCTGGGTTGGCGTTGGTAAGTTTTCTGTACGTGTTTCCGATAGCCTATTTATTTTAACTTTGTGTTTTGTTCTTAGGTGCCACATTCCATATTACTGGGCGGTACGGACTGTGCGCTTGTTGCCACCCGGTCTTCAATGACCCGCTGACGGCCATTATACGCCGGGTCATGGCCAGCCCCCCCCCCCCCCCCCTCCAGTATCAACTGGACCAGCCAAGGATGAGTAGGCCTGTCACCTTATCCATTGCATTTTCTTTCTTTTTTTTCTACTACTTCCTTTTTTTAAAAAAAAATAAAAAAAATAAAAAAATGGTTCATCCCTACTTCAGGTGTTATTATTTCTTTCCATTTTCCTCTCTTGTATTTCGTTTCTTGTTGTTTTGGTAGTGATGAGGTCGGGGAGCTTGTTTTTAATTGGTTATTCGGGGTGGCGGCAACAAACAAAGAACCAGCCGAATCTGTTCTTTCTGAAGATTCTGGAATGGCTTTACTCGCTGACATTTGATTCCGGACTGTTTATATTTACAGCCGACGACGTTGAAGATGAATTATGACTTTAATTCGGTCTATTTCTGCCTATAATGAATTGTTGTTGCAAACTATCTTATGTATTTTTTCTCTTAGGCTTTAATTCAATTTGCATGATCCAATGTGCTCGCGTGTCGGAAGTTACAATTTTCGAAGGAATATTTTTGGCTTTCAAAAAACAATGTTCCCCCTCTTTTTTTTTAATTCGATTTTCGACTTGGGATTTTTGTTTCGTTAACTATTAGTTTAATGTAATTTAAGTATATTCCCCTCTTTATTTGCTTTTTTTTTTGGGTGTTAGTATTGAATTAGTTCGGCTCGGCTAGGCTTTACACATTTTTTTTTCTTTTTTTCTTTTTTACATATATATGATAATAATATAATTTCATTTTTTACATTATTTTTTGTGTCTACTATATCTATAATACTAGTATATATATAAATTTCTAATTTAAAATTCTATTTGTGGGTAGTAGCCTGGTAAAGCTTTTGCTTGCTTGTCTGTTCCTTATTCCCTAGATTTCTAACTGGTTAAACTTGCTTTCGCTGTTATTTCGCAGATTTGGGCACGCTCTTATTTTCGTTTGATTTTATTTAGCTGTTATTTTCTTCAAATGCATCCTTTTCTTTAGTTTTGTTATTTTATATGTTCTAGTTTTAATTTCAGTTTAGTTATAACATAATTTTGTGCCCCTCTTTTTTTTATCTATTTCTATATATTTTCATATTTATTTTATTTCTATTTATTTATGTCCACTTTTGAGGTGGTTTTTCTTTAATTATACTACTTTATCCAGTTACATTTAAATATAATGTATTTGATTTTATTTATAGGTATTTATTTATTCTAACTTGTATTTTGTTATGTAATTTTAGTACATTTTTGTGCATATACCTTTTATTTTTTGCACTATAATTAATTATACTATATACTATATGCGTATATTGCTGTGTTTTTTTTTGTTAAATCGTTACATATACATAGGTTGTTATATATTTGCATAGATTTTCTTTGAATGCTTTACCAGGTCTACCTTTCCTACAAATTCTACTTTGATTAAGTGGCTCATGTTGACAGTATCAGTGTTCCATTTTTTTTTTTTTTTAACGATTTGGACTGATTTTGTTTTGGAGAGGCTTCTGGCTCGCCTTAAACTGGGTTGAGGAGCAGGAGTTCGCTCTTTTAAAGGAATTCCCTCTGATGAAACTTCGGGGTTACCTGGTGGTTGATTCCTCTGTTGTCTCATCTTGATGACAACAGGGTTAAGATATTTTACTGCCACAACGATCATTATGGACAGAACTAGTAGGCTCGTAAATGATAGAGAAGTTGTGGACAGGATATGGAAGTTTTTACTTGATATCTTTTCTTGGTATTTATTTATTTTATTTTGGACTTCTTCCAGCGAATGGGTGTCAGTATAAATTGATTTATGGATATCGTCTCCCGTTAAGATTTCCATTGGAACTTGTTTTGGATTTGAGACTCTGGGAAAATGTCAGTCAGACTCAAATTCAATAAGGACTGTTTAAATTTTGGGAATTGTTTGGGCTGAATTATTTTCAGCGCGTGTTTACCTTGACCTTCGTATCTAAGCACATTGTCACTTATTTGAACTTGAAGTGGTTGCGTTATCTCTAATATCCCTTGTCCTTCCAGTTTAGAGATTACAAAGTGATCTGGACATGTGATGTGTAGCACCGTGGAGGTGATAAATGAAAATAGCCACGTATTGGGCTTGCTTAATTTGATCAGCACGTCTTTTTGTGGGATTTGTACTCTGGTCTTGCATTTGGGCACTTCATTTAAAGGGTTGTATAGTAATTTAATGGCACATTGTTTGGATGTTGCCGCTTTGATTATAGGCGTGGTCAGCCGGCCTACATAAGTGTTTTCTTCCAAATTACTTGTTATTTTCTTGAAAGTTTTCATGTCCTCGCTTTTTAGTAAGAGAAATTCCTGAGTTTTTGCGCTATTGGCTATGTGTGAATAACCAAGGTCAGGAATTAATGAGTAATTTGCTGACTTGGATACAGGATAGCATTGAATCTTTTGTAGCCTCATTTTTGGCAGATTAAAAATTGGAAGAGTAATTCTCACCACCAATTTGTTCTGCATAAGGAGCGACTGAGCTCCTGCTGTCTTATATAGAACAGATAGATAGATAGGCCGTCTTGTGGTATATTTCCAACAGATTTTTGAGAGACATTAGGAGTGGATGAATATGATTGGTTTTACTAGCCATTATTATATCCAGGAGGGCTTGTTGTCGATATTCGACTTCGATGATTTGGAGCAATAAGCTTGATATAATCTCTTGTCTCAGTTATCTCCTAGTTAAATCATCGGCCACATGGTGGAGATCGTTTATCTGGTGTGCTATTTTTTGTTGTCTGTCTATTAACATAGCCAGAGGTTTTCGAATCTCTTCCAAGGTAATTTTTACAACACTGATTTGTTGTGTCTCTAGCTCGGCTAGGGCTTGTGTATTTGATTAGAGTTCTTCTAACCTGAAAACAATCCTTTAAGCATATTTGTACGTACATTGTGCCGTTTTAAATTGGGCAGTGGAGTGACTCCACCGCAAATGTTTATGGGGGTGTATTGAAATGAGGATTTATGGACACTGTGGAATTTCAAGTCAACCTGGTTCGTTTTTGTTCGATATATTTTTATTCGTAATATGGTTTCAAACGGTTATAATGTACCGTTACTGTTCGCTTACCAATTTTGATTGTGGTATTCACATCACTTTGTATTGCGATTACCTGATGAGGTCCTACCCAGATTTGGGAAAGCTTATGTTTTCTGCTTTCATTCTTGATGAGGACCTTCTCTCCTACATGGAAAGTTAGGGGCCGTACTGTCTTATCGTAGAGCGCTGTTTACTTGCCAATAAGTTCTTTCTTGCCGTGGCATATGATTTTTGGAGCTTATACTTCAGTATATGATAATAGCTCTCATGATTGTAAACGGGTTCGGGATCCCGTTTTAAATTTGATGGGACATCCGCTGTGAAGCCGTATAGGCAGCCCATTGGGGTAAGTTTAGTACCCTCGTGTACACTATTGTTGTACACGAATGCAGCGGTTCGTACGTATTGGTCCCAAGTTTTGGGATTTTCATCTACGATTGTTCGCAGTTATTCTATCAGGGGTCTATGTGCACGCTCTAGTGCTCCATTAGACTGTGGGTGATATGCTGAAGTCTGTAACTTCTTTACCTTTAGAAGCTTACATATTCTTTTGAATAATTCACTCAGGAAATTTGTTCCCTGATCGGTGAGTATTCTTTTGGGTATGCGATAGCGCGTAACGATTTCATCAAAGAAAACCTGCGCTACTGTGACTGCTTCTGCGTTATGTATTGCATACCAGTCGACAAATTTTGTTAAATTATCTTGGAAGGTCAAGATATATTTGTTACCTGATGTGGTCTCTTCTAATGGACCTACGATATCGAGGTAAACTTTCTCGAACGGTTGCTCTGCGATGTCCGTGATAACCATTGGCATTTTAAATTGTGGAGACGCTTTCATCGTCTGGCACTTTGGGCATTTTTTAATGTATTTTTTAATATCGCTAAGCATGTGTCTCCACCAATACTTGCATCTTATGCGTTTGAAAGTTTTTATGACACCTTGATGGCCACCAAATGGAGAATCGTGATAATCTTTTAAGATTGTTCGGATCTCCGTGGGGCTCGTGATAACTTCGGGTGTCTTGCCAGTACTTACTTTTTGATCAAGCGATGCTGGATTTAGTGTTTCCGCCTCCGTGAGGTGAACTTCGTTTTGGTCCGCTTTCGTGTGCTCTTCGGTCTACACACTGGAGCTATTTATTGTCTCCTGAGCCTTTTGCTTCTGAGCTCGAGTCACGACGAAACAATGAGCGGATTTCTTTTTCTTTTTATTATTTGTGGAATCGTCTTCCACCACATCTGAGTCCATCGTGTGGTGGACTAGGGCATCTATCGTTAAGGTATTGCCTAAACTGTCTTCCTTTAATGCTTGAGGAATGCGACTTAGTGCATCTGCATTAGTGTTGTACTTCCCTGGTTTATATTCGATGTTGTAATCGAATTCAGAGAGTTTGTGGTGAAATCTCACCAAACGGGAAGTAGGGTGTTTCACATTGAAGACACCTTTGAGAGGTTTATGGTCAGTATAGACCGTGAATTTCCGGCCTTGAAGATAGCACCTGAAATTCTTGGTAGCCCAGACAATAGCCAATAACTCTTTCTCTATAGTAGAGTAATTTCTTTCGACTTTGTTTATTGTGCGGCTTGCATAGGCAATGGGCTGGTCCTTTCCGACTTCTCCTTGAGAAAGAACAGCTCCTAGAGCCTCGTTACTTGCGTCTGTAGTGAGATTAAAAGATTTCGAAAAATCGGGGTAAATTAAAAGTGTGGGAGAAATTAAAGCGTTTTTTATGCTTTGAAATGCTTCTTGGCATTTCTCTGTCCAAGTGAATTTTACATCCTTTCGGAGTAAATTTGTGATTGGACGTACAATTTTGGAGAAGTCTGGAGTGAATTACCTGTAGTAATTGGCAAGTCCTAAAAATGACTGAACTTGCCTTACTGTTCTTGGAACAGGAAATGTTTGGACGCAGGCCGTCTTACTTGGGTCTGGTAGGGCTCCTTCGCTAGAACATTTATGTCCTAGGTAAACAACTTCTCTTCGTAGAAACTGGCACTTTTCTGGGTGCAGTTTTAAGTTGTTCTCTCTCAACTTATTGAAGACTTTCCTCAACTTTTCGTTGTGGTCATTCAAATTTTTACCATAGATGACAATGTCATCTAAGTAGACAAAACATTCGAGGCCTTGTAGGCCTGTTAGGACGAAATTCATCAGGCGTTGAAATGTGGCGGGGGCTCCTTTGAACCCGAATGGCATACGCTTGAATTCGTAGTGCCCATAGCTTGTGCTGAAAGCAGTTTTATGTCGATCTTTCTTGTCGACAAGAACTTGGTGATAGCAGTTGGCCAAATCGAGTGTGGTGAAATACCTTGCGTGACCTAATTGGTCGAGAATATCCTCGATTCGGGGTAGCGGGAATGCATCTCCAATTGTCTTTTCGTTTAATTTACGAAAATCGACAACGACGCGCCACCTTTTTTCACCGACAGGTCCCGCTTTCTTGGGGACAACTAGTAGAGGTGAATTCCAAGGGCTTTTACTAGACTGGACTATCCCGCTGTCTAGCATTTCTTTTAGCTGCTCGTTAATGACTTTCAGCTGTGTTTCAGGTAAGCGGTACATTTTTTGATTGATTGGTGCTTGATCCTGCACCAATGGAATATTATGCGTTATCGCTTTTGTATAGGTGAGTTTGTCACCTTTGAGGAAGAAGATATCGGTATACTCTTCGCAGAGTTCTGATATCGAAATTTCTTCTTCCGCGGTTAAATTAGGGTCTAGGCTGAGTTCTTGCTCTAGCCTAGAAATACGCGGGTATTGTTTTGGGTCGTCCGGCGTCTCATTATCCGGGTATAGATATCGTACATGTTGTAAAATTGCTGATTTTTCAGCTGAACCTTGGTTTGACTTACTATTCCTTGTGAATTTGTGTCCTGAAATTGGATTGAATTTAATTAATTCCTTATGAGGCTTTATTTTGTTGTATTTAGCATGTAACAGGGTACTTGCTTCCTGCTTTGTCGACGGCTGAGTTTGATACACCTTCCTTGCTTAGGTTGTGTGGGATACTCATGCGCGTCAATGCTACTACCTTTTGACCATGTAGAATTTTTTGTGATGTGTGACGGTGGAGTAATATGCACCTTTAATATAGGCTTTAGCGACTCGCTACCGTTCTTATATGGCCGTTGTTTGTTTAAGAGTGATTTATGCCTCGGGATATTGGACGGAAGAGTTATATGCACCTTTTTGGCAGGCTTTAGACACTCAGTTTCGTCTCTTGTGTTGTTTGATATTGCGTTTTTGTTTGGTATGGGAAAGTGCGTTTGGTTGTGGTCTTTTGTGCGTGTTAATGGGACTATGGTATAGTCGTTTATGGGAAATAGCTGTAACTTTAAGCTATGTATGACTACTTGATGACTGTTAGCGTTGAGAATACTAACCAGCACTAATTCTTTTCCAGATGACAGCAAACTGTTTGCCAAGAAGACTTCATCGCTTATCTCTTGTGATAAACAGAGCATTTCTTCTTGAGTTTGTAACGGGACTGGGGCCACAATTTGAGAGCCCGCAGGTATGCAGAGTGGTTCCTTAAAGGTAACCAATTGCTGCCTGATTTCATCGGTCTCTTGTTCGCCCAGACAGCCTCTTTCACATTCCTTGGGCCCTTTTGGAGCTTGGCAGCCAGCTTTTCTCGTTTGAGAAGCCTTGAAGACACTACAGGTGGATAGTTCAGCCTGTGCGAGGAAAACTTAGTGCCTTATTAGGACCCTCAACGTTACAGTTTTTTGCTAGGAAATCATTTCCTAGAAGTCCATCATCGGAAAGGCCAGGCAAGTTCATTACGACTCGAAACTTGCAGGGAATTTTGTTTTTGAAAACGAAGTTTCCCTGGCAATTTCCCGGCGTCTTTCCGGTACCAAATGGGTTCTGAAGTGTACATGCCTCATTGTGGTTAATTTCTTTGAGGTCTTTTAATGACCTTTTCTTTATTATACTTACCTCAGCGCCTGTGTCTACTACTAGTTTAGTTTGGCCGTTCAGGCCAATGTCTAAAGGAAGTTTTACTGTAGCGACACTGGAATCGGGCTGCTGAGTGGACCCTATTTTATTAGATGGGAGATTTATAGTCGAGCCGGGGAGTTTTGGGTCGACTGTACGTCGTTTCCCTGACTCCAAACTTCCCATTTACGTTTTTGTTGACAGTTATTTACTGCATGTCCAGAACGACCACAAAACTCACACTTTTTACGCACATTATAGACTCTTGAGTTGTTATTGGCGTTTTGCGGCTCTCTAGGACGTTGGTTTGGTGCTCCTCTGTTTTGGGGTCTTTAAAAACTATTGTTGTTCCTTTTGCAGTCACGCACGTCATGATTATACATTTTGCAGTTCACACAGTACGGCGTATTTTTACGTTTCAGACAATCGGCGTATGTATGGCCTCTTATATTACAAAAACTACAATTTATTTTATTTACATAATTACTTTTATTTTGTACATTAAAATTTTTATTAGGAGATCTTGGCTCCTGTTTGATATTCGGCGATGGTGTGTGTGCCTGTGTGAACTGTGCCGGCGGTATGTGACTATTTGTATTTTCGTGCGTTTTATTTTGCCAGGATCCCAGTGTAAGTGGTATAAAGCCTGGGTTGTATCCATTATGACTTGCAGATGCATTAGGGTGTGTATTTTGTACGTAATGTGGTATGGCTGTACTAGCAGGATTTTGCATTGTACTCTGCATTGCACATGATTGAAACTGCCCTGGAGGTTGCAGGAATAGAGCACTTTGCTGGAGACGATCCATGTCAAGTGCTCTTTGTGTTAGGTCATCCACCGTGCCGTCTGTTATGGTCAGAAGGTATTGGCACATATACGGGTTATTGACTCCTGTTTTTAGTGCGTTTTTCGCGAAATCTTCCAGCTGCGTTTTAACAGCTGGGGCCGCTGTGGCTCCGTATTTGGATTCTGCTGCTTCATTGCAGAGTGCCAGCATTTGTTTTACTCGTGCCGTAAAGGCTGTGAGGTTTTCCAAAGGATACTGCCTTGTAGTGATTAATTTATTTAGCAGTTCCTGGTAAGTTTCCCTAGGCAGGTAGGTACGATTTAGCCGTTCTTCTACCTCTTTGAAAGTAGTAGGCATATTTGAGGCAAAAAGCTGATAAGCTTCGCCTCGAAGTCTGGTGGGGAAGATTTGCAAAAATGCTGATAGTTCCTCCACCGAAATGCACTGGATTACCTGTCTGCAGCATCCTAGGAAAGTTTGGAGCTCAAGGCTCAATTTTGGGTGCTGTTCTCCCGAAAATAGGGGGACGAGCTGGGCAGTTAGCTTGGCGATTTTCGCGTAATCTGCCATGTTTATTTTGGGGAGTCTGAAGCTTAAGTTTGACACTTTTGGGGAGCTTGTTTCTTCTATGTTGGTTTCCAGAAGGGAGTCGCCCAGCCAATTTAAAAGGATTTCACTCACGGTGGAATCACTGACACTGTCGTTGGCACTTTCACTTAAATCTACTTTATTACTTTTATTTGTGGTTTCGAACGAGTGCGAGAGTTCTCCAAACTCCTTCAGGCTCTCTTTGAACTTTTCAGTGCTTTCTTTAAATTTTGCGATTTGCTCAAACCTTCGTTCCCGAGACTTGGCAATCTGTTTGTCAATAGAATCGCACTGTATAACCGAAGTTCGGAGGAGTCTCGCACTTTCCCTTCTAAATATTTTAGATATTTCTCTAGATTTAAATTGGAAGATCTTACTTGTTGGGGACCTGGAAGGATTGTCCCACTCCTGAGTGTTAGCCCTTTTTCTGTTGAGAGTGTTGGGGGTGTTTGCACTTCACCCTCTGGTGCGGATGTTGCTCCCTCGTTGCCTCCTTCGTTCCGGGACGGAACTTCCTGAGCATCGCCCGGTGAGGAGGATTGTTGTGGAGTTGGTAGAGATGGTGGTATTTTCTGCGGCGTCTCTTGGTGGGAGCTTTCCTAGCTCATGCAGCTAGGGGGGCTTCTGCCGTCTTACTTCCCTTGGTTCAAATTGAGAGGGGGGCTTATTGCCTTCTTCGAGGTCCCGTGGCCCGTGGCCTACTTAAATTCCCCTGGATGAAAACTTAAAGGGGGGCGCGTTGCCTACTTCGAAGTCCCTTTCAGCTCCGGATCGCAGATTGTCGGTTGAGGATTCTTCCTTCAAGTTTCGCGTTGGAATTTTCGGCTATGGAATTCTTATGTTCCTAGGCTGGGATGAAGCCCGCTATTGTCCCACGTTGGCACTTTGTGCTTTAATGAGGTGGCTGCGTGTTTTTCAAACAGAGGCAGTTAAAGCTGTCCGACCCCGAGCGTTGGGAGCCGACAAGATCGAAATACCCCCGAAGCCAGACTCAACTTCAGGCGGAGGGTAGGGTGACTTGCACAGTATTCGATCTAGTCCTAAACTTCTTTTTGATTCGTAGGATAGAGGGTTTTCGAGCGCTTATACTTTTGTTTGTTTAAAGTAGGCTTCCTCTATCCTACAGGCTGCGCCAATTTTGTTATATATATATATTTTATATATATATATATATATATATTTCTTGTACTCCTACCTGCTTATCCCCTTTTTGATTTAAACAACTTTTTTTCTTTCACTTTACTCACTCTTTTCTTTTATTTAAACACAGTTATTACAATTAGACACAATTTCTTAGTACACAATTTCTTAGTACACAGTTTCTTAGTATACAATTTCTTAGTACACAGTTTCTTAGTATACCATTTTTTTTTTAATTAACCGAGCACCGAACAAAACTTAGCCAATTTATTCTTAATCCGTTTTTTAATTATTCGTTTTCTAATTCCTCTTTTTTCGTATCTCAGAGCGCGCCGTCGCTTTTTAGGTCAAACGTTTTTATCAGACTCGAGAACCGCTACGTAAAGTGTTTAAAAATCAACTCGGCTCTTAATCACTTTTGTCGCGATCAAGAGCCCTCGTTCAGGGTAGAAAATGCATAGTTGCATTTTTACCCTGAGAAAATTTTCATTTATTCTGGACTTGATTAAACAAGTCCAGAATATTTTTCGTTGGACGGAGGCTTGAAATTTGATGCTTTTATAAACATCAGCCACCATCACGATGATTAGAATTGCCGCGCGCGTATACATACAATGTATTTTCGCGGCGCGCTCTTCTTATCGCGAAAGATTTTTTTTTTTTTTATATATATTTCATGGAAAATTTTTGTAAAAACGAAATGGTATGTGAAGAAAATTGCTGACGCAATTTTCTTCACTGATTAAATTGATAAGCTACTCATGCTTTTAAGCATGATTAGCTTATATGAATATTTAATGATTTTGAATAATTATTTTCTACCTTTTTTCAGGTATGATTTTGAATAATTATTTTCTACCTTTTTTCAGGTTTGATTTAGGTATTTAACACCATTTTGCATTAGGTTGCATTCCTATATTACCGCATTACCATTAAAAATCTAAATCTAAAGATTTTAATGTAGTAATGAAAACCAGGTGTGTTTTAGGTATGTAACAGATGGTTAGAAATTCTCCGCTTTTGCAATAAGAAAAGGAAATTCTCAAAAGGTGGGTTTTTGGTGGTAAGAAAATTAAAACAACGATGAGATTTGAGAAAAAAGAAGCTTTGGTACGATTTTAGGGATACTATTTAAAGTGTGTTGAACTGCTACTTGGAAAGAAAAAAAGCACTGATCTGTGTTTGATAAAAGGAAGTTATAAATGTTTCTTTATATGCTTTCGATACAAGTTCTAGGTTTTAAAGCAAAGTTTAATTCAAAATATATTTAATGTAAAATTTATTGGATAGCCTTTTAGACCTGATGACATATGTGTGGTAATTAATGAGGAAAAGGTATCTACTTAAAGGAATTTTTTAATTATTTTTACTTTTATTGTCGAATTCGAACAGTTGTGCGAAAAGAGAATGAAATTTTTTTCTCTATGGGTACTGCAGTACGGTATGAATTGTATTGAGTCAAATATATATAAAATCCCAACATAGTCCTGATAAGGGACGGGGAATGTACAAAGTTGGCTGATTGAAGGAGTTAATCCATGTATGATGAGACTTGAACTGGACATATTTTAAACTTCTCGTCATCACCGCTGACACCTTGTATATAAAATTGTAAGCTCAAATGGTGTAACCGGTACCGTTTGTAAAAGGATATCTACATGTAAAGATATCACTGGGAGTACCAATGGCCTTATGGTTATGGACTACGAAGCCATACCAATTGGGTAGCCGACTTTGCTAACTTGGTACCACGGGGATGAGGACTCCTGGATAGTGCTACTAAGTAGTGCTATTTACCTCAATATGGAATAGACCCCTTAGTAGCAGCATCGTGGTGGTTGGTTTAGCCCATACGCGGGCAGAGAGATGTGTCTGAGTCTGCATGACTTAGGCGAACATCCTTCTTTGAACAGAAGAGTATGTCCCTTGTATTATTGCTTATTAATTTATGGTTGTATATTTGGCTTTCTGCATGCAGTTGCCCTAAATCAACCGGGTGCCGTGACCCAGAGATCGGCAGAGATTTTAGATAGGCCCCGCTTCGACCAGTAAGTTAATGTCAAGCATGCACTTGGATAATTGGTACATTTGGCAGGATATACTCTGTCTCATGAGGGAGCTGATTGTCGCATTGATACTATTCTGTGCATTAAAACTGCGTGTCATTAAAACTATTTTAGCTAGGTGTCCACGTTAAACCACAAAGTCCTTTCTATATTCTACTCCTGCTCCTAAAAGCTTTTTTAAACATTTTCTTGCCGCTCCAGTTAATTTAGGCTTTTTATGAAGCCCCAGATTTCGGATGGCAGGTAGCTGTTCAGATTCAAGGGACTGTTTATAGTCGCCTTACTCTGTGGTTTCTGCTAGTGCGAGAACTGAATCTCCACTCTCAGATCCTTCCATTTCCATGCGGGAGCACTCACGTATTTTTCCGGAGAGAAACAAAAAAGGGAAATGAAATCGATTTTTAAATCACAACAAAAACTTGCACTTTATTCTAAACTTTATTCAGGTAATATTTCTACATTCGTTTTTTATTTTATCTCCGTGCTGATTATACGAGTCCCGACATTCAGTTAAAGCTTTCACAGACTGATTTTCTCTTGATAAAAGTTCATTTTCTAGTCTTTTTACTTTCTGCAAACATCAGCGTTTTTACAAGCTGTGTAAAATTAATTTGATATTTTTTGTTGTTATGATATGCTGTCGGTGCAGCATAAAATGTGGGAACTTGTTATTTTTGAGAGTTTATACCTTACCAAGCTATTGGCTTAAGTTTCTTTGGAATTTTATAAGTTTCCGGTAAATCATGGGAATTAATATATGTAACTCCTCCCCAAGTTAAGTCAGAAGTCTCCGACTTCGGAGTTGTAATGGTCATATTATTTCTCTTAATTTTCAGTGTTGTAAAGAAAGCTAGACTCAGTAGACTTATAATCATCACGATGGTCAAACTTACACTTGTTCCATACATAATATTTTTATGGTATTTTAATTCCTGTATTTCTTGCAGGTTTTGTATATTTTCTAACATAATTTTTTCGAAATTTATTGGCTTTACAACCATTTTCTTTATTTATTTCGACGGATAATAGTATTTATCTAAAAA
The DNA here is from genome assembly GCA_963930735.1 of Dioctria linearis. Lineage (NCBI taxonomy): Eukaryota > Metazoa > Arthropoda > Insecta > Diptera > Asilidae > Dioctria > Dioctria linearis. The sequence continues at coordinate 72,738,814 of OZ005740.1, read as the reverse complement.
TGTAATTTGCTTATTGTAGAATTTTTTATCTTTAATGCCTAAAGAACAATTATTAAAATTGATTAAAAAACTTCCTGTAAGTCTCATTTTTCTCTTATACATTACAATAGTTCTAGGTTTACCAAATGTAACCAAATATCCTTCTATAATAGCGATCTTCTTTACCCAATTCTTATCCGTTACTGGATAAACTACTGCGAATTTTGTTAGTATGTCTATAATAGTTATGAATGCTTGTTTTTTATAATGAAATGTGTCTAGATGAATAACGTCGTTTTTGTTTGTAGGTATTTCTGTTATACTTAATTTTGGTTTAATTGGGTTCCTATCGTATTTGATCTCTCGACACTTATCACAATTATTTATTATGAGTTGTACATGTTCTTGTAACTTAGGATAATAGATTTTGCCTTTGAGGGTTTGATAAGTTTCGTTGATAGCACATGTAGAGATTCTTTCGCATGGTATAATGAGATTTGTTTATGACATTCGTCTTCGTCTTTCATTTCTTGAGCTATCTTTGTAACCTTCATAAACTTGATATTTGAATTTCCAGAGAACAACTTTATTATACTTATATTGCTGTACTTTATTATAATCCCAATGCTGAACTTCAGAATATATTCCTATATGCGCGGGTTTAATGTCCTTCTTTAATATTTCGTTAGTTTTTTCTTCTTCGTACTGAGGGTTAATTTCTGTTATTCTTCTACCGAGTACTATATCTAATTCTTTATTTGGATTGTATGTTAGTATTAGTTGCGTCTTAAACTTGTTTATGATTTCTTCTTTAATACCTATATGATCTAAGAGTTGTTCATTTACTGAGTGTGCAGTATCAGAGAGGTCCATATTAGATTCACTGCTGTTCTGCTCATTTATTTGTGGACTGTTCTCAATTCTACTGAGAAAATCAGCCACTTTGTTTTCTATGCCATGTAAATATTCGACATCAAAGTTATACTCTTACAATTTCAATATCCATCTTTGATTTCTCTGGGAAAATTCTTTACCTTTATATTTCGTATTCAAATATGTTATTGGAACATGATCAGTTATGATTCTGAATTTTCTATCGTACAAATAAAGTCTCAAATAAGTTACAGAATAAACTATAGCCAGAAATTCTTTATCTGTTATAATCTGTCTCATGATTATTTAGAGCTCTAGAGACATAGCAGACCGGATGACCGTCTTGCGAGAGAACTGCTTCGATTGCGTACTCACTTGCATCGGTAGTTACTGTAAAATCTTTTTCATAATCCGGGAATTTCAGAATCGGATGTGACATAATTAAAAGTTTCAGCTTTTCAAAAGCTTCAGCATACTGTGGGTCATTTGTATTTATGTTGGCATTTTTCTTTAAGTACTTTATTAGAGGTTGAGATACTTTGACATAGTCTTTCATAAACTTTCTATAGAATCCTGTCATTCCTAAAAAACTCTTTAACTGTTTTTCGGTTTTAGGCAATTTAACTTTCTTTATATTCTCTATTTTATCAGGGTTTGTAGAATACCTTCTTTAGTTAGAATTTTTAAATTGTACCTACTCTGCTCGTTTTTTAAAAAAAATTTCTAATGATACAAGATGTTCTGCCAAAGTGGTAGAAAATATTAAAATATCATCCAAATAAATGACACGACACATATTTGATTGATATAATCTCGCAGTATTTCATTGATAAAATGTTGGAAAGTACCAGGAGCATTTTTCAAACGAAATGGTATCCTGACATACTTGTATAGACCACAGGGTGTCACAAAAGCGGTCTTTTTAATGTCTTTTCGAGCTACTAGAATCTGATGGTAACCTTTTGAAAGATCCAATAAACTGAAGTATTGGGCTTTACCCAATTTATCTAGTATGCTATCAATATTTGGTAAGGGATATTTGTCGTCTATTGTAATTGAATTTAATTTTCTATAGTCTACAACAACTCTATATTTTCGAATCCCCGAATTGTCTTTTTTCTTGGGTATCACTATAATGGGTGAACTATATTTACTCTTACTTTAATAAATATATTTTTCATGTCCGAGGCTAGTTTGTAAAAAACTCGTTTTGCTCGGCCTGATTAATGTTTTGTCTAGCACTAATTTCATCGCTTCTATCGGTTGGATATTAGCATTATTATGGTTATAATTATTTGGATGTCAGTTTCTCCACTGAGCACTATTATTGGGAAAGAAGTTTCTTCTAGGATAACCAGAATTAACATTTCGAAACTGACCCGAATTATTAGCATTGCGATTATGAAATCGATCGGAACCATTACTGACATTAAAATCTCTTGCTTGTCTGTGATTAATAAAATTTTGTTGAACGTTACTATAATTATGTCTTTCTGTTGGCCTATGGTTATATATTTCTTTTTGGTGGAGTTTACAAAATTTTAAATTAAATTGATCTTGACCGATATACTTATTCAGATCTGTTCTAATTTCTTCTAATCTAAATAAATTATTTAATTCTGCAGCTTTAGCACGAGCTGTTATCTCTTTTATTTTCAACACCAATATTCTGCTTAACTGATTAACTATTTCAGTTTGGTAATCACTAAAAATTGCACATTCTGATATATCGTTAACAAAATGTTGAAATTTTATCTAGTAAATCTACAATCGTACTTACTTTTAACATACTTCTGTCTTGCATTATTTGACCGTGTTCTTTTGATGGTTTATAATGTAATTCCAACTTTCTCTTACATTCTTCCCAGGAATCTGGTGGTGAAGTTTCCAAGCAATTCCTTGATGAACCCAATATCTTCTCATTATAGATGACTATGTACACTTGGTATGCTTGTTGTCGATATTCCAATAATGCCCTATCAACAGCTGATATAAATGATGGAAAAGTCCCTGGTTTCCCTTCAAAAGGAGGTAAATAGCGGAGTTCTTTCTCAATTCTGCTTCTAAGGGATGGTTGTTGAGCCAGCCTGCCTAGGATCTCTGTCAATGCAACTAAACATTGCTCCATTATATTTGGTTGAGCCGATTGTGCCATTCCTCTGTTGCGGTCAATCGCTAGGTTTCTTTGATTTCTTCTCTCCAGGATTGTGTTAAGTTAGTGGTCGTTTCTTCGTGATCTAGTAAATTTTGCTTTAGGTCCACTGCATTTCACACTTTATTATTTTAACACAATGAAAACAAAATAATATTATAAATTTTCATTTACGTTCACAATAAGCTTTCTATAAGCTCGAATCACTGAATCCTTGCTCTACAGAAAAGGATCCTATCGACTGCGCCAGTTAATTATTTTCGTACTTTTCCGTAGAGAAACAAAAAAGGGAAATGAAATCGATTTTTAAATCACAACAAAAACTTGCACTTTATTCTATCCTTTATTCAAGAAATATTTCTACATTCGTTTTTTATTTTACCGCCGTGCTGATTGTAAGAGTCCCGACATTCAGTTAAAGCTTTCACAGACAGATTTTCTCTTGTTAAAAGTTCATTTTCTAGTCTTTTTACTTTCTGCAAACATAAGCGTTTTTACAAGCTGTGTGAAATTAATTTGATATTTTTTGTTGTTATGATATGCTGTCGGTGGAGCATAAAATGTGGGAACTTGTTATTTTTGAGAGTTTATACCTTACCAAGCCATTGGCTTAGGTTTTTTTGGAATTTTATGAGTTTCCGGTAAATCATGGGAATTAATATATGTAATTCTTCCGTCCGTTACAGGGACGGTATCCTCTATTACGTCGGTTATTTTTAAAGGTTCAATTTTGATCCCAAGAAAAACAGTCACCTATAGAGCTCCGCGTGCAACAGGAAGGCTATAATTAAACTGGAGGTTGCCTGGTATCCAGAGGTCGCATACTAGCGTCTAAGCTCTCGCTTAACCATACAGCCCTCGGGCGGCGTATGCTGTTCCACCTTAGCTTGGGTTGGATAACGGAGCTTTGCCCACTAATCAACATCAAAACCATCGAACAGTGGTTTCCACCTCGTACTACGTGGAAACACCTGTATGGCTGATGTAATCACTTCACCTACCACTGGGTTGACAGCAGAGTAGGATCCATTACTACCTGAGAAGATAAGTCTGTTTAACCTCAGCCCAAATGCGAGGCATACATTCATATACCATATACAATGATTGCTATTTGCTTTGTGAGTTTTCTTTTATGAGAAAATTAACCCCATTTGGAATCGGGAAAATCTTTTCAAATTATTTATAAAATAATATTGTCAATAATACAAACTGTTTTGTTTCAAAACGTCCTCGAGCGTTATTTACATTAAAATTTGGCTGAATTCAGACTTTTAATTATAACTATAATATAATATAATAATTATATAATTATTTTTATACTCTAGATGGAATTATAGTATAGGTTATAAGTATACGGTTCATCTTATGATTATTGTAAACCTAAGTTTAAAAGTTCCACAATAAAACTCGAAAATGGATCAGTGAGATCTAGTCTCGAACGTGGGAGGGGGCCGGTTGAAAAAGATAACTCAATGTTTTAAAAGTTCAACTGCAAAGTTTTTTTATTTCTTACTTCAACTATATAATTCAATTTGCTTAACCTAATACAACAACAAAATTTAATTAAAGGGTACCTAACACTACTAAGTACCTAACTACTTTTATAACTATAAATTCAAAGACTTCAAACAAATCCAAATGCACTATAAATTTCTACTCCATTCCCTGCCACCTTTGGTTTATTTGTTCTGAAAATGAAGAAGAAGAACAAAATTAATTTTCTATGCGCAGAATAAATTTCTGTGAAATTATTATTATTATAGTTTCAAATTATCTCTGAACAGAATTATCTTCTGTACGAGGATAGGAAACTTACATTATCTCTAAACAGAATTAAACGATTCATTATACTCAGATTACATCTGATCCAGATCAACTTGTGGTGACAAGCCTCAGCTTACGACGGCGTGAATTGTAGTCGGTCTCTCAGCTGTAGTCAGAAACAACATTTGTAGGTTTTCCGAGAAATTCGGAATATTACTGTGCGAAGAGCGAAAGGTCCTATAGAGTAGGCCCGTCATGTTTTCTTTGACATAAGGTATGAGGAAAAAATTAATTAAGTTTTTGCGTTCGACTTAGCCGGACTATTTTTGGTTAAAAATAAAAGGAACTTCTCTTAGTTATTATAATTATAATTTAAAAAGTAATTTTAATTGAGTGTAATTATCCGGGGAGACTTCTTCTTGTAGAAGCCCCCTATTCTATATTTTTACTTGAAAGCATGTATTGTAAAGTCATAAAATGAACGAGAGAGAGAGAGTTTAATGTGAAGTCGTATTATATCCACTTCATCAAGATTCCAGACAACACCTGAACGGCCATGAGGAAGAACAATAGCTATACACATTTAATAGCTAAAAACTCTCTGAAAAGAATGGTGCCATCTACTAGTGCGGTTCGTCGGGTTTATATAGCCGCTGTAACTAGTTATGCTTGTTTCGCCTCTAGCTGTTGCCCTAGCGATGGTTGTTGTATTTACTTGCATTCTATTTTGGGCGAAAACAACTGGCTGTCATAATGTCATTTGATGACATTACAAGTGGAAATAAACGGATATACGTGTGGTTTGGTGAGAGTTTTATGAATTATTTTTAGTCATGAGCCATCTGTTATTTTTTGTTTCAGAGACGGTGGTGCCCAGGATGTTAAGGAGAGCTAGGAATGATGGGATAAATTGCTATGCTTGTCAGATTGTCGTTAGATAAGTATTGTGTTGACTTTTTCATTAGGAACACAATACTTTGTGTTTACATCTTTAGCCTTTTCACGAGATGTATATGGATATGTAATGTAACTATTAACGACTGAATGCAGGATACGTACTCAGAAGATACCTAGCAAGCGCCATTTATGAATAACATGTGTTTTTAATTGGCTTTGATTCGCCTTAAACTTTGTTAGAGAATATTTGTGTTGCACATAACAACTATAGACTATAGATATATTCAGAAAGATAGTATTAAATCCCCAAAGATATGTGATATGGGAGCCTAAGAGAGTGTACCCCACACTTTCGAAAAAATGTATATGTATGCCCAAAAATGGGTACAACCAAGCAAGGTCTTCTTTGTAAGGATGCCATTCAAATCTTTCATTTTTCTTTTTGTTTGGATATTCGTTGAGATAGCACAGATACGCGGTCCTAAGATCTTGAGTGCAAGTGCATATAACACAAAAGAATAAGCTAATAAGCTATCATGTACTTGTTTTAATGCATTAATTATTGCACAAGTATCTAATAATAATTTCTGTAACACGAAAAAATGCACAATATTTTTTGCAAGACCGACTGATACATTTGGATTACGTCTGCTTAATTACATGCTCAATGAAACGTTAGTAAACTGTACAAAGGTGTTCTGACTTAAGTTGGAGGGCCGCAGGTGGCATGGCTAACCAGTTTTGATTTCGTAACACCCTTGCATCATGTAGTACATTGCCTGGCCAGTTTGCATTGACGTAATCAAATCGTAGGTCGGACCACATGCTGTCCTATAAGAGAATAATTTCCACGTCTATTCATAAAGCATGCTTTATTGTTTGATGGACCATCAATATAATTAGCATATTATCAGTTGCGCCACAGATATCTGTAATCCCACCTTTTTCGAATTTAATTTTTTTTTAAATAACTGAAGCAATATTTGCACAACAAGGCCAACACACTTGATTATTAAATTTCACTTCATTAATAGCAGCTAATAAGTCCGAAATAATTGGTAGCAATTTCCTGATGAGTCAACAAGTTTCAATTAATATTTTTCTCACTTGTTGATTACAGTTAGTAAATTTTGCCTTGCGATATTTTAAAATTGACTTTTTATATCGCATGTTGCCTTATTGTTTTATCATGCCGCAGTTGTTCATATTTTGGAAATACTCCTGTTTCAAAAGTATATTACTTGTTGCTTTGTGTTATAGGTCTCAGATATGTGCGTTTATATATAATTCAATATTTAGAGTTGATTTCAATTTAATCGTTTATAATTGAAATGACGTATGTCCAAATTCCAAAACTCCTAGTATTAGTTAGTTGAGATTTGAAGTGCCATAAATCCTGGACGTGAATTATTGTTTAAATAACGGTACTTCAGTTAGATATGGACATGTGAGGTTCCTACACCAAACTCGTCTACATCTATACAATTTATTTCCATCAAAAACAAAACTTATCAAAATATGTACATAAGCACTTTTATCTCTAAACAATTCAATTATTAACTTAACAAAATTAATATTTTTCTCTGTAGATGTACACTTTACGTACATGCCTGCTTTCATTTTGTCAATGTAAATATTCTTTTGAAAACTAGAACGAATTTTCACTTGAAGGTAGCGACATGCTTTTCGGAACATATAGGCCATATAAGACGTATAGGATTGTGATTCGCTAAACTACATAACAGTAAATCTTACCAATATGCTGTCGTGCTTAGGCAGTAAGTAATAAACAGAATTCAACACCTCAGCTGTGCAAGATTAAAATTCAACGGTGTGTTGAATCGATCATAGCTGATGAAATGTACTTATGTACTGTTTACTTCAAGGTCATTGAGATATAACAGTGTGTTGAATCAAGATAAGCTTGAGTGTTGTCACAAGTTGGTTTACGTAAATTGGATATGATTCCACAGTGTTTTGAATCTATGATAAATTAAATCAACCAGTTATTTAATTAGACTGTGATTTATTTTAATAACTTAACTTAATTTATACAACCAATTTTAGTACAACAAGCAAACAAAAACAATTATTTTACAAGTAAGAGGGTGCAATGACTCATGGAAAAACATTAATATTATGTCGTCACTGTTGTCAGCGCTTTTATTGACCCGACCGAGAGAGGTGCAAAACAAATAAGTGCATCAAATAAAGCAATGAAAAATGAAAAAAAGGTGGTGACTACCTTAAAGTAATTAAATTATCAGGGTTGTAAATGAGCGGACTCGTTTGTCATATCAACTCATCGCTCAACTCAGGACTTGAGTCCGCTCAAGACTTGAGAGTTGGTTTATCGGTCGAAACTTGAGCGGACTCACTGCTTGAGCGGACTCATATCATGTTTTAAATAACATAAAGAAATAAGAAAAACTTTCAAAAAAGTCACTCATTATATCATATTAATTTAGGTTTTGCTAATTTCCTTAGTCAACATTTCTTCGTCCTCTCAATATAATGTACTACTGTACTGATTCAATAATGTGTGAAGACTGTGTGGTATTTTCCCATCCTTGAGAATGATATGATTCAATTTATGGCGATTCTACTTACAATTATTCATAGAAATACTTGTGAAATATAAAAAGAAAGTAATATGCACATGAGGAAACTCAGTTTACAGCCGAAAATACTTTTGTCTTAACTTCAGACTTGAAAAGTTCTGTTGTGACCATTATTATTGTGATTGTATGATTTTTATACCCTAGATAAAATCTATAGGGTCTGTCTACTAAGCTAGCCATTCCGTTTGTGATACATGGGAAAAAAATTTTTGTATATCAAAATGGATTGAACACCCATGCATAATTGGTTGAGAAATTTATTATTTCCAGAATCAATAAAAGCCTGGAATGCTTCGACATGAATACCCAATCCCAAAATAACAAGCAAGCTAAGCCATTTTGGGATACAGATTGCGCAGATGTCCTAAATTCAATGGAGGGTCGGAAATTTTTCTTGGAGTATAATTTTTCCACATATAATACCTCGAGCGTATTTGAAAACAAACGGTTTTGGTGATAAAAGGCCTTTTTACCGAATACAACATAGCACTGCCTAGTAGTGCTTCGGTAGAAAGAATATTTAGCATAGGAAAACTAACGTTAACTCCTGATAGATGTCGTCTAAATGACGAAAATTTTGAAATGCAAATGATGCTACATATCAATGTAAAAAATATAAATATAAAACAAGTGAAAAAGCTAGAATTGGTCTAAGACCAATTCTTATGATACCCTAGATGAATGCACCTATGAAATTTCGTATGGTCACCCATTTGAGCAATTTTGATTTTTGCATTAGTTTCTCGCAAATATTTCTAGAACGGGTCGTCGGACAGAAAAAATGATTATAATCAATTTTATAGGATTTCTTATTCTGAAGAAGCTTTTAGTACAATAAAAATGTCTAGGACGGATCGTTTTCAAAGTATATGTAATAAACCAAAATTATTATATGGCAACACCAAGAAGGGGTTGCCCGATTTAGCCCATTTTTGAAATTTTATTTGCCTTTAGTACGAAAACACAGTGCACCAAATTTCAGCTTTCTATGTCGACGTGTTCTCAGGTAGTGTCCAAATATATCGTGGAAAACGAAATTTTTGTATGGCAACCCCACGAAGGAGTTGCCCGATTTGTTTCATTTTCGAACTTAATTTTACTTTTTTTTTAATGTCCGTGTACAAAATTTCAGCTTTCTAGGTGAACGCGTTCTCGAGTTGTCGTGCGCACGGACAGACGGACGGACGGACGGACGGACGGACGGACATGCAAAAATCAAAATAACTTTTAATATTATGCGTGGGTGTCCAATTCATTTTGCTCTACCATCATTATTTCGAGGTGTTACAAACGGAATGACAAACTTAGTATACCCCTATATATTTTATCTACGGTATAAAAAGTAAGACGCTGATTCTACGGAAAAATGTAAGTACAATTTCTTTGAATTGAATTATAACATTTTTAAGTATGTATGTTATTTTCCTTCCAGGTCTTACAAGTTGTTGAATTTGACATTATATTGAGAGGAAGAGAACTGTTGGCTAAGAAAATTAGCAAAATCTAAATTAATATAATATAATATAATGAACGACTTTTTTGTAAGCTTTTCTTATTTGATTGAAATTTCAGTTTCAGTTTCAATTTTAACTAAATCAGATTCTCTTTATGTTAATTAAAACATGATTTGAGTCCGCTCAACTCAAATGATGAGTCCACTCAAGCAGTGCGTCGGTTCAAGACTTGAGTCCGCTCAAGTCCACTCAAGGAGTGAGTCCGCTAAAAATTGAGTCCGCTCAAATTTCGAGCAATGAACTACCGCTCAGCTGTCGAGCGGACTCAGTGCTTGAGTTTAGTCAGTGAGTTCCGATGAAAATAATTTGTATTATAGTAGTTGTAGTATAATTCGTGACTGTCGCCATGTGCTAGTAGCGGTAGTAGTATGTGAAATAGTCACGGTATACTTATTTCACGTTCGCCATGTAGTAGGTGGAATGCTGCTGGAATCTATATTGCTCTATAGTAGGAGAAGCTTAGAAAGCAGATCTCCAGTGGGGAAGCTTTGAAAAGCCGATCCACCGTTTAGAGTAGGGCAAGCTAGAAGTAGCAGATGCCATTACGATCTGAGCAAGCTAGAAGTAGCAGATGCTCTTTAAAATGAAAGACGTATTCCCTTTGATCACCAATATACTAATCTTTATTTATTGTAATATCGCTAGCTTATTTATACAAAGTTAAACTTGCTAGCCTAGACTTAATTATAATTATTCATGTACATTAATACACGATTTGTGTACATGCATGTGACGCGTATTACGCTGGTTGCGAAAATGTAAACAATTACAGTCACTTCTTTAGGTTCTGACACATATTTGGTTTAGCGTATGTTTTTGATTAATTGCTATAATGCAATCGATCGCAATTATTATGATTGATTAATTGAGCGATGGATTTTGGGTCAATTGAATATTGTAAGAACGTTGTAATCGAATTCTTATATTTTAGTTGATATTCATAGTTGATATCACAGCATTGAATTTAATTTTAATGATTATGCTAGATGATATTTTTCAGAGCAGAACACCAACAATTTACTTTATGCAGCAATATTCTCTGGTTACTCTTTAGCCTTCCGGAAGTGGCGTGCGATCTATGAATCTGAAGCAATATTATTTCCCTTTCAGTTTTGTTGCAAACGAATCTACTTCTATGAACTGCTGTTTATTCCTGGGAAAGCAGTAAACGTTCACCTCAATAAGTCGCCAACTCTCCTCGCATGTGCTTCTGTCCTGATATTTTGAACTGTGGTCCCACAGAACGCACGCTCACGGTAGAAAATGTCAAATTTGCTCCAAAGGGAACAAATCAGAAAAAGAAAGGCTGTTACTAATAATTAATTAGGAGAATTGTTAGCATGAATATTTCAGTTTTTCTTATTTGTATAAAAAGTTAGATGTCGTTCTTTCATAATAGAAAGTTAGAAAATGAAACACTTATTTTATCTTTTGAGAACTGGTACATACTAGCGGTCCCGTAGACTGCATGCCGGTGTTCGTATCCTGCCAGGGGTTTCCACTTCCGGAAAATTAGCCATATTCTACATGCCATTGCAGTTCCGGTTTCAGTGGGTGGAAAAGACTGGACAGCAAAACGACCATTTAATAAATCTGACACAAATTAACATTTTCCAAAAGATTCTAATTCCAAATATATTACATCATAGGTCTACGTAATTGTCTGGAAAATGAAATGTACTCGGATATCTTCGATAAAGCACGAATTCTGTTTTAGAATCATAACAATTTTTAAGCTGTTTCTGTAGGTAAATTAAATTCTTCTTAATTCTGACACTCATTATGTAAAAAAGTATTCATTTCAACTTACATGTTAACCCTCTTCAAACTAGGTCTAACCTGCAACTTAGACCATAACTTATAAAAGATTTCGCAGTTTTGTTACATTCTGTAGACGAAGCTGTAGAGAATGCTCAAAATGTCATTACCATCCTTATTCTTGACGCAGTAGGCGGAGGAAAAAATTCAATGATAGCCGTTTAATCCATACTTTCAAAATTAATGCACCATTTTAAATTAAAAATTGCAACAGAATTTCATCATAGTACAGTTGCAGCTATTTGCTTGTCATAAAAACTTACACGAAAAAGTTTAAGAAGGGCAGACTACATGATTGCGACAACGTCATGTAATTCAAGTGCGGTGCCAATCTTTTTAACTTACTCTCAAAAGCATTTACAGACATGACTTAAATAATATCTAGTAACGTGCCTCCAATATCAAGCGAAGTTATGTATGTTCCTAAAAGATTCTACGTTGAGAGTCATAAAGGAACGAAAGGAGTCAGCCTAGCTTCCCAGGCCCATTGTCACTTCAGCGCAAGGAGATAGGACGAATTTCTTTGGAATCATATGTAGGTACATATAAGTGAAATATTATAACAAGTTGAACGTGGTGAGAATTCCACAGAGGGAAATCAATTATGAATATTTTTATGTAAAATATTGTGTGATTTTTAACCTCGAATGTGGGAGGGACTGCCGGTTTTATACAAGGGCAACACAGTTTTTTTAAAAATTCAAATATAAAATTTTATTAATACTTCAAGTATTATATAATTCAAAATGCGCAACCTAATATCACGCAAAATTCAAGTAAAAGAAACTTAAAACTACTAACAATAATTCAAATAAAAATCCAATGCTGGCCACGCAGTCCGCCACCTTTGTATTATATGTTCTGAAATAAGAAGAAGAAGGGCAGCAATATGCTCTTTGCAATTGCGTGCAAGCAGAAGGGTAGCAAAATGCTTTTGCTATTGCATGCAAGCAGAAAGGTAGCAAAATGCTTTTATAGAAAGGATAGGATCCTCAGGTTATCCCTGACCAGAATTATCTTCTGTAAAAAGGTAGGAAACACGATTCTTTAAACTCAGATCAGCTCTGATACAGATCAACTCTAGCAAAATAATGGTGCCATCTACTGAGTTTTATCGACTTTATATAGCCTCCGTAACCAGTTTCGCTGTGGTATAATTTCTGCAGTTTTTTTGTTCTTGTTGAAACTTATTTTGATGGAAAGGTAGCAAAATGCTTTTATAGAAAGGATAGGATCCTCAGGTTATCCCTGACCAGAATTATCTTCTGTAAAAAGGTAGGAAACACGATTCTTTAAACTCAGATCAGCTCTGATACAGATCAACTCTAGCAAAATAATGGTGCCATCTACTGAGTTTTATCGATTTTATATAGCCTCCGTAACCAGTTTCGCTGTGGTATAATTTCTGCAGTTTTTTTGTTCTTGTTGAAACTTATTTTGATGGAATAAAATATGGAGGAAGATAAACCACAGTCATAACATACGTGAGTGAACTCCTGAACTCCACTACCAGCGGCAAACCATTGATTCGATCAACAGGAAGTTTTTAGATAAGTATTATGTAGTTCAATTATTTAAAGCTTGATACTTTGTGGATATTTTCTTTGACGAATGATAATCATCTTATAATAATCCTGAGGAAGGAGGTGCATATAAACAGACGGCTGTGTTTGCTAGAATAGCTTTCCTACAGTGAAGGAAAAATTCCTGGAGTGCGCGCAGACAGCGACCATTCCAATTCAAATCATTGAGATCCGGCATCAGTCGACAAGTGTCTGTGCGCCTAGTATTAGTAGATACAGCATAAATAATATTATACTATTACCATGTTTACATGCAGGGTTGAACCATGCTTGAACTCGGGCTCAACTCCATGTATACGCGGCTCTAGTTGAAATTAGGTCGACTCGACTCCACCACGCTTTGCTGGCATAGTCGAGTCGAAATGGTGTCCTCTAAACGCGGATTGAGTAGTCGAGTTGGCGGCTAACAGCTGGGATTTATTTTTTTTCCTATTCACTCGAAAGCTTTGTTAGGTTGTATATTTATTGCGAGTTTATTTTGGTTATTTAAACATAATTTATAACTATTATAACTCTATCACAAACAATAGGATATATATAGGATTTTATGTTTAACTGTCACTTCAACTATGTTTTCACCCATTCTCAACCCAATCTGTCAACCATGCGTGCTCAAAACACGAGTCGACAACTCAACTCAATCTCGACTCAATCATTCAACTCTTCATGTATACTAGGTATATGTAAACTTATCACTTCATTACTGTAGATTTCTCTGTAGATATCTCTTTTAGTTTGAGTTGAAATTATGAGATGGCGTTACCTTACATTATGCTGTTCCTTGCGCTTGACGTACTAATAGGTTTATTCAATGAAAAGAAGTTGTAAAGCACTATTTAAAATTTGTTCTTACAATATGGCGGCTATTTATCTAGGCGTTCTTTTTTCCAGTCATCGAGGAAGTTCATCCTAGGGGTAACCTTAGTATAATCTGACAGTTCTATGGAGTATAATTTGACGGAGATTTATTTATAAAACGGGTGAATCAATCAACAGGATAACGTCCTAACACCTACATGTAAGCCTTTCTACAACGTTTTAGTTTGCGAACAACAATTTGGAGTTATTTTGATAGCACGTTAATTCGATCAAAACCCGAGAACAGCTGTGAATGCCTGGTGAGGAGGGTTTGTGCGCAATTTTACAGAGTACTAAAGGGCGAGTCAACCACCGAGGACGTTGACACCGAAGCAACTACATCCATACGTCGAGACAACGAAAAATCATAATTATGTAATAATAAACCATTATAGTTCTCCCATAAATTATAAATTTTTCTTGCTTTCTAAATAATGTGTTCATTTTAGATGAAATGTCGGATGCACGTCTATAGTAATGAAACATTTGCTAAGACAATTCTTTTTGGGATTGATCTGACAATAATAAACCTACTATTGTCAAAGCAAAATTACTTAAAAAACTTAAATCTGCCAGAGTGCTATTAAGTGATGTTCGTTTCGTGTATTCTACTAGCTCTCAACTTTTATAAGAATTTAGTTTCAATAGGGTGCAGTCTCCCACCAGCGAATATCCGGATTTATGAAGATATCATTTTTGACTACATCGAATTACACAATAAAAATGCTATACATGATGCAAAAGTGACGGTAATGCAAAAAGGAAGTGAGCAACCCTTTCTTTGAAATGACACCTACGTCGTAGCATGTAAAACAATAAGAAACAGACAATTAGTGAATTCATCGATGAGGCTAGTTTTAACACGGAGAAGCACAGTTTAGTTTTAGTTCGTGTTGAAAGCGAAACAGTGCAAACTATTTTCTTATATGGATTTCTAAAGCAAATCGTTTTATGGCCGCCTGTTTCCACTAAATAGGACATAAATGAAAATATCAATAGTACGAAAGCATATAAAGAGAGCTGCATATTTTGTGAGAAGAAAACACTAACTCATACGTAATACAGAAAGAAGCCATTATGGCTACTGCTCTATGACATCGTAATGTAAATTTAAGTGATGGCCTCAGTCTACATGTAGGTTTTGTAGCCATTTTAATTGATGGGAGCATTTATTCTTTCACTGAAGTTGTCGTTGCTGCGCTACAGTTTTGAAACAATAAAATATAATGTGTATGACGATAACGTTTAAATTGCTCAAGTGAGTTTTATATACATATATATATATATATATTCTAAATTTGAAATTTGGGAATTTTAACTCGTTATTTTATTTCACTACTATTTTTATAAACACACATGTCATCAATACCAATTTTTCGTGTTGTTTATGAAGCCCAAAAGCTTCGCTTTAAAATTACCTATCACACTTTGTATCGAAAATGTCGCCACTTTTGCAAAACTGATTCAGCTTTTGAGCTTCTTAAATCCAATATGGAAAATTGGTGTTGATGACGTATTTTTTGGCAAAAATAGTATATAAAAAATTTCAACTTAGTTGAGTCATTACTTCAAAATGGAGAAGATGTTATGGCCCGATATGCGGAACATGCTTTCAACAGCCAAGAGCACAGTCTGGCAGAATAAGCAGTCATTGCTTAAACAATTACCTAGCACCACTAAGTGACTCAGGTGCTTAAGCGGTAAAACAAATGACAAGGTTGTTGTCGTTTGTTTACATTCGCGTTGTGAGTAAAGTTTACTGCCGAGTATCGGACATAAAAGACCATTGACTGGTCTGGTGAGTGCAGTTCAGTGTGCAGTCATAGTCAAGTGTTATCTTTGTCGGTTAGATAACCTAAGCGCCGGTAGCTTAGGATAAAGTAAAATAGGTCAGTTCGATGATAAAACAATGTTAGTAAATTAACGCAAGCATTTTTTATTTGAAGAAGATTGAGAATTTTATTGTTTAATTGCTTTAGGGGCAAGGCAAAGAGAAAGGGTAACATGTATGAACCATTAGAAATGTGCAATGATTATCTATCTAACAAATTTCAAATCACCATCATAGGGTGTAAAGTTCAGAAGTTACCTTGTTATCTCTGAAAATATACCAAATTGTCTTTAAGTCCCGTTATCTCTGGAATGGTTAGTATCCCCCCCACAGTCACAACCATATAATTTTCTAAGCATGACCTATCCATAGCCTTCGGGTTTCATACTACTTAGGGACACGCCGCCGTATGTATGTACATACACATGGCTTTTTAACGTACACGATGGTATAGAGATATAATATGTCCCTTTTTGCGTCATCACATCAATCTTTTCATATTATTTCTTTTACAAAAGATGAATTCCGTAATCAAAAAATCATCTCCATCCGCACATTTAACAAAACAGTCGAGGAAATCTCAGAAATTCCTCCTAGGGCTTCATCTATCTTAAGTAAGGATAAGTCTTGTTGTGTTATTGTGGCAGCGACAGTACCATATGTGAATTAGTTTGTGTCCCTGTTGCCCTATTTTCTTCATCTCTTTGAAAGTGGGGCTAAGTGATAAGAAACCAACTGTCAGAGTACTTCGAATCACACAAACAATTTCTTAGTCCTCTTAGTACACTTGACTATTGTGACTGTCAGTAATCGTATTGTTAGTGCTCCAATTATGCTACTTTTGCATTAAGTGTTTTGGTGATTTTAATTAAGGAATGATTTTATTAAGGCACTTGACATCAGCGCCACGCTTGAAAATTGATTAAAAATATACTTAACAGAATAATTTTCCATTTAGGGCGAAAATGTAAAACATCTGCTCTTATTCACGAACCCATTTAATAAAGATTTAATTAAATTTCTGTTTTAGTAGTCCCGTTAGTCTGCTTTTCGTCGCGTTAGTTTTTGGGCTCCCGTGGTACCTAGTAATACGTTTAACAATAGGTATATTAGACATAGTTGGGCAGGTATTAAAACTATCAGTTAGTAAAAATAATGAATAATTTATTAAATTTTTTATTCTTCACTAATAAACATGACTATTTTTTAATATTTACTATAAATTTTTCTTCCTACTTTTACCGAGACAAATTCTTTTATAATTTCAGCAATATTTATTTGTCGTCCTAATGCATAAGAGGCAAATTTCTCGTCTATAATACTGAAATTTATTAAAAATAATTTTAATATTTGAAATAAATTTTGAGAATTTGCAATATGCATTGATGTGCGAAAAAGAAAAAAACGTTATCTTTTCGACCTAATACGTCCCACCTCCAGTAGAATAATGACCTAAGTGCAAAAAACACATTTTCTAGCAATCTCGCTTAAAGTTCTCTAAAATTTTATAAGTTCATTAACATTATATAAAGTAGTTTCATGCAAGTGACATTTCGGCCCAAACTGTAAGAAAAAGGAGCAACCTTTAATTGGCTGATTGTTCCACTAAATTTTCTTTTTTGTTGGAACTTAAGACGTGGCATACCCCAGTGCTAATTATTTTTAACAACTCCATCTCCGATTTGGATGAAACTTCTACAGTTATGGAATATCAAAATAGCTCAAAGCTACATTTGGCATTTGAATGAGAAAAATCGGATAATATGGAAATGGTTGTTCAGATCTAATAAATTGCTTATTTGTAGTAATATAAATATTTACAAAAGATATAATTTAACAATTTTTCCCGGTCGGTCAATGATGGAGAATAGAAGAATTTTAACAACTTTTATTTTTAACGATTCTAAATCAAATCACAAATACAAGAGGAAAAAACAACCGCCTCGTTCGCAGTTTGAAGGTCCCGGATTGAAACCCCGAACGAGGCTGTTGTTTTTTCCTCTTGTATTTAGAATCGTTAACAATAAAAGTTCTTATAAAAATCTTCTATTCTCTCTCCATAAATATAATTTAGTCGGAATGTACGTAATTCGTGTTCGTACATCTACAATTAGTAGTTTCGTTATACTAAAAAAAGATACAAAAAAAAAATTAGTAATCCATGACACAATCTCTAGACAAGTATAGTATTCACTTTTAATCAACCTGAAGATAATTAATGGATAATTAGAAGCGGAATAAAACAATTCTCAATTCCCGTAAATTCTACGGACTAAAGCAGCATGGATCTCTTAACGCACAACACTCCCTATAGAAAAATTGAAAGCGCTGCATAAAAGTGTCCACTCAAAACAAGAGCAACTTGAAGAGTTCCCTATAGATTGTTTTAAATTGCATCTACGGAACTTGCAGCATAATAAACAAAAGCTCTTTGCATCAAAAAAAAAAAAACAAGATTTCACTCTTATGTCTATGACTAAAAACAGGAAAAGTGGCAACTAAAAATCCTTAAAAGTTGTTGAAGTACGAAGTTAATGGCTCCCATCCAGATTGAGGGTGCTGCAAAGGAACTCTTCCTCTATACACCTTTTTATAGTCTTCTGGGCATAACAGAAAAGTTGTTTGTTCTTTAGATTGTTTCCATGAACTTTCCTCACTAAACTTTTGCACTAAAGGGAGACTGATTGAAAAGCAACAATGCTATGTGCTGCGATGTAACAGATGGTCGCCTTGGCAAATCTTTATACTTTCTCATCCGACGACCATTGATTATTATAGAAATAAATTAATGCTCCTCAATTTGCATGTTTTTCTAAATAGATGTCGCATAATGCGCAATTTTGAACTGAAGGTAAAACGGTTTTACTAACATATTCTGGTGGTGAGCACTCTGGAGAACCAATTCAATTGAGGCAAGGAACATGAAGGCATGCGCACAGCTCATCATGCAAGGTACCCATGATTAGATAAGTTCTAGGAACGGATAGATTCTATGGGGTTCCAAAGAATTTAAAAGGGAAAAGTATTTACGGATTCTGATGTCAGCATTCTTCGACATCGTGAATTTATATTAGATATGTAATACAGTATTTTAGGAATATACTTAGTAGTGCAATAAGTAGTATATCTAGTAGTACATACACTTCAAAAGTGTAGACAGTTTCGTATTACCGATAAGAAGACTCGCCGGGGGCTGCATGGTTAAGAAGGATCTTAGTCACCATATGACGAACTTCGGATACCCGAAGACTTTAATTAATTAATTAATTAATTAATTAATTCAGCACCCCGTGCTATTGCGGATCTCTACCATACGTGATCGAAAATTCTGGAAACTGTATAGAGAGAATTAGAGATACTCCAAGGTTAACCTCTATCCACTTGCCAACAGCAATCTGCTGAACGTCAACAGGAGAAGCTATCAAACATTTTCTGATATAAACAGTCAAGTCGACTGTAGCGAAAAGGAGAATGCTGTAACTGGCGTAATTTTTTTATTTCGGTTGACAAGAGAGTAAAATCAAGGGAAGAATAGATTAAGATTTCTAAGAACACAGAGCCTACTGACGCTGGATGCATTACCAAAAAGACCTTTACTAGTTGTGTATGCAATTTCAAAGAGCTCTGTTTTAATTCAAATGTAGAGAGTAGTTAGGGCAACGGGTGGACGCAGGCAACCGCTATTGAACCATCTATGATTTTATCTAACAGATCTGAGAATGCTAAATACTGCCTGACTACAAGCGATGTGGTTCGGGAACTTATAAAAGTTATATTGATCGACACGGGTAACAACAATTGGAAGATATCTGCTGGCCAATATTTGTTGGTTAAACCAAAGCTCAGCGTTCTGATGTGTCACTTAGGAAGCCAACGCACGCTTCGGAATTGTATAGAAGCAACAAAATAATTAACCGAATAGAATAGTATCAGTGAAACTTGCAAAGTAGGAAAAGTATTGACCGATTCATTATTCAAGTCATCCCACGTTTCGAAATCCCGAAGATCAGTAGTCTGAGGTGTGGATGCCGAACTTGTAGCTATAAGAATTATATTGCAGTCATAGATAATGTGTTTCTGAAAGTGCGTACATCTAGATGG
This sequence comes from Dioctria linearis, assembly GCA_963930735.1. Classification (NCBI taxonomy): domain Eukaryota; kingdom Metazoa; phylum Arthropoda; class Insecta; order Diptera; family Asilidae; genus Dioctria; species Dioctria linearis. The sequence goes on along the minus strand of OZ005740.1, from coordinate 72,718,823 downwards.
TATCATTTGTACTGAAACCAAGTATAAGTAAAATTAAAGTCATACAAGTTTTAAAATAGCAAGAATTCGAATACACCTTCTCCTGCTGTTTTTAATTGATGCTTCTCTTGTTTCTCTTAAAAGCATTTTGAATTTTCCTCCATCAAAATTTTCTTCTAGGAAATTCTCGAAGCATAATGCACCAATGACTATCACGAACAATCAGAAATATATGCGTATGTCATTTAGAAAGCGATTCTATAAAAATCTTAACAGAGTTCCAAAGTGGACCTAAAACGGCTTTGATGGCAGACATTTTTTTCTGTTTTACGTTTTTGTTGTATTTTGTTGTTTTTATTGTATATGAAATGGAGGCAATCTTTAAAAGAATTGACGGTATTAAAAAGAATTGACGGTTGTCACAGTCTTTTGCAATCTGCTGGATCGGGAATAGCCAATTTTAAGATACCAGTTATTTTACTTGCATAGCTACAACCTCCATCGCCCTTTACCAAAAGACTATGGAATCGATTTAATCAGTAACGTCTATATATGGAGCATTGAATTTGTTATTTATCTGACATACGTACATATATATATGGGACCAGCACACACTGTCAAGGAAGATCCATTATGACATCCGAACTAAAAAGTAAAAGCAGGAAGCTCGCAGTCATAAATAATTAAAAGTGATTGAAATGAAACTAGGTTCCCAATACTGGGAGGGTCCTATTCGTATCTTCACAGAATACAATCGGCAGTAACGCACGCCGGAAAATGTTTTTAAGCAAATGAATATCCGTTTTGCCCTTGCCTCTTATCGCTTGAATTCACACTCCGATTCACGCCAACATCCTTGCGTAGATTTATTTCAATCAGGACAATATAGAGGTCCCATTACAATATCCTGGTGAAGGTCATTCGTTGTAAATCGAGGTTCAAAACGGGCGATTGATTTCATTTCAATTCATAAGACCCTGTTTTTGTTCTTTCTTTTTGGGCCATAGTTTGATTGATTAGAACGAAGTCCTTGTGGCATGAAAAGTTAAACCTTGTTTTCAAAAAAAGGGCCAGAAATATGTTTTTAAAACGTCAATAGCCAGAATTGAGACTATCAGCAATTATGAAGCGAATCAAAGGTTATGTTACCATCACAACAATTTCTACACTTCTACGATTTTATTCTGTACTCCCGTAAGAGATTAAATTGTGATGTACGTACGTGCTTAGCTTCCTGAACTACAGACGATGTGGTTAAGTGCTGAAACTTCGTTAGTGATAATTACATGAAAGCTTAGACTTTATGACGCGGTTCTCCAGAATACTCCTCAGTTGTTATAATAATGCTTTTATTACCACACTAATTAGACGGAATTTCATGAAAACTATGTTTTGTACATATTCTCTCCCCAACGGCAACGTGAGTTATTCATTAAAGCGCAACAGCTTCTCCATTCCTTATTGTCGAAAAGTATTTTAAGGAATTTATCTTGTTGCGCGGGAAATATAATTTCCGCCGGTGAAGATAGTTGAATGAAGAAGGAAATTAATGAGAATTTGTTATAATCTATAGGGATGAGGTCTTTATCTAAATTTTTGAACATTTCACTTGGGTTTTATCTAGAGCGTAGTATAGGTTTGTGAAAAAAAAGTTATACTTATCTAGAAAGCTTTATTTGCAAATTATTATACCATAGAAAATAATAGCTTAAGAGCACGTTTACTCAGAGAGCTGACCTTTTGAAAACGGGCTTTAAAAAAAAGGTAAATTTAAGATCGAAAATGGGACAAATCGGGTAACTCCTTCGTGGGATTGGCATACGAAAATTTTGCTTGTATTTGGATACTGCCTGAGCATGCGTCAACTTAGAGAGCTGATATTTGGTACACGGTGTTTTAATAGCAATAGTACATAAAATTTCTAAAATAAGCTAAAATGGGTTAGTCCTTCTTGGTGTTGTCATATAAAAATTATGGTTTTTTAAGTATACTATGCTGTGAAAGTTATCAGTCCTATATTCGAATTGTTTATTCACTATGATATATATCTTCTTATTGTACTTAAAACTCTTCAGAATATAATATCCGATGAAATACGTTATATCTTACAGCCCGACGAACCGCGCTACAAATATGCATATGTGAAACACCACTTTAAAAATCAAACTTACACAGATGGGTGACCGTACGAAACTGCAAACGGGCATTCATGTAGAACATGATAAGATTTGGTTTTAGAACAATTCTAGCTTCTTACTTGCTTTGTTTTTTATTAAACGTGGTTCAGGAGGAAATTTTGGCACTGCCAAAAACGCGATGAAATGCCTGCGCTTCTTGCAAAGATGCAAGAATAATTGTATTCCATCAGACTTGGCGCAATTCTGCAATTCTCATAGATTAGAATATAATTCCCATATTAGGAGGCAGAAGGCCTTCCAACTTATTGGCGATGAAATCTCAATAGCAACTATTGATTCCCTAGAGCATCGGCATAATGTCGGCTGTCTATCTCCGTTTTATCGCTACTTCTATTCTGCCGAAGTCTCTAGCCTAATCCCTTGTATAACTCTTCCTATTCGCACTACAAGAGCTGTAACCCAAGGTCACGATCGCACACTTAAAGTGATATTCGGCCGTACCGTAAAATTCCGCTGATCCTTCATAAGCAGGACGGTAGAAATTTGGAACAGTTTGCCATCATCTGTTTTCCGCCTTACCTATGGGCCGCAAATATTCAAACGTAATGTACACCGTCACCTCCTTGACCCAATCCAATAATCCCCAATTCCCTAGCCCTTCTTCATTGCCTGTCAAGACTGTACTATGGCATCAAAGGGTATCCCCTGACTAGACCTTTAGCAGCATCATAAAAAAAATAAACGGAAAATTTAGAGTTCACAGTAAATTCAATGAAATATTCCTGTCAAGAATGGCAATAAATGATGTGTTTGAGCAGTGCCATCGTGCTTGCCTTAAAGTGTAGAGTACCTAACCTAAATGAAAAAAAATTTCGTCAAAATAAAAGCTACTTGATTGTTGAGCAATGATATGGTAATACTTCTACCAACTGATCCTTTCTATTTAGCAATAATGATGTAGATGAACTTTTACAATGCTATGTTTTATTGTTTCAATGATGTATTCCATTCTCTTTTATCAAGAATTGTTCTTCGTGTCCTCCTGAAGAAATAAGGCTTGGCGAAAGTCTTAGCTGATTACTTTAGTGAATCATTTTTAACATATGACGCTCAAATAGATTTTGCTTATTTTAAAGAGTCGTTTATTGTCCCAATCTGTAAGTCCGGTAAAAGGGAGCTTGTTACCAACTATCGTCCTATTGTTAAATTGTCTTGTATTCTCAAACTCTTTGAAGCTTCTTTATATGAATTTGTGTATTTTGATTGTAATAAACCTCTTAATCCTCATCAGCATACTATACTGTGAAAGTTATCAGTCCTATATTCGAATTGTTTATTCACTATGACATATATCTTCTTATTGTACTTAAAACTCTTCAGAATATAATATCCGATGAAATACGTTATATCTTACAGCCCGACGAACCGTGCTAGAAATATGCATATGTGAAACACTGCTTTAAAAATCAAACTTACACAGATGGGTGACCGTACGAAACTGCAAACGGGCATTCATGTAGAACATGATAAGATTTGGTTTTAGAACAATTCTAGCTTCTTACTTGCTTTGTTTTTTATTAAACGTGGTTCAGGAGGAAATTTTGGCACTGCCAAAAACGCGATGAAATGCCTGCGCTTCTTGCAAAGATGCAAGAATAATTTTATTCCATCAGACTTGGCGCAATTCTGCAATTCTCATAGATTAGAATATAATTCCCATATTAGGAGGCAGAAGGCCTTCCAACTTATTGGCGATGAAATATCAATAGCAACTATTGATTCCCTAGAGCATCGGCATAATGTCGGCTGTATATCTCCGTTTTATCGCTACTTCTATTCTGCCGAAGTCTCTAGCCTAATCCCTTGTATAACTCTTCCTATTCGCACTACAAGAGCTGTAACCCAAGGTCACGATCGCACACTTAAAGTGATATTTGGCCGTAACGTAAAATTCCGCTGATCCTTCATAAGCAGGACGGTAGAAATTTGGAACAGTTTGCCATCATCTGTTTTCCGCCTTACCTACGGGCCGCAAATATTCAAACGTAATGTACACCGTCACCTCCTTGACCCAATCCAATAATCCCCAATTCCCTAGCCCTTCTTCATTGCCTGTCAAGACTGTGCTATGGCATCAAAGGGTATCCCCTGACTAGACCTTTAGCAGCATCATAAAAAAAATAAACGGAAAATTTAGAGTTCACAGTAAATTCAATGAAATATTCCTGTCAAGAATGGCAATAAATGATGTGTTTGAGCAGTGCCATCGTGCTTGCCTTAAAGTGTAGAGTACCTAACCTAAATGAAAAAAAATTTCGTCAAAATAAAAGCTACTTGATTGTTGAGCAATGATATGGTAATACTTCTACCAACTGATCCTTTCTATTTAGCAATAATGATGTAGATGAACTTTTACAATGCTATGTTTTATTGTTTCAATGATGTATTCCATTCTCTTTTATCAAGAATTGTTCTTCGTGTCCTCCTGAAGAAATAAGGCTTGGCGAAAGTCTTAGCTGATTACTTTAGTGAATCATTTTTAACATATGACGCTCAAATAGATTTTGCTTATTTTAAAGAGTCGTTTATTGTCCCAATCTGTAAGTCCGGTAAAAGGGAGCTTGTTACCAACTATCGTCCTATTGTTAAATTGTCTTGTATTCTCAAACTCTTTGAAGCTTCTTTATATGAATTTGTGTATTTTGATTGTAATAAACCTCTTAATCCTCATCAGAATGGTTTTATGAAGGGAAGGTCAACAACAACAAATTTACTCCAGTTTAGATCTACACTGTATTTATACAGACTTCAGCAAGGCTTTTGACAAGCTTCCTCACTCTATGTTTTGTTATTTATACTGAGATCTTTAGGCTTACCAATTTGGTTGTTGAAGTGGTTATCATCCTACCTTAAGGATCGCAAACTTAGAATTCAGTTCCGTTCTGCTCTGTCTGAAGAAATAACGGCTTAGTACGGTATTCTACAGGGTAGTCACTTAGGGCCCTCAATGTACTGTGAACTGGATATAAATTAAATTTGATCGATTGTTATCTGATAATAAATTCACTTTTTATTAATTCGATTCGCTTATTTATACAATAATTAATATACATATATACATATGATGACAATAAATGAAAAACAAATATAACAAAAATTTATGTCAATGAAACACAAATCACAAGATCAGCATAAATTTACCTCGTAGGCAATGTCACCGACCGTAATTTCACTTATACTTCCATGCAAGTGCTGACATAGAACTTGGTGAATGTTAGAATTGCATAGCTAAGTGAAGGTAGAAATTGCATATTAAAAAATGAAATTACGGTCGTTGACTTATTGAGCTTATTCTGTAATAAGTTATAACTAACTATGTATTTTGTATCTCTACATTCTCCCGCCTCGCATTATCAAATCGGGGTACCTCCAAGATGATACCGAGTTGCTCTTGTGACCTGGACCCTGCTCGTCTTGGAACTGGTTGAGGTAGGTTTAGGTTTAGTTGTGGCATCATGTTGTTTCGTCGCTTTTTCCACAAGAAATAGGACGCCAAACTGATGATTATGATAGCTGCCAATGAATAGAATCCAACATAATGATGTATGTGGTGACGGTGAAGGTGAGGAATTCCCGCGATATATTGTTGTTGGGTTTTAATTGCCTTATGGAGCTCTTCAATATCATCAGCCTTGATCTCTTTAATTAGCAAGGGAATGGAAGTATTGGTAGTATTTTGACTTGCTAAATATTTGCCAATGTGAGTAGAGATAATTTCTTGCTCCGGTATAAATGAGGAGTTCAAGGTTCCTGGTTGTTTATTGTTTGCACTTATGAATAATGTTGGATACTTTATCATACAGGTAGGCTGTATTTGTATAATCCCACTTTCTTCAAGGATTATAGGGTGGATCGTTGCTCCACATATGATGTCGAAATGAGTTACTGCATCCATTATATAGATCCAGGTACTTGGTGTATGTAGCTTATACCACATTTTCTTCAATGGTATACTTCGTAATTTACAGAAGGATGACAATTTTCCCTGGTGGTTAAGCAGTTCTATCTCACATCTGCTTTGATTCGATTGCGCACTGTATATAGGCTGTTTTAGATTACAAATTAATTGGGGCTCTGATAATTGTATGCATTTCTTGATATCTTCCCTTTTTAATGGTGTAAAGCGGTCCTTATGGAGGTTTACAACCAGGTATTGTGTTGAGGGTTGAATGTGGATGAACTGATCTGCATGTTTTACAGGTATAGGCGTAAGTTTGAATAGCCGATATATTTCTGCATTGAGCAATTCGAACGTCAAATAATACATTCCTTTGCGTGATGCGCATCTTAACATGCATTAAATTATATATTGGCAATAATGATGTCGAAGTTTCATCTCCTGGTACTCTAAGATGTTTTGGTAAGTGCTCTTTAATTATGCTTAGTTGTTCACGAAGCTGAATGGGTGTGAGCAGTAGTGTTGAGCCTACCGTGTTTTGTGTCGGTTACTCCAGCTAATAAGCTCCTTTGCATATGTTGGAATTTTATCAGATTAAGGGTTACTAGTAATACTGCCGACGTAAAGGCTTGCGTAGTTTTAAGACTTCGTCAGCTTTATTAAGTCCATTTGCAATTGTCTCTATATAATGTTCCAAGATAGTGATTTGATGATTTAACGTCTCACTATTCTTCTTTATGACATTAATTGTGTGTTCAGCAATGGATGTTTGATTCATTAGCAGTTCTTTCAATAGATCTTCATTTTCCTTGATGTTCTGAATTTGCTCTTCGTATCTTTCTGCAAACCCTTGATCAAGGATACCAAATAAACTGTTTGCGATTGAGCCCACTATTTCAAGAGGAGCTCGTTTGATTCTAAATCTTTCGTTTTCATTTTGTTGTTGTAATATACTATTAATTTGCAAGGATTCACCATACTGATGTTGTAACTGTAAAATTGTTGCGTTACATAGTTCTTTTGGTATTGTTAGATGGGTGTTTTGTTGGCAGATTTCTGTAAGCCTTTGCACTGATTTTCTTATCCCTGTAAACTGCTTCCAATATGATGACCTATCATAGTAAATGATAAGATTCCATTCGCTTGAATATAGCTGGATCTCTGATACGTGTTCAAAATATATTCCTTCTTGTTCTTTAAACCGGGTTATACTATATGGTTTATCAGGTTGCTGGCCTATAACTAATATAGTGAGCAATGCCAATATCATGAAGGTTAGCCATGATTTACTCAGTGAGCTTGAGTTATGAGGTGGAATTGTATTTAGTTTTCGCGTTTAACATTTCTATTTTCATGTAGTGAGTTTGAGCACCTCCGCCTTTTATTCGAGCATTGAATGCAATGTGAATTAATTATTTTGCTCTCGGAGACAGGATTTGGAACCGTCTCTATCGTAGTATTTTCTTCATTTGTTTGATGCAGAAGTCTCTTTGGATCAACCGATTCATTCATGTTATTGTGGATTATAGGAAGCAGCGACACTTTAGTGACTGGTCGTTTGATCATTGATCCCTTTGTTTGGGGTGTTACTACTCCCTTTAGCTCATCGAGTCCAGGGTGCATTTATATCACTCGACCAAGTGCCCATTTTGTTGGTGGAAGCTGTTCGTCTTTAATTAGTACCAGATTTCCAATTCATAGATTCGGTTGTCGTTGAGTCCATTTAGGACGTTGCTGTAGTCTTGAGAGGTATTCGGATGACCACTTTCTACAGAAATCCTGATGCATCCGTCCTACCCGTTGACTTATCAAGAGCATTTGGATTATTTTCAAGATGATTTCTTTCAGGTACGGCAAGTAATGAAAAGCCAGTCAAGAAGTGACCTGGAGTAAGCACTTCCAAGCTTTCAGGATCTTCGGATAGTGGGCACAGCGAATTTAAGCATGCTTCAATTTGAGTCATGAGTGTACACATTTCCTGATATCTAAGCCTGCTATCACCGACTACACGGCGCGTATGATGTTTCATAGCTTTGACACCCGCTTCCCATAAGCCAACAAAATGAGGGGAGGCTAGAGGAATGAAGTGCCATGGTGTACCGATTTCTTGTAGTGCATTCTGCACGTCATCTTCATGCGACTTTGTGTGTGTATTTTGCTAAGTATTTTATTAGCGCCAACGAAATTAGTTGCATTATCGCTGTAAATATGAGCGATGTGTCCTCTTCTCGCGACAAATCGTTTGAAGGCAGCTATAAATTCCTGAGATGTGAGGCCGGTTACTACCTCCAAGTGAATCGCTTTTGTCGTTAAACAGACGAATATTGCCACATAGCCGTTGTGCGATTTGTTTCCTCTTCCTCTGGCCAGTAAAATTTCGAATGGTCCAGCATAATCTACCCCCTACTGGCTGAAGGGTCGAGTAGAGATCACTCTTGCCTTAGGTTTCCCATCATTTGTTCGGTCATTTGAGTTTGTTTCTATGACAGCTTATACATTGATGTATGAACCCTTTAACTGCTTTCAGGCCATTTAATATCCAGAATTGCTGTCTTATGACTTCCAAAGTCAAGGTGTTTCCTCCATGTAAGGTTTTATGCATTTTGTCCATCACTAGTGTTGTCAGCCGGTTTTTGTAGGGCAGTATAATAGGCTGCTTGCGATCGTATGATAGTTCTGCTTGATGTAATCTGCCGCCTACTCGTAATATCCCCTCACATAAACGGTGATAGAGGAAGTAACCTACTCTTCTTAGTTAGTGGTTGTTCTATTGAACACTGGGATATTTGATCTTTAAAGACTTGCAGTTGGGTAGTCTTCGTTGTAGTACTAATGCTTCTTCGATTTCATTTACTGTCAAGTACCCAGATGTACGGTTCGCCTTGCTTACCTTCATATCTTGCACAAATCCTTTAATGTATCCTGTTACTCTTTGTAATTTTCCTAATGTTGAACATTTTTCGAGCAACTCTTGATACAAGTTTAGTTCTTGAAGATCATCTTTCTTGTGTTCGGCTTTGGAATCATAACAAGAATGTGCCGCCAACAATTTCTTCTCTAGGTCAGTTGTCTCCTTTCTCTTTGATGGAAACGATATCTCCTTGGAGCTAAGCCAAGAAGGTCCATGCCACCAAAGAGTATGATCTTTAAGCAGCGATGGCGGTATTCCTCTAGAGGCGATGTCGGCAGGGTTCTCGGATGATCGCACGTAAAACCATGTATTTCTGTCTGATAATCCATGTATTTGTGTAACTCGATTCCCCACAAATGTTTGCCACTTATGTCCATCTTCTTATATCCATGATAGAACTATCATTGAATCAGTCTAGGCATAGCACTTTAAGTCTTCGATTTCTAGACTTTTTCTAGTCTCGTTTATCAGTCTAGCGAGTAATGTTGCTCCACATAATTCTAATCTTGGAATTGTCAGCTTTGTTTTCAGTGGGGCTACCTTAGTTTTGGCGGTTGTTAAGTTTGTCTGAACATTGTGATTTTCGTGTAAGTCGCTGATATATTACTGCACTGTAGCCATTTTCTGACGTATCTGAAAACCCGTGAAGCTCGGAGCCAGTGTCTTTTCCTGTGAACCCAATCCATCGTAGAATCTCAATTTCTTCTAATTTTGGGAGTTCAGACTTTATTTGTAACCATCTAGTTAATAATGTACTTGATAATGGTTCATCCCAGGACGAGTTCTCTAGCCAAATATTCTGTAGAAGAATTTTGATTGACATTACTACCGGCGATAGTAATCCAACAGGATCAAAGATTTTCGCCGCCTCGGATGCTACACTCTGCTTTGTTGTGGGGTTGTCGTACATGCTTATTGAAACGTGTATTTTGAAATTGTCGGTTATAGGGTTCCAGTGCACTCCAAGTGCCTTAATAGTCTGTTCTTTCTGGAAATCTATAAAGCGAGGTTGTTCTCGAAGCTCATAGGGTATATCCTTAACAACCTGGAATTTATTGCTTGTCCACTTGCGAAGCTTGAAACCTCCGCCCTTTAGCATGTTTATTAACTGCTGACAAGATTCTATTGCTTCATCCATGGAAGCGCCTCCTGAGACTACGTCGTCTACATAAGTATCGCTCAGTAAGATTCTGGATGCGATAGGGTATTGTTTTTCTTCATCTTGCGCGAGTTGATGCAGAGTGCGTATTGCGAGAAACGGTGCTGAAGTTGTGCCGTAAGTAACGGTCGTCAGCTTATATTCCTTGATAGGGTGATTTGGAGACTCTCGCCAAAGAATACATTGATACTGCTGATCTCTCACATCCACCTTTATCTGGCGCTACATTTTTTCTATGTCCGCCGTGAATACTATTTTATGTTTTCTCCATCTTAATAGAATGGAGATTACGCTTCCTTGCAGTTGAGGACCGGTCATCATGATATCATTTAGACATCTGATTACACGTAATTTCGTTGTTGTACTGTCTTATTTGAAAACCGCATGGTGAGGTAGGTAGTATTTTATCTCACCATCATCTTCGGCTGGAACCATATGACCTAAGCGTTGGTATTCCTTCATAAAATCCTTATACATGACTTGGTTAAATTTTCGCTCCATTTGGAACAGTCGGGCAAGCGCTAGTTCTCTCGATCTGCTCAAATTGGGATCTTCAGGATTTTGTTTAAATGGAAGGCGAACGATATATCGACCATTCTCGTCCCGTCTGTGCGTTTGTTGGTAGTAACTTTCACAAGCAATGTCTTCTGGTATGGTAATAGCTTCGGCTGCCACTTCTTCGCATTCCCAAAATCTCTGCAGCTCGCTGGTTATATCTGCTATATCTGATACCATGCAAATAAGTTTATTCTCGTTGTTGCTGTTACTAATAGCTCCAGATAATATCCACCCCAGCTCTGTTTGTTGGGCAACGGGATCATCTTCGGTTCCACGCAGAAGATTGCCTAGTAATACCTTCCCGAATACTTCTGCTCTTAATATGATGTCAATCCTTCCCGGCTTATAGAACGTTGGATCGGCCAAAACCAGGTTTTCGGTATGCGTCCAGTTAGTTGGAATAATTTTATTTGTAGGCAATTTTCTTGTTAGATTTTTTAATACGAGGGCTGTGGTTGTGAGAGAGAATGTTGATTTAAATCGTGGCGTTACTGTAACCTCTATACTGGATTTTGTGAATCCTGGACTGGAGCACCGGAAACTGTGGCTCGAATGTTTCTTCTAGGTAATCTTAATTGCTGAGCTCCATTCTCAGTAATGAACGTTGCTTGTGCCCTGAGTAGCACAGCATCTCCTGATTTATTGATTTATTGATAAGTCAGTAATGTCAGATAGAGTGTAGACGTGTTTTAAATCTGCTCCGGTATAATATTATTTTTTGTGTGTCACTGTTCGGTTTAAATTATATTATTGCTATCCAACAACTAGTGGTACCGCTTCCTTTTCCGAATTTGTAAAATCAGTGCTGAAAATTGCGCTATTTCTTGGTTAAAATATAAACTTAATAACTAAAAATTAAGAAATTTCTTTGTGAAGTGTGCTGTGCGGTACTTTTTCTCTTTTATTTGAAAAAAACAATCTCTTCTTGTGGAGAAATGCCGGGGAACAATACAGACACCAGCAAAAACTCTAAATCAAGTAGAAGAGGACGAGTCCCTTCCGACTCAGAGAATAACAGTAGCACTGGTCTTAGGGGGCAAACAGTATAGTCAGAATCATCGAACTCAACCGAAATATTAATAAGGGAGTCGGAAAACAGAATTATTGATGCAATGACTAGGAATCTTCAGCAAACCGAGGACCGATTCACCAAACGTATGTCAGAGCTGATTGAGATTTCCGTCAAACCACTAACAAACCAAGTCACTGACCTCGAATCCAAGGTAAAGGAACTTGAAGGTGTGTGTGAAAGACTTAATGCGGAGTTACGTCGCTCACAACGAATATCAGATGTTCTGGTCCGCGGCATTCCAGCTTTACCAGGTGAAGACCCAACTGGACTTGTTAAATCTATCGCTTCTCTCATGAATTATAATTTAACACCGCATAGCGTGGCTTTCCGCATCAAATCAAGAGCTACTGCGACACAGACCCGTACTGCTAATATTAATGCTCCTTTGCTGGTTCTCCTCTCAAGGAGAAAAGAGCACATTTATCGATGCATTTAAAAAATCTGGAGGCTTCAGACTTAATCAAAATGAAGCATTTACAGCTGATAGAAGAGTCTATGTAAACGACAGTCTCACACACAAACAAAGCTCTATTCTACGGGAGGCAAGACAACTGCATCGAAATGGTAAGCTTCATTCCGTCACAACAAAAAACGGAGTAGTTCATGTTAAATGGAGAAAGGGCGACGTGGCAATGAGAGTTCCGGAGATCGAGCAGCTGAACAGTAATATCCATACGAATGAGCAGTAACACATATGCGTAATGACGATGTATGTATGTGATTATCCAAGTTACGAAGTAAGATTCACTTTAGATCTAGTCTTTGATATCAGCTTAATCTTTATTTTTTGCTATTTTTCCGATTTTTTAATTTTGCTAGCGGTGGTAGTAGTTTACGATATAATCTTAGTCTTAGAAATTAAATATAACAAATAAAAAATAACTCTCTAAATTTATTAGTGGTATTAGTAGGTAGTATTTATTTACACTTGCAGTACTTTGAATTGTTTCTCTTTATGTTCTTGAATTTCCAATTTAGCTCTTTATTTCTGTCTAATCTTTATATTATTTGCAGCGGCTCTCCTGAATACAATATTAGACTCTTAAATCATATGTCTATTAATGCTATAAATTCCGCAGCTTCTCAATTTTTTGCCGACAGTGATCCCTCTCGCCGACAGCTTTTTTACTATGAATGTTGATTATGGCCATTTGGGCTTTGCTGAACATTTTTTGCAAACGCAGTGCAGGTTTCAATGTATGTCATTTAAATGCTCGGAGTCTCCGCAACAAAGTTGACAATTTTCGCTTGATGTTTGGTGGCACAGATGTTCATGCTATTTTAATTAGCGAGACCTGGTTGTGTGAGGAAATTCCCTCTTCTTTAATGTCAGTTGCCAGATATAATTTATTTCGTAATGATAGGAAAGAGCGTGTTGGTGGTGGGGTGGCAATATACGTTAGAGATTTCTTCAATACGAAAGTCATTTTCTCCTCTAGTGCAAGTTCAATCGAGTTCATTGGTGTTGAGATAGATAATGGAGTCGAGAAGCTTGTTTTATCAGCTGTTTATTCTCCTCCAAACTGTTTTTCGTACGAAAATGCTGCTGAATTTGAAAACGCCCTTGCTTCGGCGGCTCGTATTTATAGTAACGTCCTTGTAGGAGGTGACTTTAATGTTAATCTCTTATCTTCAAACGCACTTGCCCATGATTTTAGAGATTTCACTCAGTCTGTATACTTGCACATATTAAATAATCTCCCCACCTATTATAATACTGCAAATCCTTCGCTTTTGGATTTGTTCATGACCAGTGAAGAAAATCGCATACTCTTTCATAATCAGCTCAATGCTCCAAGTTTTCTTGACCATGATCTAATTTTTCTAACTTATGATTTTGTACCTTGTCCTAGTCAAATATCAAACTATTTTCCTTATCGTGATTTTAACAGCATTAATTTGTCTGAGCTGTCCGAGGAATGCATTAGGCTGCCTTGGGAAGGCATATTATCTTGTAGTGTAATAGACGATCAAGTCGAAATTTTGGAGAGGTTATTCGATTATTTATATGAAAGCTATCTACCTACTCGATATAGAAGAATTAGGCTAACTGCCAGTCCTTTGTTCGCACCCAATATCGGCCGTCTAATTGCAGAAAGGGAGTTCTTTTATAGGGAGTTTAAACGCCATAAGACAAGTTTTTCCCGCACGTTATTCAAAATCGCGCGGAATAAAGCAACATCGGCCATAAAGTCGGCCAAATATCGATATTTCAAGCAAAAATTTAACCCAACGCTCTCAAACAAGATTCTATGGAAGAATTTGAAACAAGCTGGAGTGTATGGGGCCACAAAAGAGGAAATTTCACTCGACCCTAACGACTTGAATAGATTTTTCGTGTCCCATAATGTGTATCAATCAGCATTATCCGGTAACACACCATACTTAAATAACCCTGAGAATACTAATTCTTTCTCTTTTTGGTGTATTGATTACGCAGAATGTTATAAGTCTATATACTGTATTAAATCTAGTGCCACTGGTCCTGATAATATATCTCCAAAATTTTTGAAATTATTGCTGCCTTACATTAGTCGCTATATATTATTTATTTTTAATACCTGCTTAACATCATCTACCTTCCCTTCTAGATGGAAAATTGCTACTGTGCTACCTGTCCCTAAAAAAAATCTGCTGCAAGCCTTTCTGATTATAGACCCATCAGCATTTTGTGTTTCCTCGCAAAAGCTTTGGAAAAGGTGATGTACACTCAGATCCAATTGTTTGTTGAGAACAATAGAATGCTTTCACGTTGGCAATCAGGTTTCAGACCAGGATATAGCTGTGAATCGGCTGTCCTAAAGGTAACCACTGATTTAAGAAAAGGCCTAGATAACGACGAGATTGGAATACTGGTTTTACTCGATTTTACTAAGGCTTTTGACTGTGTAAATCACTCGATGCTCCTCAACAAACTTCACACATTTTTCCGGTTTTCTTCTAGTGCCTAGATAACGACGAGATTGGAATACTGGTTTTACTCGATTTTACTAAGGCTTTTGACTGTGTAAATCACTCGATGCTCCACAACAAACTTCACACATTTTTCCGGTTTTCTTCTAGTGCTGCCAAATTGATACAGAGTTTTTTATGTGATAGATATCAACAAGTGCGAGTCAACGATCATTACTCTGATTTACAGCCGCTTTTCTGTGGCGTTCCACAAGGATCAATCTTAGGCCCATTGCTGTTTTCCTTATTCATCAATGACTTACCAGACATTGTTCAAGAGGTTAGTATCCATTTATATGCTGATGACCTACAAATATACAATAGTAGACCTCTCGGTCTTATTGAAGACTCCATTGTAAGGATTAATGATGACTTAGTACGTATCAATGATTGGTCTCAGCGTAATCTTTTGATGTTAAATCCTAATAAGTCTAAATATATAGTTTTTTTCCAATAATACTTTGGAAACTGACCTTCCGCACATAATGTTTGGGGGTGAAATATTGACTAGGGTAAGCGAAGTTACGAATCTCGGTGTTGCTCTTAATGCGAGAATGAAATGTTGCGATCATGTTCGCGGAGTGTTGGGTAGGGTGTATGGAGGCTTGCGACGACTCTGGCTCTCTGCAAAATTATTAAGCACGGACATTAAATGTAGATTAGTGAAAACCCTCATCCTGCCCTACTTCTCCTATGGAAACTTGATTTTTCCTAAATTGGATAGCTACTGCTCTCGTCGAATAAATGTTGCCTTTAATGATTGTATTCGCTTTATTTTCAACTTACGTAGATTTGACCATGTTTCTAATTTTATACCCAGAATACTGGGCTGTCCACTGAACATTTATTTACCTAAGACGACAAGCAATTCTATTCCTCTTCAAGCTTATTCGTACTAAACGCCCTGATTACTTAATGGATGAGCTTCAGTTTCTCCAATCTAGACGTCGCTATGATCTTCGGATTCCACGTCATAATTGCTTGGTTCAGGAAAGTTCTTTCTTCATTCAGATCCCACGGCTTTGGAACACTTTACCTGCTATTGTGCAGAGAGCGATTACTGTCGGTGAATTTAAGAGGTTGTTATATTCAATTCAGATTTAAATGGTTTCAAGAGTGCTGCTAATTAATTAGTTATTTTCTTGCTTTATGGACTAATGTCTTTAACATAACATAATTATTTATCACTTGCTTGAGTATATTTTTTATAGAAATATTTTCATGGAATAATTCTACTTGAATTTGGTTTTTGCTATGTGATTTTATTTTAATTAATATTTGATTTCAACGCTTAGTATAAGTAACTATTTCAACATTGTTTTCACTGTAACTACATTTTTGAGTACTAACAAAAGATTGTAAAATCTTGTGTACCAGCCCAGATAATAAATTAAATTGAAATTGAATTGAATTACTTGTATGAGAGCGGTTGACAGTAATACGTCATACCCCTTTTATTTCTTCGCAAAGTGGGCTCCAACCGGCTTCGTTTGGTGAGCTATCATCCCGAATTGCTTCCCTTCTTGGATAGTTATTGCTTTGTTGATAAGATGGTGCCTGCTTGTTTTGATAATGTAAAAGAGTGTGGTGTTTTTTCTGGCATAACTTGCAGGTGTACCGGCTTTTACATTGTAGTATATTGTGGCCTTTTACTAGGCAGTTCTGGCAAAGGTTTGCCTTTTTTACAGCTTTTAGTCGTTGATGTACGCTTAGATTACTAAATGTTTCGAATGATATATTCTGTGATTTTCTCCACAGATAGCGCAATGCTTTGAAATGATTTCCAGGTATACTTTTGTATTTTTCCCATTTCTTTCGGGTTGTTTTGGTTACGATGGCTCTACTGCTTCAAGACCGCGAAATCGATTTTCTAGGAATTAAAGAAATTTGCTTAGTTCTTGAACTTCTCTTGGTGTGGCCACTGATTGCTCATAAATTCGGTGAGTTTCTTTATCCAATTATGTTATGATTATGTGTATGATCAATGGATCCCTAGATTTTTGATGCCCTCTAGACATTCAATTGTCACGTCATGTAACCTCTTCAAGCCTTCCGATGATTCTTTGAACGAACAGTGAAGGTTGTTTTAGAAGTATATTTAATTGCGCTGTCAAGAGAGTCCTCTTATTGTTATATCTTTTTTCAAGAATTTCCCAGGCCGTCTCAAAGTTTTCGTTTGTTATTTGTAGATGCTGTATGAGTTCACTTGGGTCACCTATGAGATTGCCTTTGAGATAGAATAATTTTTGAACTCCAGACATCTTGTCATCTTTATAGATGTGTTCCATGACCAAAATTTCTAAATGGTTGTCACTTGATATAGTCACCGTTAAATGACGGAATATCGACTCTTGGCAACTTTATTTGTGTTCCCCTTGACTCGTTGGTGCTTATCGAATTTTTAGCTTGAGGATTTAATTTATTCAATGCTTCTTGTAGTTGAATTGTGTTAGTTTGATAGGTACTCTCAATACTTGAGATTATATCATTCTCCATATATTCATGTTTTGTTCTACCCATCGACATGATCTCTCCATGGTTTCGGACAAGGTGCTCCCAATAGTCATTCACCAACTTGATTTTTTGCATACAGTAAGCTGCAGATACCTCTTGTTTAATCTCTTTTTTAATTGAAACTGATGCGTTTTGTAGAGTTTCTATAATGGCATATTGCTTCTTTATTACCTTCAGTTGATCTTGCAATACTTCAGTGATTTTCGCTCTTGACATTAAATCCGCCAAGGAATTTTCTAACATATCCCATGTTTCTTCATACAATTTTTCCACGGTGTCATAAAAATTCTCTTTAAAGTATGGCTGTTCTGAATTAGTTTCACGGTATAGTTCCAGATCATCATTACTTTTGTCAAAACTTTCCCGTAGCTTGCTTATTTTAATCAAACGGGTTTCAAAATAATCCCTTGTTTTACGTACGTCAAAATCTTTGGTGTAGTTTGTGATAAACTTCTGAAGTTTTACAGCATCTGCCTTGTTTGCTTTAATTAACTGCTCCATAGTAGTATATATTCGTTGAATTTTCGAGCAGCTGATGAGCTCATGTTGCTAGATTGAACGGACTTCTTCGCTTCTCGCCAATATTGCTTTAGGTATTAGGACTGGAAAAAATATTTATTATTAGTAAATAAATTGCCTGAGGACACTAAGTTCAACAGGAATTTCTGCGCTGAGTAACAATTAACTGCAGACACTAAGTTCTGCAGAAATTTTGTACTGCTTTGAAGACACTAAGTTCAACAAAGCAAGCTCGAAGGACCAATGAATGTACTGTGAACTGATGGATATAAATTAAACTTGATCGATTGCTATCTGATAATCAATTCAATTTTTATTAATTCGATTCGCTTATTTATACAATAATTAATATACATATATACATATGATGACAATAAATGAAAAACAAATATAACAAAAATTTATGTCAATGAAACAAAATCACAAGATCAGCATAAATTTTCTTCGTAGGCAATGTCACCGACCGTAATTTCACTTGTACTTCCATGCAAGTGCTGACATAGAACTTTGGTGAATGTAAGAATTGCATAGCTTATTCTGTAATAAGTTATGACTAACTATTTATTTTGTATCTCTACAGGTCCCTTCTCCTCATATTATTCATAAATGATGTGTTTTATGTAGTTACCAAATATGATTTGCTAATATACGCAGATGGTCTAAAACTATATAAATCTATCTATCTATCTAAATGGTATGAAACAGTTCTCTCATTTTAAACGTTGATAAATGTAGGGTAACCATTTTCGCTCGTAAGCGAGTCCCTTCGAATGTTGTCTATACTATGAATGGGTTATTAACTTTCGAAAATTGATAAAATATGTGACTTAGGGATATTGATTGACGCGAAATTCACCTTTAGCTTCCACATAGATCGCATCGTTAATAGGGCAAACTCAATGTTAGCCTTTGTAAAGCGTTGGGCCAAAGAATTAGATGATATCTATATTACTAAAGCTCTTATTACCACACTTGTTAGACCCATTTCAAAATATGCCAGTCCTGTCTGGTCTGCCTCTTTCAAAAATCATTTCGATCGTGTTGAGAGCATGCAAATGTGATTCTTACTTTTTGCTCTAAGAGGTCTCGAATGGAGGGATAGACTTCATCTTCCTGCTTATAACGAAAGATTAAATTTAATACACCTTACTACTCTTGAGACTCGTAGAAAAATTTGTTATAGTAGCTTTGTATTTCAACTTGTAAAGAGTGACATCAACATGCCTTTGATGCTTCAGAAAATTAATTGCAATTCACGATCTCGACACTTGCGATCTAATGACTTTATTTATTTGTGTTCCCATCGCATCAACTATGGTAACTTTGAATTTGAATTTCCATTCGATAGGTTTTAATATTAATAAGACTCAATTACGAAAAATTCTCAAGAATTGTTCTGTACTTTAGCTTTAATTTAAGTATTGTGTCCTGGGACATTAAAAAGACCGCGTGTCGTCTCAAGTTCTCTTTCCAAACAAGATCAACTTTCATCTTTGTTAAATGAGCGTAATGTGGGCTGTGACCAGTGATGATACCAATCACAGTTCTCACTCGTTTTCTTCCAAGCCCAAGAAAAGTTCCGCGAACTTCCTATTTTGCCAATCAAGAAATACCTACAGTACATAATTCCAAACACACAAAACAAAATATTAACTCAAAAGCTACAATTTGATGCTTTAATTAACTTTCGTTAAATCTCCCTTCTGGTTCAGATGAATTTCCTGCCAGAGACCTTGAATTCTATTTCATTTTAATTAAAAACATCTGAACTCCATAAAATTAGCAAGGCTAATTATTTGTAAATAAAATGAGGCTGATACTCGTTTTTCCCCTTCCAGGGATGTGATTATATCTTTTTGACAAACGCTTAATTTATGTTGTAGCAGGGAAGAATAAAAAAATGCGTTTCATAATGATTTATTTTTCCCCAACTTTTTGGGACTGTTTTATATGTTCTGAAAAGTATGCTAATTTTGTCATAGAGATGCTACAATATGAACTCATTAATTATTTTTACATTCCACCGTCCTACCGACATTATTATGAATTTTTCATTCGGCAGAAAGCGCCACTTACCTTCATCCTAATATGGTTCATATTCTCTACATAAAGAGGTACGTTAAATATCATATATGCTTAAACCACTCCCTTCTTATGTATCTATTTGTGCTTGGGGACGTTAAGTTGGCTTAACCCTTTACATAAATAAAATCTTGTTTTCGTAATCTTCTTTTTTTGTTTTCTTGCCATCAAACAGTTAGAAAAAAATCTCTTTTCAGGATAAATAACTTCATTCATTGCGTAATTCTCTGAGAAATTATAAAACATGAAGGTCGCGAATCTTAGTATGTACCTCTACGTTATTCCATTAGTGAGTTAGGAAAACGGTTGTCCACTTCTCTTTTATTTGATCATTTTACTGAAGATTACAAGCATTTTTTGTAAAATGAAATTTCAGCTGCACTGCCAACATCCATTCTTTTGAACAGTTCTTGTCAAATGAAGCGCGACGTCTCCTGTCAGCGGGGCTACCTTAGTTTTGGCGGTTGTTAAGTTTGTCTGAACATTGTGATTTTCGTGTAAGTCGCTGATATATTACTGCACTGTAGCCATTTTCTGACGTATCTGAAAACCCGTGAAGCTCGGAGCCAGTGTCTTTTCCTGTGAGCCCAATCCATCGTAGAATCTCAATTTCTTCTAATTTTGGGAGTTCAGACTTTATTTGTAACCATCTAGTTAATAATGTACTTGATAATGGTTCATCCCAGGACGAGTTCTCTAGCCAAATATTCTGTAGAAGAATTTTGATTGACATTACTACCGGCGATAGTAATCCAACAGGATCAAAGATTTTCGCCGCCTCGGATGCTACACTCTGCTTTGTTGTGGGGTTGTCGTACATGCTTATTGAAACGTGTATTTTGAAATTGTCGGTTATAGGGTTCCAGTGCACTCCAAGTGCCTTAATAGTCTGTTCTTTCTGGAAATCTATAAAGCGAGGTTGTTCTCGAAGCTCATAGGGTATATCCTTAACAACCTGGAATTTATTGCTTGTCCACTTGCGAAGCTTGAAACCTCCGCCCTTTAGCATGTTTATTAACTGCTGACAAGATTCTATTGCTTCATCCATGGAAGCGCCTCCTGAGACTACGTCGTCTACATAAGTATCGCTCAGTAAGATTCTGGATGCGATAAGGGTATTGTTTTCTTCATCTTGCGCGAGTTGATGCAGAGTGCGTATTGCGAGAAACGGTGCTGAAGTTGTGCCGTAAGTAACGGTCGTCAGCTTATATTCCTTGATAGGGTGATTTGGAGACTCTCGCCAAAGAATACATTGATACTGCTGATCTCTCACATCCACCTTTATCTGGCGCTACATTTTTTCTATGTCCGCCGTGAATACTATTTTATGTTTTCTCCATCTTAATAGAATGGAGATTACGCTTCCTTGCAGTTGAGGACCGGTCATCATGATATCATTTAGACATCTGATTACACGTAATTTCGTTGTTGTACTGTCTTATTTGAAAACCGCATGGTGAGGTAGGTAGTATTTTATCTCACCATCATCTTCGGCTGGAACCATATGACCTAAGCGTTGGTATTCCTTCATAAAATCCTTATACATGACTTGGTTAAATTTTCGCTCCATTTGGAACAGTCGGGCAAGCGCTAGTTCTCTCGATCTGCTCAAATTGGGATCTTCAGGATTTTGTTTAAATGGAAGGCGAACGATATATCGACCATTCTCGTCCCGTCTGTGCGTTTGTTGGTAGTAACTTTCACAAGCAATGTCTTCTGGTATGGTAATAGCTTCGGCTGCCACTTCTTCGCATTCCCAAAATCTCTGCAGCTCGCTGGTTATATCTGCTATATCTGATACCATGCAAATAAGTTTATTCTCGTTGTTGCTGTTACTAATAGCTCCAGATAATATCCACCCCAGCTCTGTTTGTTGGGCAACGGGATCATCTTCGGTTCACGCAGAAGATTGCCTAGTAATACCTTCCCGAATACTTCTGCTCTTAATATAATGTCAATCCTTCCCCGGCTTATGGAACGTTGGATCGGCCAAAACCAGGTTTTCGGTATGCGTCCAGTTAGTTGGAATAATTTTATTTGTAGGCAATTTTCTTGTTAGATTTTTTAATACGAGGGCTGTGGTTGTGAGAGAGAATGTTGATTTAAATCGTGGCGTTACTGTAACCTCTATACTGGATTTTGTGAATCCTGGACTGGAGCACCCAAGACCGGAAACTGTGGCTCGAATGTTTCTTCTAGGTAATCTTAATTGCTGAGCTCCATTCTCAGTAATGAACGTTGATTGTGCCCTGAGTAGCACAGCATCTCCTGATTTATTGATTTATTGATAAGTCAGTAATGTCAGATAGAGTGTAGACGTGTTTTAAATCTGCTCCGGTATAATATTATTTTTTTGTGTGTCACTGCTCGGTTTAAATTATATTATTGCCTATCCAACAACTAGTGGTACCGCTTCCTTTTCCGAATTTGTAAAATCAGTGCTGAAAATTGCGCTATTTCTTGGTTAAAATATAAACTTAATAACTAAAAATTAAGAAATTTCTTTGTGAAGTGTGCTGTGCGGTACTTTTTCTCTTTTATTTGAAAAAAACAATCTCTTCTTGTGGAGAAATGCCGGGGAACAATACAGACACCAGCAAAAACTCTAAATCAAGTAGAAGAGGACGAGTCCCTTCCGACTCAGAGAATAACAGTAGCACTGGTCTTAGGGGGCAAACAGTATAGTCAGAATCATCGAACTCAACCGAAATATTAATAAGGGAGTCGGAAAACAGAATTATTGATGCAATGACTAGGAATCTTCAGCAAACCGAGGACCGATTCACCAAACGTATGTCAGAGCTGATTGAGATTTCTGTCAAACCACTAACAAACCAAGTCACTGACCTCGAATCCAAGGTAAAGGAACTTGAAGGTGTGTGTGAAAGACTTAATGAGGAGTTACGTCGCTCACAACGAATATCAGATGTTCTGGTCCGCGGCATTCCAGCTTTACCAGGTGAAGACCCAACTGGACTTGTTAAATCTATCGCTTCTCTCATGAATTATAATTTAACACCGCATAGCGTGGCTTCCGCATCAAATCAAGAGCTACTGCGACACAGACCCGTACTGCTAATATTAATGCTCCTTTGCTGGTTAGGTTCTCCTCTCAAGGAGAAAAGAGCACATTTATCGATGCATTTAAAAAATCTGGAGGCTTCAGACTTAATCAAAATGAAGCATTTACAGCTGATAGAAGAGTCTATGTAAACGACAGTCTCACACACAAACAAAGCTCTATTCTACGGGAGGCAAGACAACTGCATCGAAATGGTAAGCTTCATTCCGTCACAACAAAAAACGGAGTAGTTCATGTTAAATGGAGAAAGGGCGACGTGGCAATGAGAGTTCCGGAGATCGAGCAGCTGAACAGTAATATCCATACGAATGAGCAGTAACACAAATGCGTAATGACGATGTATGTATGTGATTATCCAAGTTACGAAGTAAGATTCACTTTAGATCTAGTCTTTGATATCAGCTTAATCTTTATTTTTTGCTATTTTTCCGATTTTTTAATTTTGCTAGCGGTGGTAGTAGTTTACGATATAATCTTAGTCTTAGAAATTAAAATAATTGTATACAGCTTATTGTCTAATTTTACATATGCAAATAACTCTCTAAATTTATTAGTGGTATTAGTAGGTAGTATTTATTTACGCTTGCAGTACTTTGAATTGTTTCTCTTTATGTTCTTGAATTTCCAATTTAGCTCTTTATTTCTGTCTAATCTTTATATTATTTGCAGCGGCTCTCCTGAATACAATATTAGACTCTTAAATCATATGTCTATTAATGCTATAAATTCCGCAGCTTCTCAATTTTTTGCCGACAGTGATCCCTCTCGCCGACAGCTTTTTTACTATGAATGTTGATTATGGCCATTTGGGCTTTGCTGAACATTTTTTGCAAACGCAGTGCAGGTTTCAATGTATGTCATTTAAATGCTCGGAGTCTCCGCAACAAAGTTGACAATTTTCGCTTGATGTTTGGTGGCACAGATGTTCATGCTATTTTAATTAGCGAGACCTGGTTGTGTGAGGAAATTCCCTCTTCTTTAATGTCAGTTGCCAGATATAATTTATTTCGTAATGATAGGAAAGAGCGTGTTGGTGGTGGGGTGGCAATATACGTTAGAGATTTCTTCAATACGAAAGTCATTTTCTCCTCTAGTGCAAGTTCAATCGAGTTCATTGGTGTTGAGATAGATAATGGAGTCGAGAAGCTTGTTTTATCAGCTGTTTATTCTCCTCCAAACTGTTTTTCGTACGAAAATGCTGCTGAATTTGAAAACACCCTTGCTTCGGTGGCTCGTATTTATAGTAACGTCCTTGTAGGAGGTGACTTTAATGTTAATCTCTTATCTTCAAACGCACTTGCCCATGATTTTAGAGATTTCACTCAGTCTGTATACTTGCACATATTAAATAATCTCCCCACCTATTATAATACTGCAAATCCTTCGCTTTTGGATTTGTTCATGACCAGTGAAGAAAATCGCATACTCTTTCATAATCAGCTCAATGCTCCAAGTTTTCTTGACCATGATCTAATTTTTCTAACGTATGATTTTGTACCTTGTCCTAGTCAAATATCAAACTATTTTCCTTATCGTGATTTTAACTGCATTAATTTGTCTGAGCTGTCCGAGGAATGCAATAGGCTGCCTTGGGAAGGCATATTATCTTGTAGTGTAATAGACGATCAAGTCGAAATTTTGGAGAGGTTATTCGATTATTTATATGAAAGCTATCTACCTACTCGATATAGAAGAATTAGGCTAACTGCCAGTCCTTTGTTCGCACCCAATATCGGCCGTCTAATTGCAGAAAGGGAGTTCTTTTATAGGGAGTTTAAACGCCATAAGACAAGTTTTTCCCGCACGTTATTCAAAATCGCGCGGAATAAAGCAACATCGGCCATAAAGTCGGCCAAATATCGATATTTCAAGCAAAAATTTAACCCAACGCTCTCAAACAAGATTCTATGGAAGAATTTGAAACAAGCTGGAGTGTATGGGGCCACAAAAGAGGAAATTTCACTCGACCCTAACGACTTGAATAGATTTTTCGTGTCCCATAATGTGTATCAATCAGCATTATCCGGTAACACACCATACTTAAATAACCCTGAGAATACTAATTCTTTCTCTTTTTGGTGTATTGATTACGCAGAATGTTATAAGTCTATATACTGTATTAAATCTAGTGCCACTGGTCCTGATAATATATCTCCAAAATTTTTGAAATTATTGCTGCCTTACATTAGTCGCTATATATTATTTATTTTTAATACCTGCTTAACATCATCTACCTTCCCTTCTAGATGGAAAATTGCTACTGTGCTACCTGTCCCTAAGAAAAAATCTGCTGCAAGCCTTTCTGATTATAGACCCATCAGCATTTTGTGTTTCCTCGCAAAAGCTTTGGAAAAGGTGATGTACACTCAGATCCAATTGTTTGTTGAGAACAATAGAATGCTTTCACGTTGGCAATCAGGTTTCAGACCAGGATATAGCTGTGAATCGGCTGTCCTAAAGGTAACCACTGATTTAAGAAAAGGCCTAGATAACGACGAGATTGGAATACTGGTTTTACTCGATTTTACTAAGGCTTTTGACTGTGTAAATCACTCGATGCTCCTCAACAAACTTCACACATTTTTCCGGTTTTCTTCTAGTGCCTAGATAACGACGAGATTGGAATACTGGTTTTACTCGATTTTACTAAGGCTTTTGACTGTGTAAATCACTCGATGCTCCACAACAAACTTCACACATTTTTCCGGTTTTCTTCTAGTGCTGCCAAATTGATACAGAGTTTTTTATGTGATAGATATCAACAAGTGCGAGTCAACGATCATTACTCTGATTTACAGCCGCTTTTCTGTGGCGTTCCACAAGGATCAATCTTAGGCCCATTGCTGTTTTCCTTATTCATCAATGACTTACCAGACATTGTTCAAGAGGTTAGTACCCATTTATATGCTGATGACCTACAAATATACAATAGTAGACCTCTCGGTCTTATTGAAGACTCCATTGTAAGGATTAATGATGACTTAGTACGTATCAATGATTGGTCTCAGCGTAATCTTTTGATGTTAAATCCTAATAAGTCTAAATATATAGTTTTTTTCCAATAATACTTTGGAAACTGACCTTCCGCACATAATGTTTGGGGGTGAAATATTGACTAGGGTAAGCGAAGTTACGAATCTCGGTGTTGCTCTTAATGCGAGAATGAAATGTTGCGATCATGTTCGCGGAGTGTTGGGTAGGGTGTATGGAGGCTTGCGACGACTCTGGCTCTCTGCAAAATTATTAAGCACGGACATTAAATGTAGATTAGTGAAACCCTCATCCTGCCCTACTTCTCCTATGGAAACTTGATTTTTCCTAAATTGGATAGCTACTGCTCTCGTCGAATAAATGTTGCCTTTAATGATTGTATTCGCTTTATTTTCAACTTACGTAGATTTGACCATGTTTCTAATTTTATACCCAGAATACTGGGCTGTCCACTGAACATTTATTTACCTAAGACGACAAGCAATTCTATTCCTCTTCAAGCTTATTCGTACTAAACGCCCTGATTACTTAATGGATGAGCTTCAGTTTCTCCAATCTAGACGTCGCTATGATCTTCGGATTCCACGTCATAATTGCTTGGTTCAGGAAAGTTCTTTCTTCATTCAGATCCCACGGCTTTGGAACACTTTACCTGCTATTGTGCAGAGAGCGATTACTGTCGGTGAATTTAAGAGGTTGTTATATTCAATTCAGATTTAAATGGTTTCAAGAGTGCTGCTAATTAATTAGTTATTTTCTTGCTTTATGGACTAATGTCTTTAACATAACATAATTATTTATCACTTGCTTGAGTATATTTTTTATAGAAATATTTTCATGGAATAATTCTACTTGAATTTGGTTTTTGCTATGTGATTTTATTTTAATTAATATTTGATTTCAACGCTTAGTATAAGTAACTATTTCAACATTGTTTTCACTGTAACTACATTTTTGAGTACTAACAAAAGATTGTTAAATCTTGTGTACCAGCCCAGATAATAAATTAAATTGAAATTGAATTGAATTACTTGTATGAGAGCGGTTGACAGTAATACGTCATACCCCTTTTATTTCTTCGCAAAGTGGGCTCCAACCGGCTTCGTTTGGTGAGCTATCATCCCGAATTGCTTCCCTTCTTGGATAGTTATTGCTTTGTTGATAAGATGGTGCCTGCTTGTTTTGATAATGTAAAAGAGTGTGGTGTTTTTTCTGGCATAACTTGCAGGTGTACCGGCTTTTACATTGTAGTATATTGTGGCCTTTTACTAGGCAGTTCTGGCAAAGGTTTGCCTTTTTTACAGCTTTTAGTCGTTGATGTACGCTTAGATTACTAAATGTTTCGAATGATATATTCTGTGATTTTCTCCACAGATAGCGCAATGCTTTGAAATGATTTCCAGGTATACTTTTGTATTTTTCCCATTTCTTTCGGGTTGTTTTGGTTACGATGGCTCTACTGCTTCAAGACCGCGAAATCGATTTTCTAGGAATTAAAGAAATTTGCTTAGTTCTTGAACTTCTCTTGGTGTGGCCACTGATTGCTCATAAATTCGGTGAGTTTCTTTATCCAATTTTGTTATGATTATGTGTATGATCAATGGATCCCTAGATTTTTGATGCCCTCTAGACATTCAATTGTCACGTCATGTAACCTCTTCAAGCCTTCCGATGATTCTTTGAACGAACAGTGAAGGTTGTTTTAGAAGTATATTTAATTGCGCTGTCAAGAGAGTCCTCTTATTGTTATATCTTTTTTCAAGAATTTCCCAGGCCGTCTCAAAGTTTTCGTTTGTTATTTGTAGATGCTGTATGAGTTCACTTGGGTCACCTATGAGATTGCCTTTGAGATAGAATAATTTTTGAACTCCAGACATCTTGTCATCTTTATAGATGTGTTCCATGAACAAATTTCTAAATGGTTGTCACTTGATATAGTCACCGTTAAATGACGGAATATCGACTCTTGGCAACTTTATTTGTGTTCCCCTTGACTCGTTGGTGCTTATCGAATTTTTAGCTTGAGGATTTAATTTATTCAATGCTTCTTGTAGTTGAATTGTGTTAGTTTGATAGGTACTCTCAATACTTGAGATTATATCATTCTCCATATATTCATGTTTTGTTCTACCCATCGACATGATCTCTCCATGGTTTCGGACAAGGTGCTCCCAATAGTCATTCACCAACTTGATTTTTTGCATACAGTAAGCTGCAGATACCTCTTGTTTAATCTCTTTTTTAATTGAAACTGATGCGTTTTGTAGAGTTTCTATAATGGCATATTGCTTCTTTATTACCTTCAGTTGATCTTGCAATACTTCAGTGATTTTCGCTCTTGACATTAAATCCGCCAAGGAATTTTCTAACATATCCCATGTTTCTTCATACAATTTTTCCACGGTGTCATAAAAATTCTCTTTAAAGTATGGCTGTTCTGAATTAGTTTCACGGTATAGTTCCAGATCATCATTACTTTTGTCAAAACTTTCCCGTAGCTTGCTTATTTTAATCAAACGGGTTTCAAAATAATCCCTTGTTTTACGTACGTCAAAATCTTTGGTGTAGTTTGTGATAAACTTCTGAAGTTTTACAGCATCTGCCTTGTTTGCTTTAATTAACTGCTCCATAGTAGTATATATTCGTTGAATTTTCGAGCAGCTGATGAGCTCATGTTGCTAGATTGAACGGACTTCTTCGCTTCTCGCCAATATTGCTTTAGGTATTAGGACTGGAAAAAATATTTATTATTAGTAAATAAATTGCCTGAGGACACTAAGTTCAACAGGAATTTCTGCGCTGAGTAACAATTAACTGCAGACACTAAGTTCTGCAGAAATTTTGTACTGCTTTGAAGACACTAAGTTCAACAAAGCAAGCTCGAAGGACCAATGAATGTACTGTGAACTGATGGATATAAATTAAACTTGATCGATTGCTATCTGATAATCAATTCAATTTTTATTAATTCGATTCGCTTATTTATACAATAATTAATATACATATATACATATGATGACAATAAATGAAAAACAAATATAACAAAAATTTATGTCAATGAAACAAAATCACAAGATCAGCATAAATTTTCTTCGTAGGCAATGTCACCGACCGTAATTTCACTTGTACTTCCATGCAAGTGCTGACATAGAACTTTGGTGAATGTAAGAATTGCATAGCTTATTCTGTAATAAGTTATGACTAACTATTTATTTTGTATCTCTACAGGTCCCTTCTCCTCATATTATTCATAAATGATGTGTTTTATGTAGTTACCAAATATGATTTGCTAATATACGCAGATGGTCTAAAACTATATAAATCTATCTATCTATCTAAATGGTATGAAACAGTTCTCTCATTTTAAACGTTGATAAATGTAGGGTAACCATTTTCGCTCGTAAGCGAGTCCCTTCGAATGTTGTCTATACTATGAATGGGTTATTAACTTTCGAAAATTGATAAAATAAGTGACTTAGGGATATTGATTGACGCGAAATTCACCTTAAGCTTCCACATAGATCGCATCGTTAATAGGGCAAACTCAATGTTAGCCTTTGTAAAGCGTTGGGCCAAAGAATTAGATGATATCTATATTACTAAAGCTCTTATTACAACACTTGTTAGACCCATTTCAAATATGCAGTCCTGTCTGGTCTGCCTCTTTCAAAAATCATTTCGATCGTGTTGAGAGCATGCAAATGTGATTCTTACTTTTTGCTCTAAGAGGTCTCGAATGGAGGGATAGACTTCATCTTCCTGCTTATAACGAAAGATTAAATTTAATACACCTTCCTACTCTTGAGACTCGTAGAAAAATTTGTTATAGTAGCTTTGTATTTCAACTTGTAAAGAGTGACATCAACATGCCTTTGATGCTTCAGAAAATTAATTGCAATTCACGATCTCGACACTTGCGATCTAATGACTTTATTTATTTGTGTTCCCATCGCATCAACTATGGTAACTTTGAATTTGAATTTCCATTCGATAGGTTTTAATATTAATAAGACTCAATTACGAAAAATTCTCAAGAATTGTTCTGTACTTTAGCTTTAATTTAAGTATTGTGTCCTGGGACATTAAAAAGACCGCGTGTCGTCTCAAGTTCTCTTCCAAACAAGATCAACTTTCATCTTTGTTAAATGAGCGTAATGTGGTGGCTGTGACCAGTGATGATACCAATCACAGTTCTCACTCGTTTTCTTCCAAGCCAAGAAAAGTTCCGCGAACTTCCTATTTTGCCAATCAAGAAATACCTACAGTACATAATTCCAAACACACAAAACAAAATATTAACTCAAAAGCTACAATTTGATGCTTTAATTAACTTTTCGTTAAATCTCCCTTCTGGTTCAGATGAATTTCCTGCCAGAGACCTTGAATTCTATTTCATTTTAATTAAAAACATCTGAACTCCATAAAATTAGCAAGGCTAATTATTTGTAAATAAAATGAGGCTGATACTCGTTTTTCCCCTTCCAGGGATGTGATTATATCTTTTTGACAAACGCTTAATTTATGTTGTAGCAGGGAAGAATAAAAAAATGCGTTTCATAATGATTTATTTTTCCCCAACTTTTTGGGACTGTTTTATATGTTCTGAAATAGTATGCTAATTTTGTCATAGAGATGCT
The DNA here is from genome assembly GCA_963930735.1 of Dioctria linearis. Taxonomy (NCBI): domain Eukaryota; kingdom Metazoa; phylum Arthropoda; class Insecta; order Diptera; family Asilidae; genus Dioctria; species Dioctria linearis. Next base: position 72,688,271 of record OZ005740.1, on the reverse strand, counting down.
ACAATATGAACTCATTAATTATTTTTACATTCCACCGTCCTACCGACATTATTATGAATTTTTCATTCGGCAGAAAGCGCCCACTTACCTTCATCCTAATATGGTTCATATTCTCTACATAAAGAGGTACGTTAAATATCATATATGCTTAAACCACTCCTTCTTATGTATCTATTTGTGCTTGGGGACGTTAAGTTGGCTTAACCCTTTACATAAATAAAATCTTGTTTTCGTAATCTTCTTTTTTAGTTTTCTTGCCATCAAACAGTTAGAAAAAAATCTCTTTTCAGGATAAATAACTTCATTCATTGCGTAATTCTCTGAGAAATTATAAACATGAAGGTCGCGAACCTTAGTATGTACCTCTACGTTATTCCATTAGTGAGTTAGGAAAACGGTTGTCCACTTCTCCTTTTATTTGATCATTTTACTGAAGATTACAAGCATTTTTTGTAAAATGAAATTTCAGCTGCACCTGCCAACATCCATTCTTTTGAACAGTTCTTGTCAAATGAAGCGCGACGTCTCCTGTCAGCGGGGCTACCTTAGTTTTGGCGGTTGTTAGTTTGTCTGAACATTGTGATTTTCGTGTAAGTCGCCTGATATATTACTGCACTGTAGCCATTTTCTGACGTATCTGAAAACCCGTGAAGCTCGGAGCCAGTGTCTTTTCCTGTGAGCCCAATCCATCGTAGAATCTCAATTTCTTCTAATTTTGGGAGTTCAGACTTTATTTGTAACCATCTAGTTAATAATGTACTTGATAATGGTTCAGTCCCAGGACGAGTTCTCTAGCCAAATATTCTGTAGAAGAATTTTGATTGACATTACTACCGGCGATAGTAATCCAACAGGATCAAAGATTTTCGCCGCCTCGGATGCTACACTCTGCTTTGTTGTGGGGTTGTCGTACATGCTTATTGAAACGTGTATTTTGAAATTGTCGGTTATAGGGTTCCAGTGCACTCCAAGTGCCTTAATAGTCTGTTCTTTCTGGAAATCTATAAAGCGAGGTTGTTCTCGAAGCTCATAGGGTATATCCTTAACAACCTGGAATTTATTGCTTGTCCACTTGCGAAGCTTGAAACCTCCGCCCTTTAGCATGTTTATTAACTGCTGACAAGATTCTATTGCTTCATCTCATGGAAGCGCCTCCTGAGACTACGTCGTCTACATAAGTATCGCTCAGTAAGATTCTGGATGCGAATAGGGTATTGTTTTTCTTCATCTTGCGCGAGTTGATGCAGAGTGCGTATTGCGAGAAACGGTGCTGAAGTTGTGCCGTAAGTAACGGTCGTCAGCTTATATTCCTTGATAGGGTGATTTGGAGACTCTCGCCAAAGAATACATTGATACTGCTGATCTCTCACATCCACCTTTATCTGGCGCTACATTTTTTCTATGTCCGCCGTGAATACTATTTTATGTTTTCTCCATCTTAATAGAATGGAGATTACGCTTCCTTGCAGTTGAGGACCGGTCCATCATGATATCATTTAGACATCTGATTACACGTAATTTCGTTGTTGTACTGTCTTATTTGAAAACCGCATGGTGAGGTAGGTAGTATTTTATCTCACCATCATCTTCGGCTGGAACCATATGACCTAAGCGTTGGTATTCCTTCATAAAATCCTTATACATGACTTGGTTAAATTTTCGCTCGCATTTGGAACAGTCGGGCAAGCGCTAGTTCTCTCGATCTGCTCAATTGGGATCTTCAGGATTTTGTTTAAATGGAAGGCGAACGATATATCGACCATTCTCGTCCCCGTCTGTGCGTTTGTTGGTAGTAACTTTCACAAGCAATGTCTTCTGGTATGGTAATAGCTTCGGCTGCCACTTCTCGCATTCCCAAAATCTCTGCAGCTCGCTGGTTATATCTGCTATATCTGATACCATGCAAATAAGTTTATTCTCGTTGTTGCTGTTACTAATAGCTCCAGATAATATCCACCCCAGCTCTGTTTGTTGGGCAACGGGATCATCTTCGGTTCCACGCAGAAGATTGCCTAGTAATACCTTCCCGAATACTTCTGCTCTTAATATAATGTCAATCCTTCCCGGCTTATGGAACGTTGGATCGGCCAAAACAGGTTTTCGGTATGCGTCCAGTTAGTTGGAATAATTTTATTTGTAGGCAATTTTCTTGTTAGATTTTTTAATACGAGGGCTGTGGTTGTGAGAGAGAATGTTGATTTAAATCGTGGCGTTACTGTAACCTCTATACTGGATTTTGTGAATCCTGGACTGGAGCACCCAAGACCGGAAACTGTGGCTCGAATGTTTCTTCTAGGTAATCTTAATTGCTGAGCTCCATTCTCAGTAATGAACGTTGATTGTGCCCTGAGTAGCACAGCATCTC